>CM076570.1:1197687421-1198143903 GCA_034641835.2 Pinus albicaulis
GGGGCTATATCATTTTGGAGACCTTCAAGGAATGCATCTCCCCTGAAGACACATCATCCTTGAGGTCTCTCTGTGCTTTGCCTTATACAAGTCCCCTCTGCTGGTTCCTTTCCCTAAAGGCCTGCATTTACCCCTTGTACCGCTGCAAAATGTCCCCCTTTTTCCCCCTTTTCCTCCTTCTGTCAAAGTTCCTCTTTTCCCCTTTTTATTTTCCCTATTAACCCCCTAAAATCCCCTTTAAAAATCCCTACACCCTTTGTTTTCCCAAATTCCCCCTCCATCCCTCTATCGTTACCCTTTGGGCCTCAAAATACATGAAAATGGGTTAAAAACCCACTTCAGACCTTATAATAGGCCTCAGCCCCCTCTCTGATAGCCCCGCGCCTTTTTTCTCTCCATATAACCCAACGTCGTGACCCAAGCGCTAACCCCAAAGGTGCTTGCCCCAGTGTTTCATCGGGCGCGATTACAGCCGTCGATCTGTGCAGATCGGACGACGATCACCACCCCCGCAGCCTCCGTCATTTCCCCCATTCATCAACTGATGTCGCATCTCCACCGTTCATTTGCCCATCAGATCGACGGTGCGGAGCCCATCCGCCCTATGGACCCCACCACGCACTATTCGAAAACTGCCTGGTTTATTTCGCACTGCCTTTGGGCCGCTGGCGGTTTTTCCTCGACGGCCGGCGATTCCACTCGGCGCCTGACACCTGTCCTCCTGTACGATTTCAAAACCGCCCATCCCGCCCATTAACTCCATCCATCACCCGTTATTGTTCGGACACGGATGCCCAGTGAAATTGCCGAAGACCTTCCGATCTAGAGCGGCCCATCCGACGGATATCGCTCGTCGAAGATGCACGATGGATAATCCAGTTGCGCACGCAATAGCTCAGGTCATGGCCTGAAGTCTGTCATCCTCCGTCATTGATCTCCACTGCGATCGACGGTCCAGATTTGTTCACCCACTGCTGACTTTTCCACTGTCCCCGGTCCCGCCACATCACCTCCATGTGCATCCTCCGTACATACTCCCATTCCATTGCATATAATCGTTCGTTTTTCGTGTTTTTTAATGTTTTTGCCGTTGAAAATCCGCTCTACAAGACCGCCACCTCCGCCAGAATGATTTGTCACCATTTTTCATGATTTCTCCCCAAGTTCATCATCTGCACGACCATTTTCATCCTCTGCACTACCTCCATCACCCCGTCCATGGTTTTTCTTGACAGGTTGCGTGTTTTTGTAGGTTTATTAGTTGGTAATGGTCCGCCATGATTATACAACGTTTAATGCAGCGGCAAAGAATTTTGTGCACAGGAAATTAATGCATAAGCCAGTTTTTTGCATCGGCAGAGCCTTCCTCCATTGAAGGACAAAGTTTAAGCTCTGCAAACCCTGTCCAGCACCATTAAAGCTCGATTTGCGCCATCAATGGAGTAGCAGTGACCTCGAGGCACGCAAACGCAGATATTTAGGCCTCAAGCTCAGAATTAAAGCATTATGATGGGGATTAAAGGGCTCAATCCAGTTTTTCAGAGGTAATGCATCAGAGTGAAGACCCCGAGGACCTCTCAGAGATTAAATGCAAGGGAAGTCGTACCACTAGGGTTTCTTCTACAGCAACAGAATGTTTTTCTTCAGCAGGTAGAGGGCACCCATACAGCTTTTATTATGCACAATGTCCCTGTAGGAATTTCCACCCTAACAGCAGTTCAAAATCACCAGAGCATTGATATGGCAGACTTCTCAGTAGTTTATTTTATTTTATTCAAATCACCAGGAGTACCACAGCCGAAACATGTCAAAATCATATCTGAAGAAGATCACTCTTTTATAAAAGGGGTGACAGAGATTAAATACTCGGAATACAAGCAGAATGGGCCTTGGCCCTCTTTCTTTCAGATGTTTAATACAACATTTAGTGTTCACCTACCTCCTCAATCGATCTTCTGTTCATCCTCTACTATAAAAACACAGAAGGAAATTATTGTAAGGGTTGTTGATTGGATATCAGAGAAATGCAAGCATTTTCCTCTTGAGACAAGTTCTCTGTGTAATATTGTAAGATAGGCTGAGATTTGATGTATTTAGACTGAATGTTCAAGCTGTGGGCAATGTTGTACCTGATTGGTGTTGTTTTTAATATGACAAGCACATTTCTTTGGATCCTGATCTAAAGCAGCTGGTGATGTTTTCCTATCTCTGTGTTTGATTTCATTTCATTCCATTTCTACTGGCTCGCATCAGAAGTTTGGCATAAGATTTACCCTTGATAGGTACCTTATGTTGCTACTCTCCCAGCCCTTTATGTTTTCTGCTCATATGTGTATCTGAATATTGATTTCAATTGATTTAACCAGTGTAGTGGATGTTATTGCCTGCTCTCTGATGTATGAATTAATGAAATCTATGTTTAGATGTTCTTGTTAGGATTTAGTTGGATGAGTTGAGAACACTGGGAGGTCTGGAACCCTGTCTCTACCTCACTAGGATATTTCCATCTCAATTAAGCCTTCTAAGATCCCTTGTACCACCTCTGATTTTGTCCAAGCAGGTCTGGAGTTAAAATACCTCTGACCTGATCTATAGACAGAATTGGATGGTTCTCCTCCTTTCATTTTCAGTCCTTAATGTCCCATTCCAAATATCATCTTTAAGATCCAAATGCTCTAGATGACTAGCCCAACTGAAAGCTTGCACATTGAACACAAGTAAATCCTTTCTTGACTCCATTTCCCAATGGCCTTGATGTTCCCTGAGTTATCTGTCTTAGCCTAATTCCCTCTATGCTCATCCTTGTCTTATATTGGACCTTCCTTTCCTGATTCCCAACAACCAAACACAAACAATCAAACAAACAACCCTGAGCCTATAACTAGCCTAAAATCATAACTTAGAGCTTCAAAGACATACACTTTGACAATCATAGAGAGATCCCTCTCTGGACCTAGGAGGGCTAGATCCTAAGGTCTGAAAGTGGTTCTATGTTGTCTCATCTTTTGGTCTTGTCAACTTGGCCAAAACATGGGAACCCCAACAGAAGGGTCCATCAAAAGTTTCATCCAACGAGTACTCTCACTCGAAATTTGAGTATAAAATTTGGGAGATAAGTTTAAAATACGAGTTGAAAAAGTAGTTTTATTATTTTATTATGTTTTAATATTTTTACCCTTTTACTTAAAAACTGGTGAATTATCCCCCATGGTTGACACCATCATCTTGAATTCTATTGGTTCTTATAAAGTTTATTTTTGTTGTACATTTTTCTTAGGAGGCCCATTTTAGACCTCAAAATTCCCCTAATGACATAGTCAAATTTCTTTCTCTACTCCAGTCATATTGGTGCACAAGAAGGATGGATCATGGCACATGTGTCCGGATTATAGGGAGCTTAATAAGCTCACTATTAAAGATAAATCTCACATTCCTGTGATTGATGAATTACATGGATCAATTTATTTTACCATGTTGGATCTTTGTTCATGATATCATCAAATTAGAATGAAGACAGAAGATATCTGAAAACAACATTTCGAACTCATGAGGGTCATTATGAATTTTTGGTCATGCATTTTGGCATTACCAATGCACCTTCTACATTTCAAGGGTTGATGAATTCCATTTTCAAACCCTTCCTTAGAAAATTTGTGCTAGTATTTTTTGATAATATACTAATCTACAGCAGGTCTTGGAAGGATCATGTTCAACATGTTGACAGTGTGCTCAAAGTATTGGAGGAGAAACAATTATATGCAAAAACACCCAAATGTTTCTTTGGAGTACAAGAGGTGGAATATCTGGGTCATATTGTATCTCATGAGGGTGTTAAGGTAGACCCTAATAAAATTAAATCCATTAAGGAATGGAAAGTCCCCATAACCATAAAGCAGTTGCGAGGATTTCTTGGGTTAACATGGTATTATCGCAAGTTTGTTAAGAATTATGAGCGAATAGCAGCACCTATAAAAAATTTATTAAAGAAAGATGCATTTTCATGGACTCCTGAAGAAACTAAGGCCTTTGAACATCTTAAAGAGGCAATGTGCCTAGCATCGGTCTTAGCTATGCCAGACTTCACAAAAACCTTTATTGTGGAATGTGATGCCTCAAGAAATGGAATTGGTGTTGTTTTAATGCAAGAAGGAAGACCAATTGATTTTGAAAGTCGTCCAATCAAAGGAAAGTATTTACAGAAAGCTATTTATGAGAAGGAAATGTTGGCAATACTACATGCACTAAATAAATGGCGACCTTACCTAATGGGAAGACACTTCAAGGTAAAAAATGATCATTATAGTCTTAAACACTTTAAGGAACAAAGACTATCTTCAAAAGAAAAACAAAAATGGGTCACAAAGATGTTGGGTTATGACTTTGAAATTATCTACAAAAATGGGAAGCTAAATTCTGTTGCAGATGCACTCTCAAGAAAGGATGAAGAGGTGGAAGCATTGCTTTGTGCCATTTCTATTATCCAACCAGATTGGATAACTGAAGCAAGGGATGAATGGAAGAAGGGCGAAGAAGTGTGGACACTCATTCAAAAGTTGCAGCAAGATCCTAGTACATCTGATACATTTAGTTGGAAAAATGATTCCTTATGGTATAAATATCACTTATATATTTGTAAGAATTCCCAACTAAAACAAAATAATATTTTGGAATTGCACACTTCTCCTTTAGGAGGACACTCAAGATTTAAAAAAACTTACCACAGGGTGAAGAAAGAATTTTTTTTGGATGGCCTTAAATATGATATTCAAAATTTTGTGGCGGAATGTTTGGTTTTCCAGCAAAATAAAGTTGAGACAATTAAGACTTCTGGGTATTCTACAACCTTTATCCATTCCAAGTCAACGTTGAGAGGACATTTCAATGTATTTTATCATAGGTTTACATAAGTTTGAAGGAAAGAGTGTCATCATGGTGGTAGTTGATAGAATTACCAAGTATGCACACTTTTTTGCATTATCTCATCCATTTAAAGCAAGTATAGTTGCTACTGTATTTATGGAAACAATTCAAAAGCTACACGAAAACCCAAAGATTATTGTAAGTGACAGAGATCCCATTTTTTCTGGAAATTTTTGGATGGAATTATTTTATTGTTTGGGTACTCAACTAGCTCATAGCTCATCTTATCATCCACAATCCGATGGTCAAACTGAGATAGTGAATAAATGTTTGGAAGGATATCTTCGTTGTTTTGTATCTAATAATTAAACACAATGAGTCAAGTGGTTACCTCTCGCTGAATGGTGGTATAACACTTCCATACTGCAGTAAAAATGACCCCATTTATGGTACTTTATGGATATCATCCACCATCCATCACATCATATTTAAGAGAAAATTCTAAGGTTCAAGCAGTGGAAGATCACATCAAGCATCAACAAGAAGTTCTCCAACTCTTAAAGGATAAGCTAAATTTGGCACAAAATCAAATGAAACAACAAGTAGATCAACATCACAGCGAGAGAATTTTTGATGTAGGAGACTGGGTATTTTTACGGCTACAACCATACAAACAAATGTCCCTCAATAAAGCTAAGAAAGATAATAAATTATTGCCAAAGTACTATGTTCCTTACAAGGTGTTGCTAAAGATTGGCACTATGGCATACAAATTGGAGCTTCCTGCTTCTTTGCGAGTGCATCCAATTTTCCATGTTTCATGCTTAAAGAAGGTTATAGGTGACAAATTTCCAGTTCAAACAATATTGCCAAAACTTGATGAGGAAGGAAAGATCATATTGGAACTTGAAGCAGTCAAGGAAACAAGAATTCGACAGCTACGAAATCGATCAATTTCAGAGTATATAATCAAGTGGAGGAACTTACCCACTGAAGATTCTATGTAATATTCCTACTTAGCTTAAGCTAAGAGGAATATACATTTTTGTTTTACTTTCTATTTCATGAATAAATGAATAAAGGAGGACATGTAAAACTTCTGAAAAGACTGAATAAATCTATGCCCATGTGAAAAATGATAAATCAGGGCCATGTAAATAAATCACTTGCAGGTGTGAAAGGGGTTTGAGCTATGAGACTGGGTCAACCTTGACCAAATCTATAGCGCTATCCAGATTCAATGTACTTCATAAAGGGACAACACAGTTCTAGAAGGAGGCCCCTCATGTGAAAGGAGCTAACTCATCAAGGTGGTTTAGGGTTTGCAAAGGCTCTCATCTTATAAAAGGAAGGGGAAGGCAGCAAGAGAAGGTTGTTGAATGGTTATATTTCTGAGTATCTTGTCTGTTTAGACAAATATTATTCTCTGCTGTTTAGTGGAGGATTTTGCTGCTTAGCACTTGGAGTTCCTATGCAAGGATTTCACCTCTTCCATTGAGGATTATTGGAGGAGTATTTGTTGATTTGATCCACTATCAGGATTTGGGCCAAGCTCTACTTCCAACTGCAATGCAGATCCAGTGAGGGTTTGCTTGCTTTTGTAGGCTGCAACAAGTGGAACTCTAGATCTGCAGAGATCTAGCTTGTATTGGAGCCTCTTCTCATGGAGTGTCTTTTAACCTCCTGGAAGAGTGCATCCACTGTTTGAGCTTCATATTTGTATCTTGGCATCAGGCCATCATTGTTATTCAAGATACAATGTAATTTTCATTGAGGAACTGTGTTATTTTCATTAGTGGTTCTGCAGGGTGTTTTGATCCCATTTTTAATGAGAGATCTCTGGTGTTGGGATTTTCCTTTCACTTTGGTGATCCATGGATTAGCTTGCTGATCCATGTTCTGTTTAGACCTAATCTATTTTAATGTAAAGTCATCTTCAGAAATTTCTAAAGAATTTCGCAGATTTGCAACTTAAAACTCAGATCTACTCTTTGTAATGCATGATTTGGTCAAAACCCCAAGGGGATATTGTAAGTAAGACTATCTCGTTTCCAGTTCTGAAATGGATCTGATTTTTTGTCCATAGATCTATCCTAGATTAGAGTTGTAATAATCAACTACTGTAGCTCCTCAAAATAACGTTGTTAGGCCATTTTGCAGTTTATATAAGTGTTGCAGCTTTCTTTTCTGAAGATTTCTTGCTCTATTGTCTCTTGTATTCTAATGTATATTGAAATGGATTCATTATAATTATGATTTTCTGCTGTATACTCATAAGTTAATCATATTTGATGGCCTCCTGCTCATATTGTCCAAGAGTGCGTTATTTCTGAAGCAGTTTGTTGTGCATAGCCGCAGCCCCTCTTGTAGGGTGTTTTTCAGCTAGACTAGGTGGTGGGGGGTCTGTTTACCACACCTAGTTTGATTTGTTTTGATCCCCTTTAGGATCTAGACTCCCGATATGATGATCTAAGGGATCCAAGGGCTTTAAACTCATTTTTTGCATCAATCTCCCAGGAGTGTGTTATTTCAGCAGGCTTGCTGTGCTATTCCAGATTCAGAATATTACAGTGGTATCAGAGCTCCTTTCTTGGCACAAACTGTTCTTTCCTTGGAGCACCACAGCCATGTTACATTCAGAAGAATATGAACCTCTTACTGGGAGGGAGAATAGGTATCAGAATAGAAGTCATAAGAAGTTTGATTACACTACTGATGAGCAAGACAAGGGTAAAGCCCCTGAAACTGCAAATGATAAAGGAGGAGAAGAGTTTACAAGAACTCTATTGGTGGCCATGCAAGATCTTGCCAAAGAGATCAAAGAGATGAGGATGGAAAGAATGCGGGAATCTCCTGGGAGATTTCATCTCGGGGAAAGCTCTGATATGTCTCATCATTGGGTTGGTCAACCAGTGAACCATTCACAAGCCCCACAAGCTCCACAACGCTCCACTATGCCTACCTTCTTGGCTATGGAGAATGAAGGACCACAAGAGAAATATTCCCTTGAAGACTACTTTGTGGAATATGAATCTCAGAATCAGAGATTCAGAGACCACTTGAGTTTCCAAGAGTTTTTTCACCTCAAGGACAGAAGAAGACCAAGGCAGCAGTATAGAGATGGTGGGTTCTTTCATAATCAGGATAGACACCACTCTATGGGCAGATTATTTTTTCCTAAGTTTGATGGATCATCCTCTAGTTCTGCCAAGGAATGGGTAGAAAATATAGATATTTACTTTCAGTTGAACAAATTCCCTGAGACTGAAGCCATCAAGATTGTAGCACTGCACTTTGAAGGTGAAGCACACAATTGGTAGTTCCATGGGTTTCCTACATTGGGACATATCAATGTGACTACCTATGCTAAGTTTACTAGAAGACTGGTGGAGAGGTTTGACAGGAAGGATCCAGAAGCACCCTTTATAAGCCTTGCAAAGCTAAAGCAATCAGGGAATGCAAAAAATTATCTTTGAGTTTCTGAGATTATCTGTCATGGTTCTTGATTTGTCTGCAACAAGGAGGGTGTACATGTTTATTGATGTCTTGGAGGAACCTTTGCATGGGTTGGTTAAATCTACCAAACCCATCACCTTGCATGATGCCATTGAGAGGGAAAGAGACCTTCAAGATGCCTTGCCAAAATCAAAGGCAACTTTCCAGAGCAAGGCCCCTTACCTTTCTAAAGGAAAGGGAGAGAAAGCTGCTCCTTCCAAGGAGAGCTCATCCAAGAAGCCTCTTGATATTGATCTCAGGAGGGAGTTGAGAAAGAAGAAACTGTGTTTCACTTGCCAAGAGTCATGGGCACCGGGACACATATGTGCTACTAGGAAAGCACACTACATAGAAGTATTCTCATATTTTGAGGAGGAAGATGGAGATGATGAACCTAGGAGGGGTCACAGTGCTGATAATGATGAGGAAGATCCAACACCATCTGGAGATGGGGATGGAGCCTTTGCTCCAATAATTTGGACTCTTGCATCTTTGAGAGGAGTGCCTAAGTACTTGACCCTAAGAGTACAAGGTTCAATCATGAATCAAAGGTTATCTGTGCTGATTGACAGTGGGGCAACCCAAAACTTTATTGATGCTCATCTTGTGCAAAGGAGAGAAATCCCCACTGATACTTTTGAGGGATTATCTGTTTTGGTCCCAGGAGATAGAACCATGCAATGCATGCAATATGTCCCCTCACTCTCAGTCACTATGGGATCCTACACTCTGGTGGATCACTTTTTTGCAGTTGACATACCATACACCAATATCATTTTGGGTGTCCATGGTTGATTACTTTGGGGAAGGTGACCACTGATTGGAAAGCTTTGCAGATGGAGTGGGTGGACTTGAAGAGTGGGAAACCAAAAATGATTCAAGGCATGAACACTTATCCCTCACCTAGTATTTCCACACAAACAACAGAGATGGATTTGCGTAGTGGAAGCAGGGATCTCACAATCCCTTCTCTTATTTTCATGAGGATGTTGCTAGGGACACTCCTATCTAGTGGCAAGCCACCTGGGATTCCACCAGATTCAGATCCTATGGGGGAGGCCTCAAAAAGTGTTGCTCCAAATCTAGATCCAAGAGGGATTGGAGCAATGAGAGACCAAGTTACAATGCTGGAGGGATTGGGGCAATTCAAGAATGAGGGGGATCTTCTTCCTGCATCACTATCACCCTCTCTCTTTTCTGAATCTGTGCTGTGGAAGGAGAAGAATTGGAGGATCAGCCTTCCAACAAACAAATTTGGCATGAGAAATATTAAAAAGGAGATCAACAACATGACAAGCACTTCCATGGATGTATCATCAGCGCTGTCATTGTTGAACAATGTGGATCTGTATTGTAAATCTCAACTGCTTGTAGAGTATTCCAAATATCTCCACACAGGTATGATACTAGATGACATGCAGCAAGAAGAGGGCTAATTAGTCCAAGGGGGAGTCATCTATTATCATGGTAAGGTCTTCTTGGCTAGAGCTTCCAAGCTCAAGCAGAAGATACTACAAGGGGCACATGAAGAATTCTTCCTCATCCATATGCATTCAATGAAGATCTATACCCTGATCATGATGGTAAGGTCTTATTAGCTATGGAGGATTGGGGCAGCCAATGGACTCTTTGCAAGAGTCATCTCAGCCGGCTCTTCCTTTGCTTGAAAGGAGGAAAATTCTCATGCACAAATCCATGTGTATGAAGGACTATGATGGTAAAGGATCTGATCATGCCAAGCAAGTTTTATTTTCTTATTTATCAAATTCCTTTGCCATGTTTTTGTAGGCTATGACTCCTAAAGGGAGTGAGAGATCATGTGGATCCCATGACTTTTGGTGGGCCAATAGAAATTTTGAACTTGGCCACTCCCTTATTGTGCAAAGGGAGATTCCTTCTCATGATGGGTGCTTTCCAAAGGCACCAAAATTATCTAACATCTTCAACTATGTTAAGGTGACTAAAGCAGCAAATGTGTGGTGGGAATGCCACTTACCACACCTTGAACTAATGCAGGCAGGTGATGCACCGCGCTGGAATCACATGTGGGATTTTGACCCACCTCCTCAAGCTCATATTTTTGTTTGCATATATGTAGTCTTGCTTCCATACTTGGATGATATAGTTGTGTTGTTTATGGGATTGTATGGAGAGAGGATGGGCAGTTTGTATGTACCACATGGACTAGAACTTCTCATGTACCTCATGCTACATGTTTCAAATGGAGCATTCTTCCAGCTATTTTTATTTCTCTTGAATTCTTCACTCCTGGTGGGATGGATTATGCACATCTTATGTTGACCTTGGAGGAACAATTCATGATGTATTGGCTTGATGAGAACTTGGTTTATGATGAGGACTGGATCATTGATGATGCCATCAATGGAGGAGGGGAAGTACTACAGCTCTCATCCTATCAGTGGCTTGAGGACAAGCAATATTTTGGAGGGGAGGACTGTAATACTCATACCTAGCTTAAGCTAAGAGGAATATACATTTTTGTTTTACTTTCTATTGCATGAATAAATGAATAAAGGAGGACATGTAAAACTCCTGAAAAGACTGAATAAATATATGCCCATGTGGAAAAGGATAAATCAGGGCCATGTAAATAAATCACTTGCAGGTGTGAAAGGGGTTTGAGCTGTGAGACTGGGTCAACCTTAACCAAATCTACAGCGCTGTCTAGATTCAATGTACTTCATAAAGGGACATCCCAGTTCTAGAAGGAGGCCCCTCATGTGAAAGGAGCTAACTCATCAAGGTGGTTTAGGGTTTGCAAAGGCTCTCAACTTATAAAAGGAAGGGGAAGGCAGCAAGAGAAGGTTTTTGATTGGTTATATTTCTGAGTATCTTGTCGGTTTAGACAAATACTATTCTTTGCTGTTTAGTGGAGGATTGTGCTGCTTAGCACTTGGAGTTCCTATGCAGGGATTTCGCCTCTTCCATTGAGGATTATTGGAGGAGTATTTGTTGATTTGATCCACTATTAGGCTTTGGGCCAAGCTCTACTTCCAACTGCAATGCAGATCCAGTGAGGGTTTGCTTGCTTTTGTAGGCTGCAGCAAGTGGAACTCTATATCTGCAGAGATCTAGCTTGTATTGGAGCCTCTTCTCATGGAGTGTGTCTTTTAACCTGCTGGAAGAATGCATCCACTTTTTGAGCTTAAAATTTGTATCTTGGCATCAGGCCATCATTTTTATTCAAGCTACAGTGCAATTTTCATTGAGGAACTGCATTATTTTCATTAGTGGTTCTGCAGGGTGTTTTGATCCCATTTTTTATGAGAGATCTTTGGTGTTGGGCTTTGCCTTTCACTTTGGTGATCCATGGATTAGATTGTTGATCCATGTTCTGTTTAGATCTGGTATATTTTAATGTAAAGTCATCTTCAGAAATTTTTGATGAATTTTTCAGATTTGCAACTTAAAACTCAGATCTACTCTTTGTAATGCATGATTTGGTCAAAACCCCAAGGGGATCTTGTAAATAAGACTATATAATTTCCAGATCTGAAATGGATCTAATGTTTTGTCCACAGATCTATCCTAGATCTTATTTGTAATAATCAGCTACTGTAGCTCCTCAAAATAATGCTGTTAAGCCATTTTACAATTTATATATGTGTTGTAGCCTTCTTTTCTGAAGATTTCTTTCTCTATTGTCTCCTGTATTCTACTGTATATTCAAAGAGCTTCATTATAATTCTGATTTTCTATTGTATACTCATACGTTAATCATATTTGATGGCCTCCTGCTCACACTATCCAAGACTATGTTATTTCTGAAGCATTTTTTTGTGCATAGATGCAACCCATCTTGTAGGGTGTTTTTCAGCTAGATTAGGTGGTGGGAGATCTGTTTACCACACCTAGTTTGATTTGTTTTTTCTCCCCTTTTGTATATAGAATCCAGATCTGCTGATCTAAGGGATCCAAGGGTTGTATACTCATTTCTGTCCATCAACCTCCCAAGAGTACGTTACTTCTACAGGCTTGTTGTGCTATTCCAGATTTGGAATATTACATACAGGGGTACAATAATAACAATAAGGGGGTTACACTAACAACAATAAGGGACTATACTAGTAATATAGGGACCTAACATGCCTCTCTCCTTCAAAAAAGTGTTGTCCTCAATGCTTGAGTAGCTCTGGGTGCTTTTGTATAAAATTCTCATCCTCCCATGTAGAATCTTCAGTGGGTAAGTTCTTCCACTTGATGAGATACTCTGAAATTGATCGATTTTGTAGTTGTTGAGTTCTTTTTTCCGTGACCGCTTCAGGTTCCAATATTATTTTTCCTTCCTTATCAAGTTCTGGCAATATTGTTTAAACTGGAATATTTTCACCTATAACCTTCTTTAAGCATGAAACATGGAAAACTGGATGCACTCGCGAAGAAGCACGAAGCTCCAATTTGTATGCTAGTACCAATATTTTGCAACACCTTGTAAGGACCATACTACTTTGGTGATAATTTATTATCCTTCTTAGCTTGCTTCAGGGACATTTGTCTGTATGGTTGTAGCTGTAACAATACCCAGTCTCCTACATTTATGGACACAATTCAAAAGCTACATGGAAACCCAAGGGTTATTGTGAGCGACAGAGATCCCATTTTTACTAGAAATTTTTGGATGAAGCTATTTTATTGTTTGGGTACTCAATTAGCTCATAGCTCATCTTATCATCCTCAATCTGATGGTGAAACTTAGATAGTAAATAAATTTTTGGAAGGATATATTTGTTGTTTTGTATCTGATAAACAAAAAAAATGGGTCAAGTGGTTACCTCTGATACAAAATGTTGTGAAGCCAGCTCCAAAAATAAAATAAAAGAGCTATCAATGCCTTATAAATAAGCCACTTATAGGGGGAAACCTCCAATACATTACATGAATGAACAATTCTTGGATGATCTAAATTACAAAACCTCCTTTCTATATATAGGAGTCCATGGGGCCACACTGTAATCCTAACTAACCTAACAATAATAATTTAAGGGCACAATAATAAAAATATGGGGGTTACAAGGGTACAATAATAACAATAAGGGGGTTACACTAACAACAATAAGGGACTATAATAGTAATATCGAGACCTATATATATATATATATATATAATCAGTGAGGCTCTACATGGCCTCTAGAGTGGGAAGGGCCCTTAAAAAGGATTAGGAAAATATAATTTTTGAATGAAAAAAGGTAATACCCTCCCTCAGAAATTTACCCTTGGGCGTTCAAGTATCTACAAAGTATAAACCTAGATACACTCCACTAAAATTACAGTGATAAGAAATACTATTTTTTTGTGGGAACATTCAACAAACCACACATGTGACAAATTGTTGCTTGCACACAGAAATGTTGATCCTAGTTAAACCTACAACTCTATACATACCCTAAATTATTAGGCTTACCAATAACCAAACTTATGCTAGAAAAATGTGCCAAACAAGTTGAAGCACAACCTGAAACCCAAGGTAATAGGCAAGAATACCTCCAGCCAGTAACAAAATTTGTGGCATGTAATTGACATGACCGTACCAGCAACACAGTGGAGGAGGAAACTGCCAAAATCCCTTCAAATAAATATGCCATAGGCACAATAAATAGATATTCTCAAGCCCCAGGTTTGTTGGGCATATTTACAACATGCTGGCAGAAAAAAGAAAAATTCAGTGGAGGGGATGCAAAGAGGATGAAATAAGGCCAAATTTATGTCCAGGAAAATCTGCTCTAAAAAATCAGCAAAAATACAGGTCAAAGAATGAGCTATGCATAATATAACATGCCCAAAATCCATCAAAAAATGACTTGGCCAAGAAGGTACGGACTAATCTGAGTTGGGCTGGTTTGGTACCAAACCATCCATGCCATGCGTTGTGGTTTGGTACCAAAACAGTCTGACTCGGCCGAGTAGGTACTAGCCCTATGAACCAATCCATTGGCTAAGATGATATGGTAGTCCAAGTCAACTTAGTCCAATTTTTAAAACACTGCACACAAGTACTCCCAAGCAATACCCAAGGCTATGGAAACTATGGAACAAATAATGATTAACTACCAAAATTTCATGTTGAGTGCCATATTCATAATTTAATGATGAATGTAAGGGAAAATTTAGAAGATATATGACCATCGTCTCAAACAACCTCTGAAGATTCTATTAGACTTTTGAATTTCGTTTTTTCCTTTCCACTTTAAGTGTGACATAATATTGATAGGTGTATTTCTCTATGAGGTAACTATTGATAGGATTCCCATGCCATACCCCTTCTTTTCTATTTATGCTTCATTTAATGTTTATCCTTTTGGCTTGCAAGCTATTCCGAAAATATGGGAAATGTTTCACATGTTGTCTTCCAAATCAAGAAAATAATCAAAAGTTGGGAAATGTTTCGAGGGTTGTCTTCCAAATCAAGAAATTCATATGAGATTCAAAGAAACATAATTCTCTCCCAAATTTTTGAATCCTTATACCCAAAGCATTCTAGCTCCAATTCCAAGTCCATTGGATCCAATAGGCAGATCCAATAGCCAAAACAAACGTTGAAGTTTCCAGGCCTATTTTTTAATAAAAACATGCCCAATGGTATTTAGTCCTACTTTCATGATATTTTTCGAAGTCATGTTTTCTGGTATATGAGCAAGCACCAATAGATTTATAAACATGTACAATACAACATCATATCATTTAACAATATTTCTCATAATTGAGAACAATGTTTTTCTTACCTTCTAGTGTCATAGCATCACAAATATTTAGTGCCTTTTCATAAGAACTCAAAGATTTTAAATTACATAATGGTGAAGTAAAATGACAAAAAAATACTAGTTTCCAGCCAGTACATTTAATCCAAAATACAAATCTCTTTCTACTTCTATATTCTAGAACCCATAAATTTAGTAAATCATATAGATTCAACAAACTTGAATCGGGGATTGAACAACTAGCATTCATTAATTTACTAATCCCATCATTAGAACTATTTCTACACAATTGTGAAGTTGTGCTTCAGCTTGAATACCAACTACCAGATTCTTATCACCTCTTTAAAGTCATGTAGAGTTTCTATTTTAAAAACCATTTTATCTAATTTGTAGAGTACACATTATAATATTTTACCTGCATCATATAAATCACTCTTTGTGAATGATTCATTATACCATGAATTGAGTGGAAGAACTCTATAAAAAATCAATTTCTACAATTTTAGTTTGTCCTCAGCATCACAAAATCACAAAATATCCTTATAATTTGTTGTCAAAACATTTCCCGAAAAATGCACATCACTCCACTCTGAGAAATGGAAGCAATAAACAAATGAAATCATAAGAAAATTTAAGTAGAGAAGTAATCAAAAGAATGGACAAAGATGAGATTGGTTGTTTAAGTATAAATCTCACTATCAAATTTCATCATTGTAGTCAAGGCCTGTGCAGGAAACTCTACTTCGGTGAAGATTGGAAAGGCCTATCTAGGAAACTCCATTCAATCAAACAAATGAAGAGATTTTTCAAATATGCTACAGGCTATTCCCATTTCTTCTCCATTTTTATGTTTATTGTCATGAATCATCATCCACGAGCTTATAAAATTGACCTCTTTGGCAGGAAAAAAGAGAAATATGGGAGGATAAACTCAGAAACCTATCTATCAAAGCCCCAATGATTCACCATTTATCTCTGGTGTCTCAACATTAAATTCAAAACAAGGCTCTGATTTTCTACTAGGAAACACACCTCTCTTTATGGCTGATGAATTAATCTATTCTACACCTTCTCTCATGCTCGGCTTGTGGTATTCTTTAATCAAAATATTGTAAGAGATAATATTTTGATTCACGCCATTTTCAACCATGAAGCAAAGCATCTTAGTATCCTCACCTAATATTTTCTGTCTACAAAACCCCTTAATTAATGTATTGTATTTAACTAAACTGGGGGATAAGCCTTTGCCCAACATCTCATGAAAAAGTGTATGGGCCATATCTATCTCTCCTTCTGCAGCATGAGCATGTATCAATAAATAGTATTTAAGGGCATTATGCCTATGGCCCCTATTCTGAATTTTTATAAATAACCTAATTGTAGCTTTGGCAAAAGCATTCCTGTAGAGTATCATTGTCTTCATATATATTTCATATCCCTTGTCTGACATCTGATCATGCAACTTCAAAGCCTCTAAGATCTTGTTCTCTTTTATTAGCCCATAAATTATGGTACTGTATGTAATTATGTTAGGCATGCAGTCATTGTCATTCATTTCTTCAAGGAGAAGAAAATCTTCATCCAATTTCCCTCCCTTGCAATATCCATTGACTAATGCATTATAGGTCACAACAGTTAGCTTTATTCCACTCATTAAAGCTTCACTAAATATCTCTTTAGCCTCATCTAATCTACCTACTTTGCAGAAATTGTCTACTAGCAAGGTGTAAGTATAAATATTTGGCCTACAACCCTTACTTTTAATTATACTCAACCACTCCAGAGCCTCTTGTACTCTACCAACAAAACATAGACCAATGATCATGGAATTTTAAGTGACAATGTTTGGCTCACACCCATTCCTTATAAATGCACCTCTAACTTGTTGTGTTGTATGTTGATTTGAAAACATAGAGAAGACGTTGTCTTAATATTTCTAATTTAATTTTTACTCTCTTTAAACTCGAATGTCATTTGAAAGGTATATTTAGAAATTATTTTAGTTTTCATTTTGTGTTTTCAAGTTAGGTATTTTTTTCAAGTTTTCACATTTCTAATTTTATTGCAATGTGGAACACTCATCGTGGAAGTAGAGGAACAACTGTAGGACAGGTAAACGAATAAAAATTTCAGTTTCATATTATTTTATTTATCTTTAATTTTTTTTTTTTAAATTTAATGCTTCTTTTTATTTTATAATGTGGCAGGATGATTGTGGAAAGGGGCCAGCCGAAGAACATGTAAAGTGCCAGCCTTGCTCCATCTTTGGGTATTTTATTTCTTTACATAGTTGAAATAATGTTAATTTTGTTCAAATATGCAGATGCCTGGCCATGGTGCTTGTCATGATCCCTCAATGAGGAAGAGTTGTCTTCATCCACATTTCCATTGGTGTTGCTGCGAAAAAAAGTGCTAAAAGAAACCAAGGAACTTGACAGTTTGGTATCGACAATATGCCTCAAACACCTGAATTAGTAAAAAGGATAAGAAAACTTATGACTTAGATAGAAACATATAAGGTAATTAAAAAAAAATCAAAAGGATATTTTTATTTTTCTGCATGAGATCAATTGTGATAGGTTGTTTTTTAATTTTTATATTAACTAAACTAAAAAAAAAAATCTTTTGTATGTAGCATTTTTTGGGATTTGATGTTCTCGATGTTGGTGGTAGTGGGACACAAAGGTAGGAGATTCCATAGGAACCCTCTCATACACCTTCTACGCCTTTAGGTAGTAGTCAAGAAACACACCTTGCCCAAGAAGACACACAACCAACCACTGAACATGTTGGCAGTGATGACACTGCTATGGCCAACTTTATTATTGCATCTCCTGGAGCTACATGTGTCACCTCTACAAGGGCCATTCCAGGCACATTTTTTGTGAACAATGAAGGTGTTGCTATAAAGAAAGTACAACTCCCTGATAAGTTTTAATATTTTAATTGTTTCATGTACTCTATCTAAAAAATATTTAATCATGATTATTATTTTTAAATTAATGACAATATCATTTTTCTGTGTAGGAAAAAATGATTTCGAGAGGGCCTTGGAGAGCAAGGCATTGGTATTTTTTGGCCCAAACATATGCACAAGTTGGAATTCCTAGACTTCCAACATGAAAAAAGAACTTATAGATTACCTAGAAGGCCTTTTTGGGGTGGACACATTTGATAGAAAAGCAGTCACCCGAGCAGTTGGAAAATATCTAAAATATACCTGGGACACCTATAGGATGCACTTGAAAATTAAATCTAGATACGAGCATCCTATCATAGTTCTAGAGAGGGAGTGGAGAGCACTCATCGATGACGGAAAAGAGAAAAAGGCCAAGAAATAAGGAAAAATGCTAACTGGACCCGTAAGGTAAATTAAAAATTTAATTCAATAGCTTTAATCTACTCTATGTCTAGAATAAAAGTGTGGTACATAATTGACTTCAAGCTTTTGATAATAGGTTTCCTGACACCTCGAAGGAAACCAATGCTATGACTGAAAAAAAAGGCCATCACAAGCTAGGCCAGGGCGACTACTTGAAATTAGCCGCAAGAATTGTAAGTAGCTAAACATATTATAATTAATTGTATCGCCTTCCAACATTTTTTAATCCCATTAAATAAAATTAAAAATACATAATCATATGTAATGTAGGGTGATGACTTTGGAATGTAAACCACAGAGGAAGACAGAGAGATCGCTTTTCGTTCCATCTATGAATCCGTAGTTGAAAGTCATAGAAGCTTGGGACATGTCCTAATATCTAGAATGCCTGATAAGGTAAAATGTTAACCTTTCAATATATTTTTTTTCGTCCATAAATTTAATGTCTAACAACTTTGTTTAAATCAAGGGAGAAACACTTTCAACGAGCCAAATAAGCCAGTTGTAGAGGAGTGCGTTGAGAGTGAAATATTGCTAGAAGTACATGGTCCTCATGTGAAACATGATCATTCTAGTGGGGACCAGGCTGGTAATGCTACTATCAGTGAGGGCCACGATCGTAATTAATTTCTACTTATAATTTTTTCTAATTATACCTTTAGGGTTGTGTCCTTATAATGTTTTTTGTTTAAACGACAGAGAATTTTTTACTTGAGCAACCTACCACCAGAGAGGAACACAGGGCAATGGTTCCAATGATGACAACTAGTGCACTAGTTAAATAATGTCATTGCAATTTTCTTTTGTTAATATTAGTGAACTAGTTCAATGATATTTAAAAAATGAGAATTAAAATTTAAAATTATTTGTTTTTGTAGGTGATGCCCTGTCACTGCATGAGACTAGACATCGTGAGTACGCAACTAGGTCATTTATGTGGGAAAGGCACATAAAAGAAGTAGAGCACAATGATGTTGATGATGTAGTTAAGAGCTTTAGAAGTAGGAATAAGAGAAACAAAAAATTATAATGTAAAATATTGTATTATTATAAGACAAATGTTACCATACGTGGAACCTTTTTTGAGTTATATAAAAACTCATTTATCATAATATTTTTATGCCAAGCACTTTCAATGTTTTCTTGCACTTTTTGTTGCATTGCTTTTTTATTAGTTACTGAATATTTTTTTTTTGCTCATGGAAGTAAAAAAAAAAATATAGATTGGGTATTAGGGAATTGAGAGGGATGTGAGGGGGGGGAGTGGCCATAAGAGCTTCCACCTTCACATGGTTGGCCCTGTTTAGTAGAGAATAATTTATTGGAGTAATTTAATCTTGGATCAAACCTCCCTAAATCCAAAGTAGCAAAAAAAAATTCACTGTCGAATTAGTTGCTACTGTTTCAGATCGTGGGAGGCTTGTTCCAAGTTCACGCAACTCCAATATTTTTTTCTCGAAATGAAGACGATCTTATTCAGGTATGTTTTGACATTGTCAACATATGTTCTAACATTATCATAAGAATGCCTCTTAGATTAAAACATGCTACATCAATTACTTGTATTTATTGTATAGATAACTGTGGATTTTGAATGACTTGGCAACGCAGGTACAAGTCCTCTTGCATTATGTGCAATACAACTTTTCAACCACGTTCATGTCCAGGATCTTTTTGCTTGTGCACTTGACTAGGTTCATAGTGTCACATTTTTTAATTTCCTTTACAATTCATAATTCAAGATGAATCTTGTTAATGATTATTATCGGGGTTTTTGTATGTGTTTTTTCCTCTATTTGATTGTAAGTTTGAACATGATTTTAAAAATTGAAACATTTTTTTTTATATACTATTTTTATACTTACTTATTCTAGTTATGGTGATATAACCACCATTGTATCGTATTATTCATATCTAATTCCCTTGGGTTGTATTTAGGTACAAAGGAACTCCAACCAGTTCCAATTCCCTCACTTTCCAATTACAAAGACCATTGGAATAATTGGCACATACCTCATTGGCTCAATTTTTTGACCATATTCATTCAAGTATTCCAAGAGTACATCATCATATTTTGCGAACAAGAAGTGTTTTATTGGTGACATGCATGTGAAAAAATATCGTGCACTTGCATGATCTTTTCCACCCTGGGCTCTAGTACCAAATTTCCCAAGTGGAGAAAGGAGGTTAATGTTGTTACTTCCAACAAAATATTGTCCCATTCCAATAATTTTTATAGAAATACTCTACTCACTGTGACGGTAAGAAGAATTCTTCGAGGCATAAACCAATAATTGAGCAACATTTTCTTGTGTAACAAAATTTCTCTTGAAAGAGAAAAAAAAATATTTTCCTTTTCCCTAGTTTCAAACCATCAACCATGGATGGGATGGATCTTTGCAAATCAGCCATGGAAAATATGATCAGTTCCTTGTTTACAAATTCAATATACTTGATAAGTGTGTCAGTTCAGTCCAAATATGTATTCGGCTCAAAATTTCTTAGCCAATTCTTTCCATCCTCTATTTTCTTCTTACTGAAGGACAGTTCAATTGCATATCAATCGTCCTCATTTATCCACATGAAGTATTTTTTATGCTTGTACAAATTTTTAAAATATTATTTCCCCTCTTTAGAAGTACTTATATTGAGACCTTTATAGTACTCTATGGTCCATCCTGATGTTGGTCCACCTAGATATTCTCTCCATGGTTCATACTCAAGCATGGTATAGAAAGACAATACCCGTCCATTTTTCTGGGTTGCCTTGAAAATAGGAGTAATGAATTCAACAAGAAATGAAGGAATATTGAGTACAGATGTCTAGAAAGAGTGTATGAAGTTGAAGCCTGCCAATGAAAATATTTTCTTAACAACTCCACATTTATCAAATTTCTTCAAAAACTCTTGAGAGAGTTCACACTTTGAACCAAAGCTGTTCTGACGAGTTGTTAGTGTCTCCTTGGTTTGGGATTCAAATGAAGGATTGTCAACCAAAGAATTGACAAAGATCAATAAATTATTCTTTATCATGTGTGCTTTCACCACAACTATCTTGTTCTTCTTATTTACAATGTTCATCACATGGGTTGTTATCTGTTTTGCTACTAAATCAACATGGGAGCCACCTTTAATGGTAGCTATTCCATTAACAAAGCTGAGGTACTGGTTTCTATACCTCAGGTATTTTCTATGTGGATAGTTAGTTGATTACTTATGCAAGTAGTAGTGAACTTAGAAAACCAAGTGAATCTTGGGGAGGTCCCCCTGTCATTGTCTGGAGTTAGAATGTTGTGGTGCTCTTGAGGATTTATTTGAAATTTGTACCACTGATATTTTGTTATCATTTGTTGCACATGGTCACGATTTGGATGAAAACCTGATCCCTTTCTCTATCTTTGTCTTGTGGATGAAAGGTTTGATGGATATTAATAGATCAGAGAAGGTTTTAAGAAGTACTCAGGGTTTGAGATGTGATCAGTTGAAAATTTTAGTGAAATTTAGACGAGATATAATCAGCAAAGGGTGATAAATATCTATGCTGATTTAAGGATTAAATAAGTCACTAAAAATAAGCCAATGCATCAATACTTCAATCGAGAAAGTAAAACGACTAGGAACTCCAATACTTAACAAATTTTCCGTGTTGATTAACTTCTTTCCAATATCCAAGAATTTGAATAGATCCTTTTCACCTACCCTCTAGACAATAAAATGCTAATAAAACCCCTATCTTGTTTATATGATAGTTCACCAACAATCAACAAAAAACAAAATTCCTTAAATGTGGAAAATGGCCACCGTCCCTAACTAAAATCTCATGATCACCATGTGAGAGATCAACATGTTAGCGTTATGTCATTCATCAAAGGAGGATGACTCTGGATGCTTAGAGACCCATCGAAAAGTAATGGCCAACATTTCAATGTGGTGGCCAGGAGCATGTTCTTCATGCACGAACAAGTTTGTACATGGCTTTTATCCTACCACTACCCCTAGTGAAGACAATGCTCTCAAATTTACATAGGAATCCTATATTTTAGGATGACACGGGTTCACTATAACAAATGAAATGCACTTTCTTCTAGACCTATATCTAGTTGTATATGTAATTCACACATCATTTCACTCAACATTATATACAAATTTCTAAGGAACGTGTCAACTACATTTTAGATATGTGAATAACCACACCAATATATGTGTATATATTTATCTCTGTAAAGAGGGGTTATATATGGACCTTACATTCAGTTTATTAAGGACCAAGATATATTTTTAAGGCATGTACCACTTAGCTATGTATACCCATATTTTAGTAATATAAATCCATTAAGTATGGAAAAACAAGAGGAATGCCTATCAATAGAGGTCTGAGCTATGGGATGCATTATTCCTTCCACCTTACAGGAATTCCCTATACAAGAAACTAAATCTTGGGTTGTTCCTTGACCATAAAGAATGTAGAAGTCCACTAATTTTGAATGAATTCTCTTTGTGGTAGTCATTTTAGTGGGAATATGGGTCTATATAAATATATTATAGTCACTAGTTACAAATCCACTTCTAAGGCAAGTAGAATGTGTTATATCCAACAAATCATGTGACCCTGTGTATATCATATCTAGCATAATCATATCAAAAATCAGTCCAACATGTTATTCCTTCAGCATCACATTTTACAGGATATATTTCAGTGTAATAATAGTAGAACTCAACATAATAGTACAAACATATTAACATTCGACATAATGAGAACAATAAAAATAGAAATCATATAATATTACGCCAACATATCAAGTGCTTGCATGATCTTTTCCACCCTGGGCTCTAGTACCAAATTTCCCAAGTGGAGCAAGGACGTTAATGTTGTTACTTCCAACAAAATCTTGTGCCATTCCAATATTTGTGCTAGCAAGACTCTACTAACCATGATGGTAATCAAAATGCTCTGAGACATAACCTGAGAATTGAGAAACTTTTTCTTTCATAACAAAATTTCTCTTGAAAGAGAAAAAAAATATTTTTCTTTTCCCTTTTTCAAACCATCAACCATGGATGATATGGATCTTTGCAAATAAGCCATGGAAAATAGGATCAATTCCTTGTTTACAAATTTGATGTACTTGATAAGCGTGTCAGTCTGGTCCAAATATGTTCCCAGCTGAAAATGTCTTAGCCAGTTATTTCTGACCTCTATTTTCTTCTTTCTGAAGGCCAATTGAATTGCATCTACATCTTCCTCATTTATCCACATGAAGTATTTTTTATGTTTGTCAAAATTTTTAAAATATTATTTCCCCTCTTTAGAAGTACTTATGCTGAGACCTTTATGGTACTTTATTGTCCATCTTGATGCTAATCCACCCAGATATTTTGTCCATGATTCATACTCAAGCATGGTATAGAAAGACAATACCCATCCAATTTTATGGGTTTCCTTGAAAATAGTAGTAATGAATTCAACAATAAATGAAGGAATATTGAGTAGAGAGGTCCAGAAAGAGTGTATGAAGTTGAATTCTGCCCATGATAATATGTTCTCAACAACTCCACATTTATAAACTTTCTTCAAAAACTCTTGAGAGAGTTCACACTTTGAACCAAAGTTGTTCTAACGAGTTGTCAATGTCTCCTTGGTTTGGGATTCAAATGCAGGAATTTCAATCAAAGAATTGACAAAGATCCATAAATGATTCTTTATCGTGTGTGCTTCCACCGCAGTTGTCTTGCTCTTCTTCTTTACAATGTTCATCACATGGGTTTTTATTTGGTTTGCTACTAAATCAACGTGGGAACTACCTGAATGGTAGATATTCCATTAACAAAGCTCAAGTATTGGTGTCTGTACCTCATGTATTTTCTATGTGTATTGTTATTTGATTACTTCTACAAGTAGTACTGAACTTAGAAATGCACTTCATTCTAGACCTAAATCTAGTTGTCTATGTAATTCGCACATTATTTCACTCAACATTATATAAAAATTGCTAAGGAACGTGTCAACTACATTTTATATATGTGAATAACCGCACCATTATATGTGTATATATTTATCTCTGTAGCAAGGGGTTAGATATGGATCTTACATTAATTTTATTAAGGACCAAGAGATATTTTTAAGGCATGTACCACTTAGCCATGTATACCCATATTTTAGTAATATAAATCCATTAAGTATGGACACACACCAGAAATTTCTATCAATTAAAGGTCTAAGCTATGGGATGCATTATTCCTTCCACCTTACAGGAATTCCCTATACAAGAAACTAAATCCTGGGTTGTTACTTGACCATAACGAATGTTGAAGTCCACTAATTTTGAAGGAATTCTCTTCGTGGTAGTCACTTTAGTGGGAATATGGGTCTATATAAATATATTATAGTCACTAGTTACAAATCCACTTCAAAGGCCATTAGAATGCATTAAAGCCAACCAATCATGTGAATTTATGTATATCATATCTAATACAAATCATATCAAAAATCAGTCTAACATGTTATTCTTTGGGCATCTCAGTTTATAGGATAGAGTTCGATGTAATAATAGTAGCATTCAACATAATAGTAGAAACGTATCAGCATTCGACATAATAACAAAAATAAAAATAGAAATCCTATAATAGTACACCAACATATCAACAAGAACAACAAGATTGATTGAAGCAACAATTTTAACACGAGAATATTTGGTGATTCCATTTTAGATAGTGGAAAACTAGAGGAAGAATGAGGGATAAATGTATTTATCAAGACTTCTAACCTCAAACACTTCATTTCCCTCCAAAGGGTCCCTCTAAAATAAGTATGACTCAATCAAAACATGTTTCAATATTTTTGTTTGTTGTCTTTGGGATGGACTCCTAAGTCCCAAGTTTGAGGCCAAGACTCCCAAGTAGGGCAAGTGGGGAATTCCACCAGGGGAGTATCTAGGGAGTACTTTTCCCAGAGCTAACTCAACAAGAATCAACAATTCTTGAGAGTAGGGGAAACTTTTAACACTAGTGTAATAGATTCTGAGGAATGTTTATTTCAATTTTACCAAGATTGAAGAGTATGTTGAGCCCACATGAGTTTCTATATCGTATTTCTCCATATGTGGCTTTGTGATTTTATGAATTATAATGTATTTCAAAAGACAAAAATAGTTTAGAATAGATGGATATTCTTGCATAACCAGTATTATTGTCACACTTCCATGTAAGCCACCTATTTCCAAGGTGAAGTGGTGGAATTTTGAGCTCATACACTAGATGAAGTAATTGTAAAACTGATCAACTCACTGATGTCATTGGATACAGTAAAAATTTCCTATTCATGAATAACACCTAAATTATTGTACCACTTGATAAAAAAACTTTCAGTCACCTTTCCTTCATCAAGGAGATGTAGTAATTTAAGGATTTATGAGTCTAATTCTAGCATTCAAACACTCTAAAATAATTTATGGGGTGAGGGATTTTGTATTGTAGAGTGCAAAGAAACCACTTTCCTAAAAGTGGAAAGATATAATAACAAGGTTATCTTGTGTTTTGGAGAAGCTGTTGATATTTATGCTCTTGAGCATTGGATGTGTGTGTCAATTTTTTGGGAATGAAATAATGTTCGAAGGCTTGATATGCTTATACATGTGATTTTGAATGTCATGAATTACATGGTATCACTAGAATCATTAAACCCAATTATAATTCCTTCCATCCTTTCTATCCTTGTTAGATATGTTGTTTAAAACAAAGGAGGATTATTGGAAATTTTCACGTCTAAATGACATTTGTTGAAAAATATTGGAATATAAGTCAAGATAATTTCTAAATACCTTACGGTATGTGCATCAAAAGGCTACTCAATAGAATTATATTTATTTGACTTCTAGTTATAATGTTTCCACCTCATCCGAGGATATTTGTGCAGAAAGAAGAACAATGGAAACATGTCATTGAATATGTAAGAATTATCTTTGGGACTAGTACTTCAGGGCCTTAAATAATTTGAGCTATCTAGAAAGAATGTTGTAACTATATTAGGGAATATCAAAAATATTAAATGGATATTCGAAGTGAGGATGATAAACTCAACTTCAGGGTTTTTTTAAATTCACAATTTCTGCTCATTGATAATTCTGTTGGCATAAGGCTCTCCTCTCTCTTTATGGACATAACATTTATATGAGGGGAGATATTTCTTATTCTTCCTATATACCTTCTTATCACATTCTTCCTAATTTATTCTTTCATTTCTTCCCTTGTGGAGTAGAATAGATGGGTGAAACAAAAAAGTTCAACTAGTCATGCCAAATTTTTTCAAATTTCATAACAAAGTTTCAGCTAACATCGAGTTTAAAATATCTTAACACTTATTTAGATGCCAAAAATGACCAGAATCTAGATATATTTCTTAAAAATAGTGCCAAATAATCTAAACAAACAATATATTGTGAATGAAATAAAGCCACCTAACAATTATAATAGTTTTTCAAAACGTTATTTTTGAAGGAATGTGGGGTTTTCAACATTTTCATAAAACTGGAAAGAAAAAAAATAGTTCATGAGAGTTTTAGCAAGAGGTTTTTGACCTGTATGATTGAGAGAGTCGACAGTTTTTATCACATGCATAGAAGAGGGTTAAGAATTGGGGGGAAATCATAATTTTAGGGACATTAAACAAGGCCCGTGACAAAGCACATAACTGCAGCTTTCATATGATTTAATATTCAACTTATAAATAAAAATTTCATACAATTTTAAATTCAAAGGTGTTATTTCACCGTTTTGTTTTTTAATCTTCCTATATAGGTTCATGTGTAGGAAAATTACAACAACTATGTTATTAACATAAGTAGGTCACTACTTTATAGAAAGTGACCTACTACCTAATTCTCAGCCTAACACTTACCTAAGAAAGATATCACCATAGTCATTGATATTTTTTATTTGAAAACCCAAGTCTGGAAAAAATATTTTCTGAATTGAAGGAGTTTAATTTAGAATTTACTTAACTCAATTATAGAGCACATAAATAGTCTTATTCCATAAAATCTATTACTCAATATTGGTCTGCAAGGCACTGAAACTTAGTTAAAACTCGTGAGATTGGAGAGGGCACTACACCAATGTGTTTAGGAAGTGACAAATAGTGAATGGATATTGTTGGCTAAGCCTAAAGCGTGTTTTTTATATTCATCTCAATGGAGCTTGTAAATTTCCCTATAAGAAGAAGAATTGGTTGTATGAGGTTGAAACAATATAGGAGCTCTATATCGAGTTAAAAAATCCATTCTTCACCTGCTCATTGATTTTGGAAGGCCTTCCTCTTGGCCAACAACATAAATTTAATATATGTGGGTTACTGAGCCCAATGATCCATTTTGTAGTAGAATGAGCATCCCTATTTTGGTAATTGTATATATTTTATATTAGCCTAGGACTGGACCTAGATTATTTACAGCCAATTTCTCCCTACCAGCATTTTCTAGAAATCTAGTCTGTTGGGTCATAAAATTTCTTGGGTCATTTAGTTCCAAAAAACATGCCAATTATTTGGAGTTGAAATATTATATCTTATATGGAAAAAAAAAAGGATAAAATATAATTTTATTTAAAAATGCTTAAAAATACAGTAAATTTACTTCGTATGGTGGTGTTATAATATGTGTCAAGTTTCCAACCTTCATTTGTAGGTCCAGGTGCAGGTTAGAAAATTGGAACTAGATCTAACAAATTACATTGATTCCTTGAGTTTTTTCCAGGGGTTACTCCATCTACGTAAAATGATTTCCACCCAAGATTCAAATCTCCCCACTCAACCAAGTCTTGCAAGGTTGAAGGGTTCACCCAACACAAGGTTTATTGTAGTAAGTAAACACAATGATATCTACAGATAACCTCCTCCTCATTCAGATGATGATAAATTTTCTTGAAGATCACAATATGAATTTTGGCTAGGTTGACCTAGTTTTTTGGTCACTTAGACACTAATAAAATTATCTTATTGCATCTTATATTATATCCTCACACTCATCATCCTAGAAGGGGATAAGCCACCGACCAATAGAATGATGGACAAGACACTTGTCACCCCCAACTAGGGGGGCTAACAATGAAGGATAGGGGATAAACCCCAAACATACGGATGGCTTTATGATGGAAAATTGGTTTGTATTTTTCCTACAAACATCTATATATCATCACTAACTATTTATTTTATACAAGGTATCTAAATTCTCTCTACCGATTCATTTTAATGCCAAGAATTCACTACACGAAACAAAATCATTGTTATTTTTTTTCAAGTTAGGATACAATTTATAACATTAAAAAGTTTGTATTGTTTATAGGTCCACATTGTTGCATATTTTCTATTTGAATTACATCAATATCTATAATAATCATGTTTATGTCTGTGCGTGTAATCTCTGTGTTTGTATGTGTGTTGGCTCACACACAAACACAATGTTGAGCCATCAAAGATGACTCTCAAAGGTGTTTTTCAAAATATAAGTGAACATCGACATTATTGAGCCAAAAATTCCTGCATATTTCCTTCTCATGAACAAGTCTCAACGTGGAAAATCCATGAAATATAATTATTTCAAATTTTTCACGTAATTCTTCCACATTTTTCAAAGAAAACACATTGCCACGTGCTCTTTGTTTCTCATTTTTCTAAGCAAGGAAGTGGGATCATGTTATGCTATTTATGGTGAAGGTTGTTGTGTCTACCTGTAGGTTCCCTCCTATAGGTCAAGACCTACTACTTCTTCCTTGTCACCGAAAAACCTCAGAGATAAGTCACCGAAAATCTCAGAGAAAATGTCTGAAAGTATCTATTTGTAGACTGAGCCAAGGTTTCTATTTATAGTGGTTATGCTTCCATCAATAAGCCGACATGACTTCTTGAATCGATGCATCCTATTTATGTAAGCCGACATGTCAAATATATATTTAATGAGGCCAACTTTCAGGATGACAATGTCTTATCTTTTGGAGGTCTTCTTTCAAGTGTAACATGTCTCTATTAACATAACAATGACTCTTATAAATCCTAATGACATAAAGAAAAATTATTTCTACATAGTAAATATTTCTTATGAAACCCATGAAGAAAGTACAACAAAATGCATTTTATTATCTTTCTTTTCTTCTTTACATAAATACACAATTACATATTCAACATGAAGGCCGACCTCATTAAAATTTTCAACAGAGAATACCCTAGACCAATGAAAACAAATTGTTGGAGGGTCGGATTAGTAACTTACCTTTCGATTTCACCTTCCTTCAGAACCTAAAAGAGCTCCAACCTCGAGAACTGTAGCCTTAGCCCAGGTTTGAGAAGAGTTGCCTTAACCCAGACTTTTAGTTTGTAGTGAAGAACAATAATATATTCATTGGTATGTGGAACAGCCACATGGAAGATAACATTTAATTGTTATTTGGTTCATGATGTTGTGGCATTGAAGTAGAATGATGTGGCACACCTATGTGGTAGATGGTGTATCATCATGACATGGCTCATTGGTGATGTGGTGATGACATGGTGAAAACACTGCATTAACGTGGCACTTACATTGAGGGGAAGTGGAAGGTGATGTGGAACTGGATATTAACCTATTGTTATACTAGGATGTCGAGGAATTGATTCTGAGAAATTTGGAATCCAATATTTGGCCTATCTCCCAATACTATAGAACCTAAACTTTTTCAGTTATATTAATTGTAGCTACAAATCCTTAGTATATTAACATGAACTAATGATATCCCATTTTACACTTAGAAATTAAGGTTATAAATATGGTCTTGTGCTTTAAGCGCTTTCTGCATAACAGCTACATAGCACTTTAGTATATTACTTCACGATTATATTTGGGTGAATAATTCCCTTGTTGCATTGAGTGCTAGTATGAGGAACATTGAAAGGCTATAAAAGAGATAATTGATGTTCTTGAAAGGCCTCTAATGGTTTCTATTACATGTAGATAAATCCCAGGATTTATGTACACATGTAGAGTGATATTATTTATGCACAATATTAGTTATATTAATTGTAGCTCGCTTGAGCTCTATTCCTGATGTAGCATTAATTAATGGTGGCCTATGATAGCTTTGTCTGTGTTAGTTCATTGTATAATCTTGGTAGACATTACTAATATTCAAAGAATTCATTTTTATATGACTTGTCTAATAACTACACAACCACTAGTGTTCTAATAGATATGTATAGAGTCAAGAAATGATGCTCATTAGACTTCCCTCATAGACAATAAAAGAATCCTAAGACAATATGAAATACTTGTAGCTTCCTATTTATGTAGCCGTCTTTTGATATTGTTATGCATTACGTTGTTATAAGAATTTATACAAACTGATAATAAATGAAAATAGGCTATCCCAGTTGGGCATGATGTCAAGGTGTTGCCATGGTGTATTCATGCTTGGGCATAATGTAAGTATTAGTCTAAATTAAACATTAAACATGGTGTAGTTTTTAATGGAAATAAAATTATAAATAATAGACACATATTATTTCCAGAGGTATCCTTTATGGCTATACCTGATATTGTTATTTACCTTAATAAAGGGTACAAGGTGATGTTCTCAAATATTTGTAGTCATGTTTTATTATTGGGAAGTTTGTCTTGCTACAAAAAAAAGCAAATGGAGTCATGTTTTAATGAATGGGAAGCTTTCCTTGCTACAACAACAAAGAAATGGGGTTTTGTTTTAATTATTGGGCAATGTGTCTTGCTATAGTAGTAAGTAAATGGAGCCATGTTTAATTACTGGGAAGTATATCTTGCTACATTAAAAAGGAAATGGCCATCGCTAAACTTCACATCTAGTGGCTCAACACTATTACCATTACCAACTTATTGCCCATTGACCACCAAACTAGTGAACATATCCAACTTTTGTGTTTGTGTTAACCAACTGAAATTAGTTTTGCATTTTTCCTTTAAAATTTTTCAAAACATAGTTGAGTCATGGAGTCTTTTACACTGTAATGGTAGCATAAGACTAATTGGTATAATTTGTGTGATTTTCATATATAGTTGGTCTTTATATGAGATATTTCCATCACTTGAGTGTGTTACCATGCTAAGCACTAGTACAAAGACATTCCATTCTTGATATGGTAAGATTCTTAGACATGTTATTTCCTTTCTAACTTGGCATTTCCATGGTGATTTTGATGTTTATTCGACAAGGAAAGGTTCATGGATGGTAGATCATAATAGGAATGTCAATTATGTGTACACTCGGATATGAGATTAATATTGTCATGTTATTGGCTATTTTCTATCATAATACCTATCTTGTATGTACTGCAAGAGTAATCACCCTATTTAATGGTTTATAATTGGATATACACTTGATGACCTTTCCCACATGCACCATGCATTAAATGAATGCAGGTATAGAAATGTATAGAAGCCTAGCTTTGAGGAAAAAAATAGGACTTCTTTCGAGGTAGCAGTATGAAATGATAGTTGTAGGTTTCATTTTTCTCTTTACAATCCTCTTGTGTTGAATCCCTTGGAGGAATTTCAAGCATAGCCTTCCAGTCTTGTAAATGCAACTAACGGGTTTCAAAACTATAGAACACATCTAATAGAAGAATGATGTTAGGCCCAACCTCAGCAAAAGGATGTTGGAAAAATAACATAAGAATGGTCAAAACTAAGCCATTCAAGGAATAATGGATCACCCAAACATAAACAGGAACAAAAAAAATCATAATTACACATGGGGGTATGTTACAAGTGACATTAAATCCCAAGTTCCAACACTTAAAATTAGGTTGAAAAATAAGTATAAGAAGGAATTCTCTTATTCATGCATGCATAAATCCTCAATCCTTATGTTATCGCTGAGTAGGGTTTGATTGTAGGTAGATCAAATTTGAGGTGAGAAACAAGAGTTAGATCTAACAGTGGCACCATACTACCTTGGCAGATCGACGTAGAGATACAAATTGCATCATACTATCAATGGTCTTGACTTGTTCACAAATTTGACTGAGAACAAGCCCCATCATTAGAATTTATAAAGGATACTATCATTAATAATTTTTCCAAAATGTCACAACTTCCTCGAACTGGAAGAGTGTAATTTCAATACTTCTTCTTATGCTCACTATATGCATGAATATATTATTATTCCAATATCGATCTACCTGCAAATATGTTTTCATGCCAAATTTTCATAGGTATCCATCCCTCTGGCTAGGAATTCCCATTTTCACTGGTGGACTGGTATTTACTTTTGAGGATTCAACTTTCACACGAGTAAAATTTCAAAGTAATTCAAGAACCTGTTCAAGAGTCAATAACTTGACACTCTTTTACATTAATTGTGATGAATGTCTCCTAGTATTATCCTTATACTGATAAGACACCTGACTATTTTCTCCTTTAAAATTTGGCTGACAAACTAGGGCTTTTAGCAAGCACAAGAAATTTTTTCTCCTTCTTTATTAGTAATCTGAAACTGTTTATTCTTTCTGGATTTCCTAATTCTTGTTAGTTCAAAGATGAAACCTTGATCATTTGGAGGGTTCATGTAATTTATCTATATCAAAATCCTGGCTTATTGTTGATAGCTTATCTCACGTTTTTCTTTTTATAAAATGTTTTGTCTCCATTGGTACTCTGACGTTAAGTTTTTTTTAAATCGTTTGTGTCATCAGTATTTTGAAATCTTAGCATCGTCGCTCTAGCAACGTTTATTTTTTTATTTTTTTGATTTGTTGGTCTTCCGACCTCTTAGAACCATCGCTCTAGCGATGTTGATTTTTTATTTTTATTTTTGGTTTCATCGGTCTTCCCACCGCTTAGAACTGTCACTCTAGAAATGTTTGACTTTTTTTTTTTTAAATTTGGTTCCAAAGGTCTTCTGACCACTTAGAACCATCGCTCTAGCAATGTTTCATTTTTTATTTTTATTTTTTGGTTTCGTCAGTCTTCTGACTGCTTAGAACCATCGCTCTAGCGACATTTACTTTTTTTTTTTTTTAGTTTTGTTGGTCTTCCGACCATTTAGTAACGTCATACTTGCGAGATTTGGAGGTGTCATACTATAAAGGCTTGTGCCTATCGTTCTAGAAATGTTTGGAGGCGTCAGACTAGCAATACTTGTGCCCGTCAGAAACGTGGCGATTCATTAGATGTCGGAAGTGCGACAAAAATATAAAACATCAGAGATATCGTCGTTATACCGACGTTTAAGTCACATTTTGGAAGTCTGAAGTGAGGAGAAACCACATTTTGGTGCACCGAAAAACATCGGTCTTGGGCCACCTATGTGTCGCGAGAGCGACATTTTGGCCGTTGGAATTTGGGGCAAATGTTCTAGTGGAAAGATGAATTTGATGACCTATTTGAAAAGGCCGATACTTTATCACAAATCTTGCATTTTTCATGAATAATTGAATCCATATTACCTCAATCATTTTTATATTTATAGAAAGAAAAGATTGAAAAGGATTCTGCTAGACCTATTTTAGATTGAGGAAACAAGAGAACCTACTCCCAGTATAAGTTTAGAAGAAAATTTTGATCACAATTCTGATCAAGAATCACTAGATAAATCTAGTCAGGGTTCAGAAATTTCTAAGCATCTATCTCAAAATCAAGAAGAAGACCCTACGGAAATTTTTCAAGAGACTACAAAGAGAAATAATGGAGAAATAACTAGAGAAACCTTGGCAGAAGAAAAATTTAACATTAGTTTTATACAGGATCAAATAAAGACAATCATAATAGATGACATGGATAAAGAATGTGAGAAATAATGGAGAAACAATGAGAGAAACCTTGGCAGAAGAAAAATTGAACATTAGTTTTATACAGGATCAGATAAAGACAATCATAATAGATGACATCGATAAAGAATGTGAATAGTTCAATGAAAATCTCTAGCTACCACCAACAGACAGAGGTATGGAAGGAACTTCTGATTTTCAGACTCCTAAACAGACCTTGCAAGTTGAAAATCTAGAAGGAGATGTTGAAATCATCCCTTCCTACCCAACGTCACAATTTGTTTTGAGAATTGAAGAGATACGTCCCTTAGATATTTTTTATAGTCCAACACCCAAAACAGTGGTAAAAATACATTGAAAGAAAATAAATCTTGATTCTTCAACAGCAACTCTAGAGAATCAATCAATGGAGGTTGTCTGGAAAGACAACCCCATTGATCCATGATAAAATTTGACAAGACTTTCACAATTCGCAGTGCTTATGCAAAACTACAATTGATAAGGCAACAGAGGTTAGTCTTTTGCTTAAAGATAAATATGCATGAATTCAACTATTAGAGCAACAATTTTAACATGAAAGGAAAAATGTCAATAATCAAACGGAGATGTAGATGATACAATTTCACAAGGACTTTGAAAAAATGAAGTTATTGTTAGCAACCTATAATATAGGGGTCATAATTTTGACTTGAATGTTGATAATCCTGTAAATCTGTACATACTTTTCCTTCTGCAAGTTGTATTCACATATTTTGTGTAAAAAAAAATAAAAATAAAAAATAAAAAAAAAAGGGGGTAAAAAGTCCTAAAAGAAAAATTAAAGGACTTAGAAAAAATAAAGGACCCCAAAAGAAAAATGAATAAAACATGAAAGTGTGCAAGCATAAATGCCACTACATTTTACTCTTTTACTATGGAAGAGTGTCAATAAATGCCATATTCCATGATGAGTTAAACAGTTTAATCTGAACTTGTCATTTTTCAATTTCACTTGTTGTAGATAGAAAATAATGAGTTGTCATACAGTTTAATCATGACAATTCAGTAGTTAGGTAGAGAAATAAGTGAATCCAATAGTTTAATCTAGATTCATGGATGAAATAAGTGTATAATTAGATAGTTTACTTTCTTTCAGAAAGAATAAATGCTGTGAAGGTTGCTAGCTTAAATGCACCTTACTACAAAGGAAGAAAAAATGTTAGCTTGGTAAGCTGTGTAGGTAGAAGAAGGTGAAAAGTCTCAATGTAAATATCATTCATCATGGGCTGCAAAATGACTAACTTCCCCTTCCCATAGTCATGAAAGATTCTAAACTATCAGTCAGAAAGGCTTAAGGAATTTCATTGAATTTTGTTGGGACCGGACCCAAGGCTATATGACTGATCAGTTGAAAGTGTAAATGTCTATATTAATCCATAAACTCACATCATTTACCATTCATGCATTCATCCCCATGAATAATCCTAAGTAAAACTCCAATTTTTACTTAAAGGCATTATAATTCCCATTCAATTAACTTCCTACGTCATTTGAAAACATTAAGCCCTCAAAATAGCATTATATCATAAGTTAAGTGATAAGATCAACGCAAATTATCCTTTGAAATTAACTTTACTTGTTATTTTTATGTATTTTGAGTATACATTATCCCATTCTCATATTAATTTTAACTTATGTATTAATTCCCTTTGGAAATAACCTTCCCCTATTATATATAACTCCTTTTTATATAATAAACCCAAAAACCTACTTATTATAATTTTAGCCCAAGTTTATAATTCCCACATGCTTAATAAAAACCCACATTATAACCCACTTTGGCTAAAATATATCTTTATGTATAATCCCACCCCTTTGGTAGTTAAATCACCTTGGTTTAATTAACCATATAATAAAAATATTCGAAAATATTTTAAAACATGTTTTATATATGTTTTAAACAAAAATATCGAAGTTTTATTTAAACTAAACTTCAAAGCATAAACCCCATCTCCTTTTATATTTTCCCCTTGCCCGACTCCCTAACCTAAGGTTAAAATCTTAATTTGAGTTAAAATATGTAATGCATACCCCTTATTCCCCTAACTGTCAGTCTTAACCTCGGTTAAATCCCCGTTGAAAACCCCTCCTAATTGTTTTTCATTGAAAAAGTTGATTTTTTATGTATAGTTTAGCCAAATCCTTTTATATCATCGGGATTAATGTCAGCCCTTCGATCCCATTTATCCATTTGATCCAACGATTAAAAATCAATGCGACAGATTAATACAATTCCATCCCTCCCCCATCGCGTTGAATTATAACCGTAGATATTTTATTTATTTCCAAGATCCTGTGGCTCAAAATGAACCCGATGACTTACCTTTCCCCCAAATCTTTCGTTTTGATCGTGACCATTCGCTTTCCAAAGCAAGATCTGGCGGTCAATACCTCATATCACACCCAGAAAGTAATCGACCAAAGTTTTGGAAAAGTCACGCGATATAGGTTGTTTTTCGATACCACCTTATGTCGACGTGTCCTTATATAATTGGATCAGATTCGAAAATCGATTTACCACTTACCACTCTGGGGCTACGTGAATACCACCCAGTAGTATTCCAAAACCACTCTGGGGCTACATGAATACCACCCAGTAGTATTCCAAAACCACTCCCACCTAACCTTTATTTAATGTAATTTAACTATAGTTTAAACTATGGTTTAATACTTTAAAACCCAATGCTTTCATAAAATTTCACATATTCGCGCTTTTAACCTGTGAAGCCTCCGCTAAGCCTATTGTCATTGAATTTTCACCATTTTTGCATCAGTGAACCTTTGAGAGCCTATGTTGAGCCCTTTTGACCATTTTCAAACCTACCAGCGCCATTTTCAAGCTAGTTCCGTTACAATTCAACCATAAAGAGCCAAAGTACCCACTGATAGACCAATTCAGCAGAATTGAAGACTGCGCACAACCGTGAAACATCTTCGACCACAATTATACCTTTTAAAGGTAGTTTTCATCAAACTTGACCAGAAAAGCTTCAATTTCCAAAATAAAAAAGCACCAATTTTAAATTATTTCCCATAATTCTCTTAATTACCCACACAAAAATTGCAAAAAACCATCAAAGTACAGGGGAAACTCTATCAAAATTTTCCCAAAATCCCTCATTTCCGTTTTTCACAAATTTTATCCATACCCTGGTCATTTTCACTGCTGGAATTGATCATAACCTACCTTTTGAGCATTAAAACCCTCTTTTTATCTAAAACCCTGCTCAGAACCCTATTCTACCAGAGAAAGTCTCCAAGTGTCCCTTGTTTCCAAAAGAAGAACTCAGCAAATAGTCTAAGCTTTCTCTGTTCAATTAAAAAATGACAAAGAAACAAGTAACCCCCAAATCAGGAGGTCCAAAACCTCAGAGGAAAGCCTCTGCTAAAATCCCTCAGCCTAAGTCCTCTAAACTTGATAAACCAACCCCTGCACTCACTGTTTATTCCTCAGAAGTTGTCAGGCTTGTCCAACCTCTAGTTACTTCACAAGAAAATAGTCCTGTAGTTGATGTTGATTACAAAATATTGGACCCTTCAGTAGAGTTCAATTTACTTGATGTCTATAACTGGTGTTTTGGTAAATAAGTAGAAAAAGGTGATAAAGATATACCAGTCTAGGATTCCAATCTGCCAAAATGCATTGTCCCTCTTACTCATTCAACCCCTGATTTTTTCAGATTGTGTCAGTCCTATTATCTTCCAGACCAAAGGTGTATTGTCAATAAAGATAGAGAGGTTATATTTTACATCAATGCAGAATCCATAAACTCTATGTTGTAACTGAACCCTGACCCCAATGCTGCTTCATTGTCAATAGAGGATTTAACTCATAATTAATTAGAACTTGATTTTTCTTCTAAGTTCAAAATTTTCCAGACTTTTTGTCCCAAATAGGTTGATATCCCAAAGCTTAATCCTCCATTTGATACTTTTGATTTTCCAAATGAGACTATACAGATTGTCTCCATGATATCATTCATACTCGGATACACCAGTGATGAATTCACTGATGTGGCTATCTTAGGTTTTTTGTCTACTTTGAGTCCTGGCCAGTCTCCATCCATTCTGTACAATTTTACCAAGTTCATTGGAGAAAACATGCACTATCAATTGTCTAGATTGTCAGAAGAAGGAGTTTTTAGATATACCTCATATCTACTTCATCTCTTTTTGTACTATCAAGCAAACAAGTTTCCTATTGAGTTTCAGAAGATAGATCTAGAAGGGAATGTACTTTCAGTTGTGCTTTGGTCATCAATTCTGAGAAAATGGAACAGGGAATACAACTATGCAAACTTTAATGACTTGTTTTTAGTACCTACTATGAATTTACTGAATAAAGAATAGACCCCTAGAATTAATGATGAAACAAAGAGGATATTACAGCTATCTGAGATTTGTAAAATATGGGTTTGGTACTTATACAAGAATTACACAGAGATTAGAGTATATGGTGCACTCCTAGCCCCTTATAAATTGCCTAGATTTGTGACAACAAGAATATTTTCTTTAGAATATTTGAGACAGCTTTTGAATGTAGATGAAGTTAAGTTCATAGCTTCTAGAAAAAAGACTCAGTTCAAGTTGAAAAATCAAATTGGGCCATTTATTGAGAATAACAGAGAAGCAACAAATGAAATTAATATCAAATTGAAAGAGTATAAATTCCCATACAGATTTATGTGGAATTATGATCCTCAAGGTATTTTAAGCATGATAAGATTGAAATGCAAGTTGTCTACCTTCTTGCATGATCCCAAGCCCCAAATTGAAAAATATGCGAATAAAATTGAATGGGAGGAAAATGTTTTATTTGATGATGAGCCACAAAACATGTAGGGAAAAAGTGGAAAATATAAACAGGTTGATAAAAAACAGGTGGTTACAGTGAACAAAGAAGCTGAAATTCCTCATAAAAGAAGTAGAAAGGAAGATAGTTTCACTGTTGAAACTATTCAAGATAAAAGATTCAGAATTCCCTACAATAAGAAAAGTAAATTGACTAATGAAGAAAGGGATAAAGCTGTCAATTTCGAAGACAACAATGGTCATGAAACTGATGATGAAGCAACAAGGATAGTAACTGAAACACTCAGAGAGCTTCAAAATGTCCAACTTGGAGCACAGAAAAAATACACAGTCATGGTGGATAAACAAACAAAGGTTGATATGCCCTCTTCTTCTAAAGAACCTGACAACACAGAGTCAGATATTCAAATCAGGTTCAGACAAATCAAAGAAAATAATGAAGAGATCAAAAGTGAAGCATATTCCAAGTTCCTTAAAGAAAATCCTAGGAATAAGGATAGACTCCTCTCAGCTTTTGATTATTCTTCAAATAAATTGGTTATGTCATTTCTCAAGCCCACAGTGGCTGATCCAAAAACTATTGCAGATTATTCAAAGAAAGACCTTGAATTTGATGCAGATGCTATCCATGAATTGGACCAAATAGAATTCCATAGGAGCAATACAGAGATGCTATATTCTAAAATAGTCAATAAGACTATGAATTCTATCAGGCTTAAGAAAACACTGATAAGCCTTCAAACTCAAATGAAATTGGATAAAGCCTCATTATATGCCAATAACTTGAAGATCAAAGCATTATAAGACTTGGTGATTAAAGAAGGAGCTGATCCAGCTAACATTGAAGTTGCAAAGGCTTTAATCAGACAGAAAAATGAAGATATAGCTTCCCTCAGAAAATAACTAAAATTGCCTCAAAGTGAAAATCCTCAAGAAAAAGAAATCCTGCAGCAAAAGACCAAAAATGATGAACTAAAACAACTTGTTCTAAAGATGATAGCCCAGATAAAATAAATGGAAAGCCAAATAGAAGCTTTCATGAAAGAAAATGAAAATATAAAGAAAGCTCAACAGGTTTTCATTCCTACAGTGATCCCAACTATAAGTACAGTTGTTCCATCTACATTGGCGGAACACTTGGCACCACAAGGAGTATTGGAAATTGCAGTGCCACTCACTTCTCATGACATCTCTACCTCTTCTTCATCAACTTCAAAAATAAACATAGTAGAGGACAAAGCTGCAATAATCAGAGCCATGGAAGATATGTCTTTAAAAGACAAAGAAATACTGAGTTTGAAAGGTATCATTAAAAATCTAGAAACTTCTAAAAAAGATACCTTAATTACTTCCAAAGGGCATGAACAAAGGGCTGATAAATTACAAGAATAACTAAAAATTCTTCAAGAATAGGTGAATCTTACAGATCAGGTTGCATACATAAAAAATCATTTATGGACAAAAATCATTGAAGGCATTCACTCACAATGGCCTTCCATTCATATAATATATGAGCAGAAAGAGTTGCTACATGCCGCAAATGCAGAAATTGATAAAACCAAGAAAGAAATTGAAAATAAGCCACCACAAGCAGTTCAACTCATAGCATTTTTGAACAACAAAAACAGGGAAGAATTAGAAGAGTTGAAAATTGCTGACAGAATAGAGGTCATCCTTCAAATTAAGAAAGTCTTGAATAAGAGAAACATGATGAATAATTTGGAAGACAGGTGTAAAGATATGAACTTAGCCATCACAAGATTTTAAACCAAATACAAAGTATTATCAGAAGCAGGTTTATCAAACATTCATGCATTTAATGAAAAAGTAATGCCACAGAAGGATTATGATCAGAAAATCAGAGCTCATGCTAAGGAGCAAGCTAAACAACTTTTGCCACAAGGATCTCCACGTGGCAAATTACTTCTTCAATATTTTGAAAATCTATTCTTTTTGGAAAATGAAATCAAGCATATGTTCACAGTAAAGCCAAAGTTTGCAAAATATATAGAGGTTGATGAAAGTTACAGGAATCTAAAGAATATGAAGATCCCAACTACTGAACAATGGCAATAATTCACAGATCTGATGTGAATTTGATAGGTAAAGGACAGGAAAATCACATGAAAAATCATATTTTACTGTTAATTTATAGTGAAAAAATCAGGCTCAAAGTGTATCAGTAAAATCAAATTGTTACTGTTGGTCATTTTTTCAATTATAGCAGTGAAACAGTGAAAAGAAGAGATAAAGAGTATCAGAACAGAAGGTGAAAAGGAAGAGTATTCTACAAGTTATCTTCCATGAGAAGATGCACTTAATGCCAACTATGCTCACAACACATCAAAAATCAGTTTAGATAAGATAAACAGTTCTATTTTTTCTTGTAAAAGAGGATAGCTTGCAAACTGTTTTGTTGTTGTCCCTCTTTTATGTTACATTTCCTATTTTTTATTTAAAACATTATCTCAAAATCTGAGATATTTTGTAAACAATATATGTGTATAAATACTTCATAATTCGAAGTATTTAGGGTGGAATAAAATTTCTCAAGACTAATATAGTCATTTTGCTGGACATATTGAAGTTGGTGTGAGGCAGACTAGAAAAAAGATTAGAGACATCATAACTAAGGATTCTCGTGGTGACAAGATAAGTCTCGTATTTTCTCCTATTTTCAGTGTTATTCTTTAAAAGTTTACATACATTCATTTGATGTGTTTCTTTTCTGTAATGATCAAATAAGGAGAAATTAAACAGAATTAGTGATAATAAGCTCCCTGTTTTAAACTAGTTGGCATTTTTATGTTTTTCGCTTGATGATCGGACCATAGAATTCTTAATTTCTCTAGGTCCCAGTTTGATCCCCTCCTTCAATCCATTTTTCTATAACTTAAGGATTCTTAAGTGCTCTTTGTTCAGATTTCACCCATTCCATCAACAAAGCCTATCCAAAGCCTTAAAAGGTTATCTATCCCACCCTCAATACATTTGCATCTTTAAGTCTTATTTTATAGCTCTTCTTGCTTAGAGAGTTGAATCCATTGCCCAATGTTCTGGTAGATCCCTATAGTTTACCTTGAAACACTTTTAATTCCTACCACACTTCTAAAATCAGTCCTATTGTTCACTCATATCTATCCTGAAACCCTTTACCAAAACAAAGCTAAATCTTTAGGATATATCCCTCTCTGGATCTCAGGAAGGCTAGATCATAAATTCCCAAAGTGGTTCCTGGTTACCCCTAGTGTTCTTAACTACAAAAATCCCCATCCCACAACCTGAGAATTACTAGGGTGATAACAGTTACGACACCAGGCAAGAATTATAGAGAAGGATACACAGATTCAGATAATACATAATGAAGTAGATAAACTCAGGAATGAACATCAGACAGAATAATTCATCACTGTAATTCTTGAGTTAAATACTCAATTGTCAAAACAATAAGAGATATTCTATCAAATAATCTCAATGATTAAATCGTATTGTGAAAAAAGTGATTCATTAGTCCAACAAATGGCTGATCAAATATTGTAATATGAAGATGTAGATAAGAATATCTCAGATTTTATCTCTTGGAAAGAATCCGAGCAAGGAAGAAAATTTGATTTGCCGAAGATTGAAGAATCCCACAGAGATATTCTTTTTAGAGATTGGGATATCAAATTGAAGCAATCATAAAGGGAAATAACCAGATCAAACGATATAGCCACTAAAGTAACTAAATTTGTGAAAGAAAACCTTTAGAATATTAATCTGATTAAATAATGAAAACCTGGACTGTTCCCGGATATCAAACAATTAGAGGGAAAGTGGAAGGAAACAACCAAAAACCAAATTGAAGCAGTTAAGAAGCTATATGAGCTTGATCATGAATCTTATTGGAAGTTTCTAGTAAAACCATACAGTCAACGAATGGCTTTACACTCTCTAACCAATTCCACTCAAAATATGGTGCCACCTCTATCTGATGTCGTATTTTATGGGACAGCTAATATCAAAAGTTGGCTAGCCGTACTATGTGAAGGCCCTATTGGATATCCGCGAACTGAAAAGCTCAATGGAAAAGGTACGTTCAACCTGATCAAGCACATCATTATCTTTGTTTTTAGTTTCTATCTTTTATTTTCATATTCCGATGAAGGTTGTTTGAAACCTCATCATCTTTTTATGTAATATTCTATTTTTGATAATTATGTAATATTATTTAAACCTCTCTCGTGCATTTACAGAGGGGTACATGATTTTATCAAAAACACTTTGCAAAAGCTTGCCTTGCTGTACTTTTGTGATTCTTTTGATGAAATACATGAAACAAGATCTTTATTTTCTTGAATATTGAAGCATACCCTAGTGAATTTGCATTTATGTACTCTTAGAGTGTATTTGGTTGAAAAGAAAAGAAGGTCAATGTTGTTTATTCCATGAGTATAAACTCTTATATCTGGTACTATTATCTTTATGATTGAGGTCTATTTATGATTTAGTAATAAATTTATGTATATTTTATTGTGTATGAGATTTGGATTATAGTTTTTCATTAAAGCATTATTGCATAATGTTTTAGCTGTAATTCCTTATTGAGTATATAATCAATCGATATATGCACCATAGTTTCAACATTATTTTGCCTAACTATTTAGTCAAAATAACTATCTTTAAACAATTTCATCTCTTTTAGAAATTTAATGATCTTTATTATCATTTTCTTTAAGATATCTTTATAGATTGCATAATTTAAATTATTCCATGGTATGGATTAAGTTAAATAATTAGATTAAATAAATGCATGTGTTTTTTACTTAGATAAATGATCTCCATTAGTTTAAAATCATTTCCTATTTCACCTTGTATCAAACCCATCATCATCATATCAATTTATCTGCTAGTCAGAGCCACTATACCGAATGGAAAACGAGCTTCTTTTAAGGTCTGGACCGAATAGTTATCCCCCATGTTGTTGCAAGGGAATTCAAAAGGTTAAATATTTTGGCTCTAGAAGGAGGGCCAATTGTGAATGTCAAAGAAAAATAACAAAAATCAAGAAGGAAACATAATATTCTTTCTCCCTCTAGATCCCCTCCAACTTCTGGATCTCCATCCAGAACTACCATTTTAAGATCATAAGTTGAACAATATTCTCCAAAACCTCCAAGTGGATCCCAAAGATTGATTTCTTCATATTATAAATCTGAATCAACAAAAGTTTAGACTTTAATAGATAATTTAGAAAAAATCTCTTTTTTAGCTAAAAAATCTATAATTTCTCAACCATATGAAGAAAGTGTTTCATCTGTTTTACAACCTAGAAGAATCTTGACTAATCCTCTAAATGAGAAAATTGGAATTCCTCCTTTGGAATTTCTCATTACTTATTTCTGAAAGAATACCAATAAATCTAAATCACAAACATATATCAGTGAGATTATATCCAATTCTCCATCGCAAATCCATTCATTCCTTCTAAACGTTTCAAAAAATCTCATTCTAACTACTAGTGATTGTTCTTCTAGTTCATGTAGGAAATCTTCCTCTTCTTCAACTCACATCCCACTCATATCTTCATCCATCTATATTCCTAAAATCATGGCACGAAAAAAACCACCACCATGAATACAACCATGGAATAATCGAGGCGTTGTATCAATGCCTGGTCCTCTTCACCCACTTCCTAAACATCCTCAAAGAAGGTTGACCAAATTTAATCCTGATGATGGTATACTAGCAGAACAACATCTCCGCAATTATATGTTAGCCATCAATTTAAATGAAGACACTGAAGAATATTATTTGGTTAGATTATTCCCATATACCCCTATAGGATCTGCAGGATCCTGGTACCTTTCATTACCCCCTAACTCTATAACTAGTCGGGATATGTTTGAAGAACAATTCTTAGCTAAGTTTGGAGATCATAGAACCATTGCATGCTCATGAATGAATCATCCAATCTCAATTCTAAAATGGGATAAAATATTACAAACTTCTATTATAGATTAAATAAATTACTCAATAAAATCCCTATTGCATCACTTCATGGCGCTAATGTTCAAATTGAGTGGTATATATCTTGTGTTCCCTCTAATATAGCCATTTTTTTAGATAGAGCACAATTAGCTACATTAGCAGAAAACATGAAGGAAGCCTTATCTGTGGAAAAATTCATAGTTTCTCTTGAAAAGAAAAGCTCTAAAGAAGATATAAAATATAAGAAAGTATCTTTCAAATATGATTCTAAAAAGAAAGCCTAGAAAGATCCCTTTGATCTTGAAGGCCTGTAGAAAGTGTTAAAAAATATGTCTAATGAAATGGTTGAAATGAAAAAACAAGTTGATGAATATTCTACTATAAAAAGGCCATTATGATCTATTAAGAGAAACCACTATTCCAACTCTCAGCCACCAAATACCATATCTAATGTTGAGTCTGACTTAGAAGATGAGGAAGAAGAAATTGAATACGAAGAAACTGCAAATGAATAAATATCTGAACTAAATGGACTGTGGGACTTTGTTATTCCAAGTGAAGAATAAAAATAATATTTCTCGTTAGCACCAGAATTAAAGGGCCCACCGATACAACTCATTTGAATCAAAAGTAGAAAACTCAAACTCCTCTTGCTAAGGAAAAGAAAAACAGTAAAAATTCCTCTCCCAAAACTTTGCAGCCAAATACAACTTCATCAAATATTCCCTCTACATCAAAGACCCCAGTAGTTACTAATACTATGGAGTATAATATTGTGAAAGATATGAAAAATACGAGGGAAAAAATTTCATTACTTGAACTTAGAAAACTGAACCAACATCAAAAAATGTTACTTAGAGAACTAAATGCAGTTCAAGTATCACCTTTACCTGCTTGTGTTGTATCGCAGGCTGCTAAAGGCATGGGAAAACCCCCAATTTCTTAAAATAAAATTGAACCTACTAATGTCATCCTGATCAGTCACAGATTTGATTCACATACACCTCCCTTTCTCTTAACGTATTAAATTTTCAATAAACATCTTCATAACTGGTTGATTGAATCCAGAGCCTCTTCCAATATAATGCCACCAAGAGCCTATTCCAATATGAACACCACTTCGGAAAAGTTTGTCGTCCACATAGTACAGCTTGACCTAACGAAAGTAGAGGTCTTAGGGGAAATTAATTCTGTTAGCATTAGACTTTCATCAAATCCCAAAGTCTATCAAATAATAGATATTTTGGTTGCTGAAATTTCTAAATTTTACGGTCTAATTATAAGTAGAGACTGGTCTGAAAAAATCGAAGGATATTTTGCTACAAATGGTCTCACATGTGGCTTCCTTACAATGAGAAAACAAATCAAATTCGAGTTGACCGAGAAAAACACGTGAAACATACAGTAACTGAATTTGAAGGTGATAATGAGCCCATACCATTCAATAATAATATTATTGGGAATTATTCATCTGAATAATTTTTAGGGAATTTTAACACACAATTCTCCTTTTTTAGACAATGCTATCATCTCACAAATTGAAAATTTTTCACAAACATATTCTTCCAAGTGAATTTGTTTTGTAAATAAGCCAATAGTTAAAACTTTGTTTTTGACTTTTTACTTTGATGGTTCCAAGTCTAATGACGGTGTAAGAGTTAGATGTGTTTTAATCAACCCAGAAGGAGAAAATACCATGTTAGCTTGTAGGTTAGAATTTGAATGTACAAATACTACTGCAGAATATGAGGCATTAATACAAGGATTATATAAAACGATTGGCCTCAATATCAAATATTTGTAGGTTTTTGGAGATTGAAAAATCGCCATTAGACATGTGAAAAATGCTACCCATTTCCTTTCTAGACATCTTAAACATTATCAATCATTAGTCCAATATCTTACATCTAATATTTTGGCATTTAATATTTCTCCTATACCAAGACTACAAAATGCTAGTGCTGATTTGTTAGCGAATGCTGCATCATAACTTATACCATATGAGGAATTTAGTCCTAATAGATTTTTCATTGAATTATTTTTTAGATAATCCATTCCTAATAATGTCAAAAATTGGCGAGTATTGAATGATGACTATGATATTGTGAATTTTCTATCATCATAAGGGTCATATGATGACCAAATCATAGATGAAAATGAGCATGGCATACATTTAGAACGAAACGTTGAAGATGAAAATACAATGGCCAAAGTTGTAGTTAAATTGGAAGGTTTGTATTATCTCAAAGACATATTTAAAAATCTAACTAATGCCAAAGTTCAAAGTTAAAATTTGAAATCTGAATTAATAAACCTTGGAAATAATGACAAGTCTTAGAATATCAATCTAGGTATAGATTTGTCCTCTAATGAAATATTATCATTCATTCGACTGTTGAAGAAATATAAAAGTATCTTTCCTTGGGATTATTCTGATCTCAAAATGTATGGTACCTCTCTTATACAACACATCATACCCATTATATCTAATGATATACCAGTCCAAAAGAAACTAAGGAAAATCCATCCAAACCTTGAAAAGAAAATCAAATCAGAGCTGAATAAACTTCTCAAGGCCAAAATCACATTTCCTGTTAGGCATTCAAAATAGGTATCCAATCTAGTGCATGCTAGGAAAAAGAATGGTGATATTCGTATATGCATAGATTTTAGAAATTTTAATAAAGCATGTTAGAAGGATAAGTTTCCACTGCCAACTATAGAACAATTACTGCAACCAGTAGTTGGTTCTCAGCTCATTTCTTTTCATGATGAATTTTAATTATATAATCAAATCCTAGTTCATCTAGATGATAGATTGAAAACCACATTCTGAACTAAAAGGGGAACATATGATTATCAAAAAAATGCCTTTTGGTTTGATTAATTAATGCGCCACATTTCAAAGAGCTATGGATATAGCTTTTAAAGGACTCATTAACAAATCCATTATTATTTACTTGGATGATATTGCTATTTATTCCAAGAAAAGAAGCAGCTATTTGAACGATGCATGAAATATGGGATCTCGCTCAATCCAAAAAAGTTTTATTTTTCCTTAAGCGAAGGTAAGATTTTCAGATTCATGGTATCAAAAAAAGACATTTATATTGATCCAAAAAGAGTTAAGGAAATTAAAAAAATACCTTTACCTCATAAAAAGAAATCAATGCAGTATTTCCTTGGAAAAATAATTTTTAAAAAGGTTTTTCCCTGACTTTCCACAAATATTTTTACCTTTACAGAATATGATTAAGAAAAATTCTGTTTTCAAATGGGGTCACAACGAAAAGGAAGCCTTTTCTTTCATAAAAAAATATATTATTAACACTCCATCCCTGACAACTCCCAAATTTTCCAACCATTTTGTTTTATACACATTTGCATCAGAAACATCCTATGCTTCCATTTTAACACAACTCAATGATAAAAAAATAGAAGCACTCATCTCATTTTTTAGTTTGAATCTGCAAGGAGATGAATTAAATTACTCTGCTTTGGAAAAGCAGGAATTTTCTGTCTTCAAATCAATAATACATTTTAGACCATCTCTCCTGAAAACTCATACTAAAATCATAGTTTCATTTTCAGCAGTAAGGCAATTACTGATGAAAAGAGAAGTGGGAGAACACAGAGCAAACAAGGTAATTGCATTACAAGAATATGATGTTGAAATTAAACCAGCTAAAATTGTTAGAGGTCAAGGTTTTTTGCAGAATGCTAACATGATCATCCAACTTACCATAAGAAGAACATTCAGGTGATTACATTCAAATATCTCAGGTGAGCTTCAATGATACTACATCTCAATATGTTGATCTCATTTTCTATTTAAAGAATGGATATGTCCCTATGCAACTAGTTTGAAAAAGAAAAGAGATTTGAGACTGAAAGAAAAGAAATATCAAATGATTGATGATGTTTTATTCAGAAAATTTTATGATATTATATTATTAAGATGCCTTGAAAAATCTGAAGCAGAAAAGGTGTTGCAGGAACTTCATAATGGAATAGCTCATGGAAATATTGGAGGAGAAAGAACTACACATAAAATACTACATGCTGGCTATTACTGGTCAACCTTGTTTAAAGATGCACATGAGTATGTAAGGAAATGAAAAATTTGTCAAACTGCTAGTAGAAGACAAAGGAAACCTGCACTCTCATTACAACCAATTAATATTGAAAAACCATTTGAGCAATGGGGACTAGACATAGTAGGTGAAATTGTTCCTCACTCTTCAAAGAAACATAGATATATCCTTGAAACAACTGAATACTTTACTAAATTGATGGTAACAATTCCACTAAAGGTAACCAATTATGAGAACATTATCAAATTTATTGATCAATTTAACATTACCAGATTTGGATTACCAACTTCCTTGATGTTTGAAAATGCATCTTATTTCTGAGGCAATGTTATGATAGAATTTTCTCTCAAAAGAGTTTTCAAAATTAAATATTTTTCTAACTACTATCTTCACAGAAATGGTTTAGTAGAATAAAATAATAAAAACCTCATTAGGATCATTAAACAAACTATTTATCAAACTCAAATAAATTGGCATAAATATTTAACATTTTCTCTATGGGAAGGTTGGATACCACATCAATCCTCTATAGGTACTTCTCCATTTAATCTAGTCTATGCCAAAAAGGTTGTTCTTCCTACAAAGGTATTTATTCCTTCTCTATCCTTAGTTAAATTTATTGAAGAAATTATTTCTTCTTCTTTGTAGTTAAGACAATTACAAATTATCAAACTTGAAGAAGTAAGAGAGAAAGCCAAAATCACCCATGCTCATCATCAATATTTAGTTAAATATTCCTTTGATGCAAATGATGTTAGTTCAAAATCATTTGAACTTGGAGACCTTATGCTGAAATGGGATAAAGCACACGAGTAAAAAGGTAAGCATACCAAATTCCAAAGAATATGGCTTGAACCATTTCAAATTGAAGAACAAATTGGCCCCTCGACATTTTTATTTCAATATTAATCAAGCAAGAAAGAATCTTTGCTTGTGAATGGGAAAATTTTGAAAAAAATACTTCTCATAGGAGATAACCTCTTTTATCCCCTGTACATTATTGCCTTTACTTTTCCTAGGAAAATAAAAGTTAAATAATATAATTGTTGGCCTTGCAATAAAATCTTTTGAAATATTTTGACTTTTCACTTGTATAAATGGAAATTTTTAAGGATATATTTAAAAGGTTTGAAAAATAATTACGTTATATCTCTCTGAAATTTTTCTTTTTCTACCAAAATTATTCATTCTTTGAGAAACTCCAACTCTATGACTTACGTTCTATTATCAATCAAGAAAAGTATTTTTAACCAAGTAAAATACTCTTAGTATACAAGCATCCTTAACTCTATAAATTGTCATCGAGAACTCTTAAGGAATCAATGATTCTCCCTGTCCAGTAAACATTTCTCTTTCTAGAGTGTAATACTAAATAATGTACTAAAGCTTAAAACATAAGAGGTGTCATCAAGAGGCTGCATACCATATTCATAGGAAAATAGTAAGACTGACATTACCACTATTGTAGACCAAAACAGGGTAATGGTTTGAGATTATCTTAATCAAAAGAAAAGGGGTCTCATCATGAGCTAGCTTGTTCAATTGAATTACAATTAATGAATGGTATTGCCACTATTTTTCCACCACAACAAGGAAATGGATTTTAAGTAATAAACAAGAAGAAATATTTAAAAAAATAAAATAAGAGAAAGTGCACTATTGTGGATTTATCCTTAAAAACTACATTCTTACATGGATGGAACACATAATCATTGTTGATTAAATGGTAACCCTGTCGAGGCTATAGACACTTGCTGGCACCGAAGGCTCTACCTATGACAAATGAGTTTATTTAAAAATCTAGTCTACAAAAACCTACTACATTATCTTTAATTTTAGTAATGACTAACATAGACATAGGGATTTTTCATATTTAAGATGATATAAAATGAATTATAATTAGGATAATTTGTTTTATTATTCAACGAAACATTACTCATTTAATCTTTCATCCAATTTCTGTTTTCTAAACTATTTTTATTTTGAATTTTTTAGGGATTTCAAAATTATCAAAGATAACTCATTCTTCTAGTGAGTCACCAACTGTTGTACTATTGAACGACCCCACCATTTTATCTTTATAATAGCTAATATTGTAATAATAAATTAGAACCCTTTTACATATTTTAAGAAAAATCTATCAAGAAAGATTTTTTCCCTTTAAAAAGTGTTAAAGCATTTTAGACTATGCGCTTTTCGCAATATCGCAAATTGCATAAGACAAAGGTAACACAAATAATCATTATTTGGTATCCATAGTAAAGCGATCAATAAAACCCTTTTTAAAAGATTAGATGTTGTCTTGCACTCTTTATAAAGGCCTAAAATGATTCTAAAAATTATGAAAATCTAAAAGTATAATTCGTATAGGGAAAAACTACTCAAATAATACATCGCGCATTGCAAATTACAAAGACCTAAAAAATTTCGAAATACCGTAACTCTAATATTGCGATCTTGCGATCCCGCGACATGGAAAATCTTGCAATCTTGTGATAATGAAATGTGGAAAATCTTGCAATCCTTCGATCTTTCGATAATGTGATATTGCGATGTTGTGAAATATTACCATTACGATTTGCGATCTTGTGATTTTGCAATATTGTGATTTATCGCAATCGAAGAATCGACATTTCACTTAAATCTTAAAATTTCAAAATATCATTCAGATTTGTGATGCAATGTTTTGACAAGACTCGAAATGAATCATATGAAGGACATAATTCGTAATTATTAGAAATTGACTGCATTTACTCTTTTAAAGGCTCTAGGATATTTCTATCTGATTACTAGTGCTTGCAATAAAAGTCCCATCCTTATCGAATTTACTGTTTTAATCAAACCTATACTTTTATATCAACTTTATGTTCATTTTTCTATTGTTCAATCTCACGGAATAACGCTTAGAGACGACAAATAAAGGAAAATAGATAGTGATACTCTTTAGTGATACTACATGCAAGCTCTCTTTACTGATACTACATACAAAAAACATGGCAGAGCTACATCGTGGTAAGCCATGTATAATATGTTATAAGATGAAAATCCAAAGATGTTGGTAGTTAGAGCAACGGCTGATGCTAAACTCTCATCTGAAGCTTCCTATTTTGAAGCAGTCTGTTCTTTCTTTCACATAATAGTTGCAAGACCTAAAATCATGCCATATATAGATATGATGAAGTGGATTATCGATAATGTGGATATCTTAGACAAGACATTAAATAATTCAAGACAAGAGGTCACGGGGTCATATTTTGCAGACAATTTGCACAGAATGTACCATCTTCCATAACCTCAAAAGGTTTATGATAGGGCTTTCATTGAGCAGTTCACAAAACAGAATGAAGACTCAATAGATACCATGTAGACTTGGAGATCCAGCTCCAAAAAATTCAAAGGGGAGAAAACTGGTATGTACCCAATTGCACCTCTGTCGGCTCCACATAGTTATGTAGCTGCTATGATGTGTAGGATTTTTGGATAAGTTGATAGTACCAAGTTTTCTATGGAATGGATTCCATTAATTCATGTGGATGTCAACTCCAGGATTATGAATTGGGGTAACATTTTGTGTGATAATTTGGCTATGAACATGAAAAAATATAGACAATATAGAGTTGTCTCAACTGGGGTCATCCCTACATTTTTTTATGAGTTTTTATGTAATGGATTCCATCTTTTTCTATACAAAATTTCCTAATATGGGTTGGAATTAGACTCTCATATACCTTACTCCTATCCGTGTGTATCATAAGATTTTATGGGAATTTCAATTTCATTCTCATTTTTATAAGATTCACCATAGTATCATGCTGCCAATCCATCAAACTATTTTTGATACAGAAGCCCCCAGGATTTCAGAAGAAGAAAAGATAGATATTTTGTCAGTGGCAGGGTGGTTTTGTGAAGAAACTTTTACTTCTATCAGAGTTTTTGGGAATATTTTTTTCCCCCATTTTCTTCATTATTATGTTCCAGATAAGTTATTGGCTAGAGAAATTACATACCAGACAATAGGGGAAGGTATTACCAAAACCCTAAAATAAGAAAAGAAATCTATCTGGCCAATTTTTATAGTACAATGTGGTTCTTTTTCCTTGTTTGATTTTGGACACACAGTTAAAGAGGTGCAGAATACTACATGATTGAATCTGGCTATGATGCCAGGGAGACAATATGATCCCAAAAAAATTGCTCAAGACTTTGCTTCTTTGGTTAAAATTAGATAGTTCATGCATGAGAAATATTAATTTGATAACCTATTTGAAAAGGTCGATACTTTCACACAAGTATCACATTTTGAGTCAATCAAATTGACTCTATTCGGCCTCAATTGTTTTCATATTTACAGAAACAAAAGATTGACAAGGGTTTTTCTAGACCTATTGCAGATTGAGGAAACAATAGAACCTACTCCCAGTATAAGTTTAGTAGAAAATTCTGATCACAATTATGATCAAGAATCAATATAGAAATCTAGTGAGGGTTCTAAAATTTATGAGCATCAATATCAAAATCAAGAAGAAGACCCTAAGGAAAGTTTTGAAGAGACTACAGAGAGAAATAATGGAGAAACAACCAAAGAAACCTTGGTGGAAGAACAATTGAACATTAGTTCTACACAGGATTAGAAACAGACAATTGTAATAGATGCCATGGAAAAATAATGAGAGCAATTCAAAGAAAATATCAACCTAACACCAACAAACACAGGAATGGAAGGAACTTCTGATTTTCGGACTCCTAAATACACCTTACAAGTTAAAAATTTAGAAGCAGATGTTAAAATCATCTTGGCCTACCCAACTTCACAAGTTGTTTTTAGAATTGAAGAGATACCTCATTTAGATATTTTTTATATTCTAGCACACAAATCAGTGGTAAGAATACAAAGAAAGAAAATAAATCTTGATTCATCATCAACAACTCTAGAGAATGAATCAATGGAGGTTGTCTAGAAAGACAACTCCATTGATCCATCATAAAATTTGACAATACTGTCACAATTCGTAGGTGGTTATGAAATAGCTACAATTGATAAGGTGATAGAGTTTAGTCTTCTGCTTAAAGATAAAGCTGCAAAAATTTAGCTGTTAGAGAAACAAGTCGAACAGGAAAAGAAAAATGTCAATAAGTAAACATAGCTGCAGATGATACTATTTCAGAAGGACTTTGAGAAAATGAAGTTACAACACCAGGAAAGCATTACAGAAAATGCTACACAGATTCATCTAATACATAATGGAGTATATAAACTCATAAATCAACATTATATATAATAATTCATCGAAGAAACACTTGAGTTCAATACTTAATTGTCAAAACAACGAGATATTTTGTCAAAGAATCTCAACGATTAAACCGTATTGTGAAACAAGTGATTCATTAGTCCAAAAAATGGTTGACCAGAGATTGGAATATGAAGATGTTGATAAGAAGAAAATTTGATTTTTCTAAGTTTGAATAATCCCATAGAGATATTATGTTTACAGATTGGGATATGGAATTAAAGCAAGGAGAAAGGGAAAGAACTAGAGAAGACAATATAGCAACTAAAATAAATGAAGTTGTCGATGAAAACTTCTATAATTTTAATTTGATTAAATAATGCAAGCCCAGAGTGTTCCCATATATCAAACAATTAGAGGGACAGTGGAAGGAAACTACCAAAAATCAAATTGAAGTAGTTAAGAAGCTACGTAAGCTTGTTCATGAATCTTATTGGCAGTTTCTAGTAAAACCATCCAACTAGAAAATAGCTTTATTATTTCTAACCAATTCCACTCAAAATATGGTTAAACCTCTCTCTAATTTCGTACTCACGGGACAACTAAGATCCAAATTCAGCCATCCATCCCAACTGAAGCCAATGTTGGATATCTACGAACTGAAAAGCTTAGTGGAAAATGACTGTTAAACCTGATCAAGAACATCATTATCTTTCTTTTTAGTTTTTATCTTTTATTTACAGTATTCTGAGGAATTTTTTTGAAACCTCCTCATCTTCTTATGTAATATTATATTTTTGATACTTATGTAATCTTATTTAAACCTTTCTCATGCATTTAGAGAGGGGTCCAGGATTTTATCAAAAACACTTTTCAAAAGGTTGCATTATTGTACTTTTGTGATTATTTTGATGAAATAAATGGAACAATATATTTATTTTCTTGAATATTGAAACATACTCTACTGAGTTTGCATTTATTTACTCTTAGAGTGTATTCGGTTGAAAATAAAATAAGGCCAAAATTGTTGATTCCATGAGTATAACCTCTCATATCTGTTACTATTATCATTCTGAGTGAGTTTTATTTATGATTTAGCAATAAATTTCTTTATATTGTATTCTGTGTGAGATTTGGATTATAGTTTTTCATTAAAAAACTATTGCATAATGTTTCAACTCTAATTCCTTTTTGAGTATATAATCAATCGATATATGCAATATAGTTTGACAATTATTTTTCCTAGCTATTTAGTCAAAATAATTATCTTTAAACAATTTCATCTCTTTTAAAAATTGAATGATGTTTATTGTCTTTTTCTTTAAGCTATCTTTGTAGATTGTATAATTTAAATTATTCCCAAGTACAGACTAAGTTAAATAATGATATTAAATAGGTGCATGAATTTGTTACTTTGATATATTATTTCCATTAGTTTAAAATCATTTCCCATTTCACCTTGTATCAAAACCATCATCATCATATCAATTTATTTGCTGGGAAAATGGCCCTATTATCCCCAGTCAGAGCCACTATACCAAATACAAAAGGAGTTGCTTTTAATATATGGACTGGGTGGTTATCCCCAATGTTGTTGCAACAGAATTCCGAGGCTTCAATAGGAAGCTATTGTGATTGAAAGAATGAAAAATAATTCTTGAAGAGATAGACCTAGTTCATAGAGTTATACCCATGTAAAGAAGTTGTAGTTCTACTAATGTATCACCAAGTGTTGTAGTTGCTACAACTGCCCTCCAAAAGTTTTCCTATGCTTTGATTTTTTAGCCTACCTTCTATTTATAAGAACTTAAATTTCACATTCGTCAAGTGTTCCTCTTGATTTTATAATATCGTAATCATTTATTTTTTCATGCAACACTAGTGTGATTTCTTGACTAAGTCTTATTGGAAACATTTGCAAAAATTTACACAAGTACACTCTCATTATGATCTGCAATGATTTTTGGTCTTACCTCTGGAAACTATGCAATCCATTGCCACTGGTGACTGCATGACTTTTTGAGGTGCTGAACTGTGAAATCCTGTGATACAGGTAGTCAGTAGGAAAGTAAAATGTATAATATTTCGCTGAGATTTTGAACTAATCAATCCACTGAGGTAGTGATTTGCGCAATCCCTTGTCACTGGGATTGTGAAATCCCTTGTCACTATGAATTCTACAATACTTTCCACAATTGGATTGCAAAGTGTACTAGGATAAGTCAATTGGGCATCCTAGAAAATAATGATTGCACTTTCTTCTTTGACCAAGTGACACAAGTTTCTATTTTTTATCTATGCACAAGTGTCAACTTCTCCTTTATTTTAGGTATGCATGTCATAAACCATAGCACTAATCCCATGGGTGGTAAATATATATGATAGAGGCTTGTATATCTCATTTTCACACTCAACGTTGGACCTCTATCCATCCCTAGAAGTTTAAGGATCTTCAAATTTTATTTGTAGTTCTTTTCCGAGTAAGTTTCTAAAGCGTCGCCTTTTTACTTCTTTTCCACTGCTTTTGTTTGTTTTGTGTTTTCAAGTGCCATTTTTCCTATTTCTCCTTGTAGTTACTAGTTTTTTTACATTACTGCCTGGTACAAGTGTCGTATCCCTCCCAAGTTATTTTTGCTACTAGAAATTACTGTTGTTGGTTCCTTTTATGCATGTGTGTTATTTCCTTCGTTTGGATTTTTCTAGCCGATAATAGTGATTTATCTAACTCATTCAAAGGTTGAACTATATTTGTCTTTTCCTTAGCCTAGATTTGAATTTTTACCCTTTCTGGGGTAGAAATGTTGCATACTTAAGGCTTGCTAGATTCTCCACTATGCATTGCGCAATCCCAAGAAGAATGCCTCCTCCTTGCTAGATGAAAATTGGCAATGCATAGTCACTGGTCTCCTAAATTTACGCATTAATTAATCCCAATCATCAATGGTCCAACTTAGTTGTTGGGACTATAGAATGCACAATCATATTCCTCTTCATCCAAAAGAGACTATGCATTGTGTAGTCCCAGGCCTCAAGCCATCCCTTTATCATTCCATATTGTGCAATCCTTCTCTCCCACTATGCATTGAAAAATCCCCGAGCTCAGTCGTCCCTCTTATAGCTCAACTTTATGAAATCTCTCTCCTTAGTCAATGTGTTACTGATTTTATATTGATTGTTGACCTGATATACTTAAAGTTAGTTTTCTATTTCCATGAGTGCATCTCCTACCACAAGTACTATAGGTCTTTAGCATACTTCTCTTTCATCAACATATAAAATCATTCCTTCCAATAGGTCAACATTGAAGGAGGCTATAGAGAACAATGTTGACAAAGTTTTTGAAAGTCCTTCAACATCAGTTCCCATTCTTTCTGATACATAGTTATACATTGAGAAAGAATTTGATATTACATGGCATACTATCAAGGTTGAACTTACTGTCACAAAATTGAAATAATATATGGAGGATAGAGAGGAATACATGAACATCCAATGGTGAGGGTTTCACTGGGTTGCTCACATATTCCGGGTATTACCATGTGTAGATGTCATGAAATGGATTCTGCAAGGCTTCAATGCCAAAAACGTGTCTTTAAATAGTGTAAGTGGGAAAACAATTTCCTTTTACCACCCACATTATATGATCTACCACTTTTTGAAGCCTAAGAAACATATGGAATCTCATTTCTATGTAGCAATTGGATATCTCACTACTAAAAAAGTTTTCAAGATGTGGATAAAGGAATCGTCAAAGTTTCACCACACATCAAACACATAATTACAATATGAAATCACTTAAAAATATGTTTCAATACTTGATAGTGTTGTGCTACCAAGCTTATGGTCTCAAGAATACTGAAACCTCCTCATAATGATGGGTTTTCATGCTATATCAAATTGTTTCACAGTCGAAGATATTCAACTGCTCCGATATTGTGTCTCAAAAGATAAATATCAATTTGAGAAAGGAAAATAATTCACCAAAAGGAAAGAAAAAAAAATTATACATTTCTTCCTTCCTAATGGATGGTATATGTGCTTGCAATTTTTTCCCTACAATGGATTGGAAATGAACACCTATTGAGACTCCTATCCATATTTACTACAGATTGTTCCAAAATTGGAACTACAAGGGAGTCTTTGAAAATATGGCTAATAATTTATTGAAGGTCCTATATGAGATGATCTTTGAAAAATCCCCTTGTAATGAGTTCAGTGTCATAAGTTTCAACTTTGTTTTCCTCAATCTATGACGCTGACCTCGCAATGTTTGGCTATCAGAAACCATCTCATCTCTTGCGGAGGTATGCCACAGACAAAGTAATCATGCAAGAGGTTGAATATCATATTTTCATCGGTCTACCTTTAGTACTAAAATGGAGGAAGAAGGCACCATGGCCTGCTATTCCCTTGCTGGTTAGATCTTACAACTTGAAGGTCACATAAGCTAAAGTCATAGAATTGGAAATCCTCAAACTTGGTAAAATATATTTTTATCAATACGATCCTAGAGGAGTGTGTAAGAATAATTGTGCCAAGTTTCACTTTGTCTAGACATATGGGACATATACTAGGTTAGAGGAAGAAAATATAAAGAATCGCTATAACTCCTCTCATTCACATGCACCAAATGATCAAGTAGGCCCTTCCATTGAAATTCCAAAATAAAGTGTTACTTAGGAAGAAAAGAAACTATAAGAACGCTCTCCAGTGAGTATTAGGTATAAGAAGAAGTTTTATCAAAATATAGAAGAGGATAATATCTATAAATTCAAATGAGATATTGGTATTCTAAAAGAGGATTCAGAAGTAGAAAGGAAAAGGAAGCAACGACAAGTAGAGAGGAAACAGAGGGAAAAATGAAAGCAAAAGGAAGAGAAATAAAGGAAGGAACATGAGGAAATGTAGGAATGAGAGGAAATAATAAGGAATAAGGAAGAATATTCCAATCTGAAGTAGGTAGAAGAAGAAAGGAATAAATAACTCGAAGAAGAAGAAAGTAAGCAGAAGCAGGATCAACAACTTATTCAGGAGATAGAGGTGCGGATAGTAGCCCAAGATATGGAGATATAACAAGGGTGGGAGAATCAAGAGATTTACATTATGATTAGCACAAATTAGATAATCATCCAGCGTCCACCTCCCCCTATATATGGGAATTCCCCAAGTGGTGAAGAAAAAATATATCCTCTAGACGAAGACCCCATCATGGATATTTCTATGCATACCTTAAATTTCTTCCAAAACAGAATCATATAGGAAATGAAGAAACATTTCCCAAATGATTTGGCACATCCTACTTTCATTCACATGAAAAGGATGATCATCACTGACATCAGAAGGAATCCTCAGCCTATTGTTTCAATTAAATTAGCCTTTGCAGGTGCTTCAAAAGAAAATAAATATTTCCTTATGACAGAAAAAGTAAATGGTGAAAAAACTAGAATTTATAAAGAGAAAAATAGAACAACTCCGTGTAGAGAATCAAAGGTTTTTTTTTCGCACATACTTGCCAAAAAGAGCTTCAATCAGATATTTATGGTGAGATTCATGCATTGGTAGAAACTATGAGACATATTTATGAGGATTTGGTCACCTCGCATAAAGCAATAGTCACAGCACAAATATTGGCATCAATATGTAACCACAACATTGCAAGTTGAAATTATTGAGCTCGAGTTTCCTCAATGTTAAGCTTAATATGTTTAGTTTGTGTTATTAGGCTCTATCGATTTTTGTCTTATATGGATTTTTGTATCATTATATTTGAAATAAAATATGTAAGTGAATGTTGAAGACTTAGATGTGGAATATGAAATTTATTAATTAAAATAAAGACAAAATAAGTCCAAGATTCATGAGGGAAGATCAAAGGTCACAATGGTAGATGAAGGGTTTGTTGAGATTTTCGGGTAGCATCGGATGTGATATAGCTCCCAAATTTTGTGGAGGACTTGGAGTACATGAGATCTCCAAGACCCAGAAAGTGTTTGAAGAAACACCATCAGGTTTAAGAGATATTAAAATAATTAATATTTTTAATTAAGGACCTGTTAGCACTCCACGAGATCTCTGAAGGCTAGGGAGGATACCATAAAAGGTAACCAGATACCACTTTGACCTAATAGCTAGCCCTATTAGGTTAAGAGGGCTCTCTCGGTGAGATCTATCAATCAATTGAGATGATTAGAGATCAATAAAAGTCTTAGGCTAGATATTATGCTCAATGATTTTGAAAGTTTGAAGGTATGATGCTAGATTAGGGAAGGAGTTACTGAAGCTAGGTTTAAATAAAAAAGGGTTACATCACAACCAAAAATAGGACCAAGGTAGCAATAACTTAATGACGAATTTGGGAAATTTAGTTGATGTAGTGTAGGGTTTGAATAAGTACAGAGGTCTTGGTGGGAATGGTAACCACGAATTCACCAATCTAGAAGAAAAAAACATAAAATAATATTTTTTTTAAAAACAAAACCCTAAGTCTAACTTAGGATAATTAAAAGACAAAATTGAATGAAATTAAACATGTGATGAAAATGACTTAAGTGAAGCGGATCAAGAATATTATAATATTAGCCGTCAATTAGATATTAGATGACAACTGTTGGTTTCCCAATGAAAAAAGTATAAGATAAGGACTTGGGGTAATTTGGAGAACACACACATTCATGGAGCACTAAAGCTAAGATGAAATTCTAGGGTGTGGTTTGCGAATAATTTCAGGAAGATTTTGTAGTGCATTGAGGGGCAGTATTGGCAAGGGGATGATCTGATCCAAGCCAAAAATACAACAACAAAAGACATCCAACATATCTAGCAGCACAGTGGCAGCCATGTGCTATGCAGTCTAGCCAAAGCCTAGTTAGGCATAGCGCAAAAGTAGTAGGAGTCACGCAGGGTGGACACAGGCCCAGTCAAGGCAGCACAGGGGAAGCATAAGGCCTTCATGGGTGACACAGGCCCTTCCAGAGTAGCGCAAAGGCTGATGCCGGCCAGTAAGGTTGACGTAGAGGGTTGGGGAGCAGGGCTGTGGTTTCAAGTGGGTGAGAAATGGCTCGAGTTCTGTAAATATCGTTTGAGGGTGTGAATAAGCCATATTTTTGTCTCCGAGAGAAAGAGGTATAATTGAAGTGATTTTCTCTGTAATGTCAACCATATATGTGCCCAGAAATTTTTGTATTCTGATTTTGCATAATAATAAAACCCTCTAGAGCTATTTGCACCGATTTTCCTGCATTAGATTCTTCTGGGGACATTTGTACCAAAAATATTTGTCTCACTTTGTTATATGAGTGTGTTATTCAGTAAATCATCTATATGTGTAGGATTCTACATGTGTTTACTTCATTGTTTTTATGAATTTTTCAGATTAATAAATTGTACAAATAATCAAGTAGGAGACTTAAATCAATGTTTATCTGTAGGGTTTCTTAGATTAAGATTTTTTCACATTGTATTAGAGCATTTCAATTCAAGTTGGATCTCCAACAAAATCTAATGAAGAAATGTTTGCTACAGAGAGCAACTGAAGTAGGGGAGATCCGTAGAGGGAAGCACAACATTAGGAGGATGTAGGCCTAGTAGAGGCTGTGTAGGGGCTAACATAGTCCCAAATGTGTGATGCATAGATAGCACAGATATTTTTAGAGGGACGCATGAGAAGCCTAAACTGAGCCAATATTCTCACATAGAAGCCAACTAGAGGGACGCAATCCATTATCGAGTTGTTGTGCATTGTTTCCATGATCCAAAAGTAGAGCTTCAAATATTCAGTAGTTGCTGGTGTGGCAGAGATTCTCTCGATTTAGAATCATGCCTAGATATGTTGACAAATAGGAGGATAACAATCACTCAAGATATTTTTGCCAAAGAAATCGAAGGATCGACTGTAGGGTGATCAAAGAGGGTTGATTCAAAATATTTGGCATATTTCCAAGGGATGAAATCAGTTGTCAGAGGGAGTAGAGGGTTCCTTTGTCACCAAGAACCCTATATATGAGTTTATGTTGAGGGTAGAAACAAAAGCAGGGAGAGGAGGATCTGCTTCATCATATTATTTCTGAGCAGATGACACCTTATGGACTGCGTGATCAGGATAGGTTGGACAGCTTCTCCAACTTTTATATTTGGAAGACCAGAGTCTTGATGGTCCTTGAGGCATATGAACTATGGGAGCATGCAGATAACACCTTGGCTACACCAACCAATGTTACTCTTCTCGAGAAGCATAATGAAGCTGAAGCGCATGATAAGTGTTTCATCATGGACAAGGTCAAGGATCATGTGGTCCCACATATAGCGAAGAATAAGATGACTAATGGCATGTGGAAGAATTAATCACACTATATCAAGGGAAATCCATACAGAAAAATATGCTTATGGAGAACTGGATGACGTTGTTTATGATTACTAAGGGAGAGGAAATCAATCCTTTCCTCTTAAGGTTGCAAGTGATTCAAGATCAAGTGATTTCCATGGGGTTCAAGGTGGAGGACGATGTCATGGTGAGGATTGCTATAAATGTAGTCACAAATGATTAGGAAACGTTTGTCCAAAAAGTATTGGGCAGACAGGACCTTCCAAACTAGGATGACATGTGGGCTATCCTCCGACAAGAGGAAATCCTCTGGATGACCAAGAGAAAAACCAACACCGAATGAAGCAAGGTGAAGAAGGAGGAACATGAATATGAAACCCTGGAATCTAAGAAGAAACAATGGAAAAAGAAGTATAATCTTTCAATGATCAATTGTTTCCGATGTGGTGAAATTGCACACTTCACCATCAATTGTTGTCAAAGGAAGAAGGACAAGGAAGCTTTTAGTTCCAAGGCTACGAAAGCTAAATAAGATAATGGCTCCGATGATGACATGGCAATGAGCGCTTATGCTCATCGAGAGAAGAGGTGGGGCGATATTCATCTGTAGAGCACCTATAGAGTGGTGGCGGGATCCTTGAGTAGCCCAAATCTTGGATCAGATGCATGCTACAGTAGCCTTAAGATAGTAAGAGGATGATTCAAGTAGTGGGCGCAAAGGATCAAAGTGAAGTAGAGGAGGATGTTGGGATGTTGTATAAGGATTTGCATAGTGCATGGGAAATAATAATGTAGAGGGGATGATGGGACTTAAGTAGTGTAGAGGAGGAATTCTTACACAGTGTGGAGTTGTAGAAGCATAGTGGCTTCAAGAGGACAACGCAAAGTAGAAGCCTAAGGAGCTTCAATGATGAGATGTAGCCCAACCAATTTTTCTATAATTTTTTGGGTAGGGGTCCTTCAATTTCTTACTCCTTGCATCTGAGTTGCAATACAACAGTTGGAAGCACGATGCAGCAATCTGAGAGGGAGTTGTAGTACCGATGTAGTAGTGATGGTGCCAGAGTCATCGACAATAGTACAGAGAGCAAAAACAAATTAGTGATGAAGGGCAGTAGGCCAAGCATCAGCACGAAGACTGATCCCAAAGGTTAGAGTAGTGGTTTAGGGTGATTGTATTTTTAGATCACATTCCTCGCTAAGAGGCAGTGTTGAGATTTTGGGGTAGCATCGGATGTGATCTAGCTCCAAAATTTTGTGGAGAAGCTGGACTACATGAGATCTCCAATACCCAGAAAGTGTTTGAAGAATTCCATCACGTTAAAGAAATTAAAATAATTAATCTTTCTAAATAAGGACCCTAAGTCTAAATTAGGAAACTTAAAAGATTAAAGTGAATTAAATTGAACATGTGATGAGAATGACTTAAGTGATGCAGATTATGTACCTTATAATATTAGTCTTCAATTAGAGATTTGATCACAGCCATTGGTTTCCCAACGAGAAAATTATAAGAGAAGGTCTTGGGGTCAGTTGGAGAACACACACATTGGCAGAGCAATGAAGCTAAGTTGAAATCATAGGGCGTGGTCTGCTAAGAATATTAGGAAGATTTTACCTTGCAACGAGGGGTAGTATTGGTAAGGGGATGATCTCATCCTAGGCCAAGAATACAAAAACGGTGGAAAGGAAACATATCCAGTAGCACAGAGGCAACCAAGTGCTACGCAGTCCATCCAGAGCCCAGTTAGGAGCATCGTAGAGGTAGCAGGAGCCACGCAGGGCTGACGGAGGCCTAGTTAGGGAAGCGCATGGGTGACATGGACCCTTGTAGAGCAGCGCAGACGTTGACCTAGAGCACTGAGAAGCAGTGTTGGGGTTTCCAGTGGGCCAGAAAGGGCTCAAATTCTATGAATCTCGTTTTAGGGTGTAAATCAACCATATTTTCTTTCTCCGAGAGAAAGAGGTATAGATGTTGTGATTTTTTCTGTAGGGCCAACCATGTTTGGTTCCCAGAAATTCATGTATTCATATTTTGCATAATAATAAAACCCTCCAGATGTAGTTGCACCGATTTTCCCGCGTTCTGTTTTTCTAGGGACATTTGTCCAAAACATCTATGTGTCACTTTGTCATATGAGTCTACTATTGATTAAATGATCTATATTTGCAGACTTCTATTTATGTTTACTTCACTATTTTTATGAACTTTCATATAAATTACTTGTGTAAATAATCAAGTAGGAGAATTAAATCAATGGTTAGAAGTACAATTTCTTAGATTAAGAAATTTTCATAGTGTCAACTCATTTGTTATAAATGAACCCTCATAACTCAAGAAAAGGGCTTGGAACTAGATATTTGGAGCCTTTTCTTCTCTAGTCTATCATAGGAGGAATATCATTCTTTGGAGAAGCAAGTGTTGACTTCATGTTCCATTATTGGGGTTACTATCTTATCACTGAATTGTATGCCTGGAAATTTTACTTTATAATAAGAAGCTCTTAGAGATGACACACTTTCATGCAAATATCGTGGATGTAGTAAGATTATTATTTATACATTTTCAATATATGTTGTTTCATTTACACTAACACTTATGAAATAATTCGTTTTCTTTAGTATGTATCTTGTTGAAAGCATCTTGTTTACATTATCACAATGATTGTTATCTTCTGACCTATTTTGCAGGTTAACTAACGATTATTTTATATCACTCATGTGTCTCTTCTAAGTTAGTACTATTAATTTATTCTATGGGACTCACTCACTTCCATTTGTGTGATGGAACCTTTCATGCATTACATCTGATACTTCACAAAGTTCATAAACCTGTTGTCCCCAAAGCCATGAATATGTCATTTTATGTGTTTATTACAGCCAAGGCATATCTTTGATACAAGCATTTGAAAACCGATCGTAATTTATTTGGGGCTCCTACTCCAAATGGTGTGGGGTATAACTGGGACTTTACATCACGGAGATCCCCGTTCCTTTTGGTGGCTTCTAGCACCATCAATAGGCCCCAGAGAATAAAAGGTTCCCAGTCAACTTGAGGTATCAACGACACTTTGGTTTCCAGATAGTACGTGATGATAGTTTATTATATGAATGGACAAGCATGAAAACTTATTGTAGTAATAGTGAGTTCCATAGTTCTTGCTTGAGAAATTACAATTGGTTTCAAGATGAATTTTTGGAGAGGAACGAAAATTTGGAACAAGGAGGATATAGAGGTCCTAAATACAAAAGAGAGAGATCCCTCGATAGCATGTGGCATTTCTTATGGTAGAGCCACCAAATTATAATGGTTGGAGTAATAGAAAAGGTTATATGGTGGTGGGAAGATGAAGGTAAAATAAGTATTTAAGTAGAGTAATAACAAACTCAATATTATACTATAATGTGAGCCGCAAATTGTATCAAGTATGTTATGTCATGTTTGGCTTAATCTATTGGTCCTTGAGAATGTATGCACACAGTATATCAATGAATGGATTTTTATGTTGAATGTACAAGAGTGAATAGTGATGTAAGCTTCATAACGCATGAGCACCCTTATGTAGTTAACAATAATATAAAAACACTTTGTAAGTCTTGTTTTATGGTAAGCTAAAAACACTTGGTGTGATGTAATTAATTTTGTGAGAGACAAGGAACATATGGATGTGGATTCCTATCGAGTGTTGTTATTCCTTGGCAGCGTGATGCAAGATCATTGAGAGCATGGCAGAGGATAAGTTCAAAAAACCCAAATCATGGTTGAGCGTAAGCCAAGAAAACCCAATATGATGATGTTGCTGATGTAGGGGGAGTTAAAGGTACATGTAGAGGTATGAAAATATGATGGTTGAATGAACCAAGTACACAAAGGAGGTAATAGTAAATTGACAGCTACAACGAATATGTATCTAGGTATTTTGATGGATGATTGTTTCTTTATATGGATGTCAATATTTTCATAATGTTTGTAAATAATAGATTGGACCACAAATAGAATTACCTTATTAAGGTTAAGAAAATTACCCATTAAGGGGAGCGTTAGACAATATAAATCCTACTCTACCATGTTGATTGTACCACCAAAAAAGTTTATTTATCCTAAAAAATCATTCATATATCTATATTGTAACAATATTTGAATAATACAAATATACTAATGAAATTTCATTTTCTTTTATAAAATAATAATAATAATAATAATAATATATATATAATTTCTATATATATTTTTAATAATAATTCTATTATACTATATTTTAAAAATTATTATAAATAAATGTTAAATATGCTTATGTGAAAAGTTGTAAATAAGTTTCCCAATAAACTTGAATTGTTTCATTTTATCTAATGTATTTTGTACTAATGTGTAAACAAGTCATAGTATGTAAGAATGATAAAATAGCAAGAATACTGCGTTTTGCCTATAATGATTACTAGTTCTTTTCATTCATGTGTTCAATAACTTCATATAGTAGTGTACTGCAATGGCCATATTAATGAGTATGAAAGGTTTAATAATATAGATTTATCTTAAATATGGATTTAATATGAGTTTAGAGGGATACAATTTATTTAGGTGTAAATGTTTTTTATGAGCCAACATTATTTAAATGTTTTATTTTATATATATATATATATATATATATATATATATATATATATTGTGTGGCCCACATAAGCAAAATTTCAACTTTGATGATGAACTCAAGCGGTTACACATCATACTGCGCTATAAAATGAAACTCTTTCAATAATCCATTAGAATCAAATATCAAAACCACATTAATAAACGTGGTTGATATACTATATAGGCTCCAATTTAATACCAGCGTAGATCCATGTAAAATATAGATCTAACATGAGTCTAGAGGGATCCAATTTCTTCAAGTGTAATTTTTTTATGAGAAGACATTATTTAAATGTTTTGTATAGTTTTTTTTTAGATTTTTAGATTTTTTTGTTTTGGCAGACAGAAGTAAAATTTCAACTTTGATGACATATGGACATGGTTACACATCATCATCTTGAGTTTTAGAGTGAGCCTCTTAGCTCAATGATCCTCTCGGCTCAATAAAATTCAACATGTTAATTTTTATTAACATTTGGGACCTTCAAAAGTTTGGAACACTTCAATCTACATAAAATCCATCATTTTATAGAGAAACAAATTACATATACCATTTAATTTAAACTACATTTAAATACCAATAAATACAATACTCATAAATCTGTGTAAATTATCTTTAAAGTATAAGGCATTTGTCTAAGATAAAAAACACAAAAATAAACATGAATGTTTATAAAAATATCTCACTACTCTCTCTAGTTAAAAGGACAAACAATAAAAATAAATAAACAATAATATTTTTTTATACATAACATCACAATTACACAAAACTTTTTTTTCTGTCAATTTTTTAATTTTCCAAAAACAAACCTATAAAAACCCAATTTTCATGCAAATACAAAGACATGATTTTTTAATTTTCCAAAAACAAACCTATGAAAACCCAATTTTCATGCAAACACAAAGACATAATTTTTAATCACACGAATATATCACAATATTTATGGTGCACGTGAGATCCAACCAATTCTAAATATAAATAGGGAGGTTGAGATATTCAACATCATCCTACAAATATGCAACTAATTCTCATATGAGTATGGAAGAATTATCTTCCAAGACTCCCTCTTAATTTATACATACATATTATAACACATATTATATAGAAAAAAAAACCTTAGTGTCACTCATCTTCATTAGCAACTCTAGCCACTCTCAGTCGTCTAGACTTCGCTCTCTCGCTCTTTCTCTCTCCACAGCTTCAAGCTTACCTTATGACTGATTTAAAGTACACCTACTTCTGACCATCAATAATGAACTTTGCAACATCAACATTATTGACAGCTCGACTGGTCGGGGCTTCCGTGATAAGAGTTGACAACAGATGAACCATCCTATGTACCAATTAGCATCTATCCTATATTTCACTTTCGACTATCCATCAGTGGCTAGGAAAATGAGCAAGTGGTCTGAATACTTAATGTTTTCAAGTACTAATCTAACAACTTGACTTGCTTCACACAAGTGGACCTCATTTTGTAACCTGTAGTTGACACTCTTGAATCCTGAAGCACAACAAGACCCATGAACGTATAATAGATTGGCACAATCAAATTATCCATTCATTCTCTCGGCACCGAAGAAGATCAAGAACGACTAATGTAATTATATTTTAGTGTTCAATAATTGGTTCTGCAGCAAATACAACATACATCACTAATAGCTTTAATATAGTTTGAGGGGTTTGCATTAAACTCATCTTCACTACCATAATCTGAGAAGTCCTCAAATTTTTCTTCTAGAAAGTCTTCAATAAGAGCTAAGTTAGAAAATTCTTTTAATTTCTCTTTTAACAAATAGTCAGCATGAGTCTTACAATAAAATTTTGTGTGACCAAGTTTTTGGCAATAAAAACATTTGTATGAGTTCTTGTTTTTATGGAACCTTCCTTTGGAAAATAGTGCTATATCAGATTGTACGTTTTCCAACTGTCTTAAATTTATATGTGTAGACAGTGATACTGAGCATGCATCTTAAATTTAAATAACAGTAATTTGAAAACGAATTTTGCATTCACAAACATTTGACTTAACTTTTCCCAAATATTTGACTTAACTTTTCCCATATGTACCCAGAAGATTTTTCTAGGTCTATAAGATGAATTTTTCATTCATAGACTTTTCCCTATATATTTTACTTAACTTTTCCCGTATTTGGGAAGAAAATTTTTGTAGGTCTATATAAGATTAAGATTAAGTTGCCAGTCTGATAAAGAGATACCTATAATATATTTAGCTTTCTCTTCCCTTTTCAGCCAATCAACTAATAGTTTTGGATCTTGAGGTGTTGGTATTGGGACTATTCTCATAATACTCTGGTCATATCAACTAAATTCTAAATTTGACTAGGACTATTCTCATAATATTGTGGTCATATCAACGGAATCGTTTTAGCTCCCACCAACAAATTTATTCAAAAACATACATGTTGTTGCTGAAGCAAACAAAGTTAATCATTCACATGGTGATACAGTGGATGTTCTTCTCACGTGATATAGTGGATGTTTTTCTCACGCAAATCAAACTTCAGTGACAGATCAAATTCAAATCCAATTCTCTCATTCTCATTCTCATTGGTTGTCCTAAAAGGAAAGGAAAAGAGTAAACCCAAAACTACCAGCTCTCATACCAAGTTAAAAAACATAGATGTGCTGGTAAGATCCAACCAATTTTAAATGTAAATATTAAAGTTGATATATTCTCTCAACATCCTCTTACACATCTGCAACTAATTATAATATGAGTATGAAAAAATTATCTTCGAACAATTCACACCCACAAATCTTCCAACAATTCACACCCATAATCGCCACCCAAAATATATAATAAAATTAATGACTCCAACCATAATCTCCACCAAGAGTATACAGTAAAAATAATGAAATACTAAAATCCTTGTCTTGCTATATTAAAACAAACAAACAAAAAGAAACGCATTTCCCACACAAATGAGACTTATTTGCAAAATCACGGACATGATCTCCACACATAATATATACTTCAAAGCATTGAAATAACAGTATTCCTCTTTGCGATAATGAAACAACAAAAAAGACACAGGTTTCCAGTTCTATTTGCGGTGATGGAATTCTTCATAGATTACTTGCTACAGAGTTGAAAACAAAATATAACTAGCAGTGGGCAATAGGATAAATGGAATTGGCCGTAGGCAAAAGACGAAGTTGAGTGGGAAGTTCAAGGTTTACCACGTAAAAATGTAAAAACAAAATTTAATCTGAGTGTTTTTTTTTTAATGAAACCGAACTTAAAATAAAACCTCTAATTTAAACAAATAAAATCTAATAAATATTAATCATTATTGCCACAAAATCTAATAAAAATTAATCATTATTGTGTAGAGGTGCTCTAGAGTCTAGTAAAATCTAATAAATATTGATCATTATTGCCTGTGTTTTAGTTATAAGATAAATGTATAGATGTAATATAAATATGTAAACAATTTTAAATATTGGTTTAGTTAAAATATTAAAAAAAAATATCATTTTTAAATGTTGGTTTAAGTAAAATATTAAAAATAAATAAAAATTGATATTCAGCATGATGAGTATAAAATTTTAAATTTTGACTCATTAATAACAAAAAGTTAAAAAAATAATAAAATTCAATTTTCTATATTTTGTTTTTTTTTTATTAATTTATAAATATATTTTGTTACAATATTATAGGTTGATACCATGGTTTATCAACACGACATGTCCAAAAACCATAAATTGTTTCACAACCAAAATCTTTTATAGCAATATCACAAGATCCTTTAAACATGTATATTCATTTCCACTTTTCCGTGGATATTATTTAACTTGTGAAAAATAGACTTTGCTACAATACCATGTGTTAATACCATGGCTTATCAATACTATATGCCTAAAAATCACAACTTATTTCACAATCAAAATATTTTATAGCAATATGAAAATATGCTTAACCATGGACATTCACCCCCACTTTACCATGGATATTGTTAACTTGTAAATAGGCTTTGTTACAATACCATGGGCCAATACAATGGTTTATCAATACTATATGCCCAAAAATCATACTTTATTTCACAGTCAAAATATTTTAAAATAACATGACGACATTCTTAACCATATATATTCAATGCAACTTTAACATGAATATCATTAACTTGTAAATATGCTTTCTGAAAATACCATGGGCCAATACCATGACTTATCAATACCACATGCACAAAAACCATAACTTATGTCACATTAAAACTATTTTATTTTATTTAAATTAACTACCCGGAAGGTGTTCTCCTATTAAAAAAGGTCAGGCTAGGTATTGTTTAACATTTTCATCTCCATTTGACATTTGTATGTCTCTTGTTTTGACATGGGTAAGCTTTAACTTAAAACTATTTTATTTTATTTTAATTAATTACACTAAAGTTGTTCTCCTATTGAAAATGGCGGCTATGTATTGTCTAACATTTTCATCTCCATTTGACATCTGTATCTCTCTTGTTTTTACATGGGTCAACTTAACTTTAGATAAGAAAGGAATTATACATCTTATTGTAAAATGGACCATTTTTTTGAATAAAATTTTGTTATATATAAATGAATTTTATAAATAATAATGAGGAACTAATCATGGAGGAACTTATTAGAATTTGAACAATCTAAATCCCGTAGGAATTTGGTGGGTGGAGAGTTGGTTTTTAATTTATTAAAAGAAATGTACCATTTTGCTAAATAAAATTTTCTTAGATATAAACTAATGTTATAAATAATAAATTAGGGATAAATATATTTAGTTAATTTTTAATCTCTAAATTAAAATTAAGTTTGTTAACTATTTAATTTTAATTTTTTTTTTTTAAGAATAATAATGATGATTTAATTTTAAGATTAGGGCTCAATTTAATATTAAATTGACATATGTAAAATAAACAATTCAATAATGTGAATTTTTTTCAAACCATAAATGCATATCTTGCAAAAGATCAATAACATTAAAAAAAATGTTACTTCTAAGTTCAAAGAAAAAATGTGGTGTGAGAAAGATCTAGCAACTAAAAGAAAATTAAGGTATTATAAGGAGGTCATCAACCCCACCTTAGAAGATCAAAAGTATCTCTCTATTTTAACTAGCTCAAAGAAGAAAATTAATATAGCCAAGATTAGAACGAACTCTCATGAGCTCCACAGTGAAACATGTCATTGGACAGTTCCTAGAACACCATGGATGGAAAGGATCTGCCATCTCTGTGAGAATATGAACATCGAGAATCAAAATCACTTCCTCTTAGAGTGCCCCACGTACAACCACATTAGAGCTCAATTTCATAATCTTTGTTGCAATACTAACCTTCCTAGCCTTTTAAGATGTCAAAATTATAGTAAGCTCGGGAGGCTTCTCTCCAAGCTTTTTGAGCATAGGAATAAAATCTTAAATCAAATAAAATAACTCTTTTCTTTAGTTCCGATAGACCAAAGATTGGTTCCAGTGGAAATTAACCATCATCATCAACATCATCATCACTTAGTAAGTACTCCTTCAAATCAAAATTCTTAGGATAAATCCCACACAAATTTTTTTTAACTAATTATGATAAAGTTTCACCTTAAATCGTGTTCAATCTGAGACATTATTGGACCTTTTTTTTTAGAATGGTAATCCTTGACATAAAGACTTCTGAACTATAGTTAACTTACATTGTCACTGGTTATTATGGGACACACATGAGTTGTGCAAAGAAAAATATAATTACTTCTCGAAAGATGAGAAAGAAATAAATAAAATGTTTACATCCACAAGGCTAAATATAGCCTATGGGACCTCTTTTAGAGTATAAAATTAAAAAAAAAACATGCACTAAAAGAGATTTAATCCTCTTCAAAATGGATCCTTATTGGTTTTATATATGCATATAAAATGTGTAACTTTTCATTTTTAAAACTATATTTTTGAATGCATAAATAGATACAATGCCTTGAAAGTTTATTTGGAAACTTAAATTGTGTAAAATACACCACATAAATTTGAAAATCCAAAAAATCTTTGCTAGACAGAATTTAAATTTAAATTTAAAATTCGAACTAATGGCTCAAATGAATCCAAACTAATTTAAAATTTTTAAAAGGAGGTAGCTAAAATTCTAAAACAAACCCCCTTCTTTATGTTGATTACAAAATATCTTGGAATGTATCTTGGAATCTGAAGGTCACTCAATTGAAATATGCTCTTCATTTAATATCATTATCAACACATAATGACTTTATATTTATTTCATCATTATATTTCATGTTATAGCTTCGATATAATATGTTTATAAGAGTTATTGGAAAAAAAATATTTAGCTAGGTGTTTCGAGCAACATATATGAGAGAGGCATCAACACAAGTGTGAAACTATTGCAATCCTGAAAAAATTTCCTCCCCTCCATCCTCCACCCTTTAGGTTCCTATCTTTCCTTTGTTGCAACATTTTTGTAGTAACATCATAGGCATGTTCAATTCCTTCAGTTTATCTTTGCACCTTTAGGGGAAATAGCTAGTTTTAAAATATTTTTTTAATTAAATCTAAAATAAAAATGTTACAATTACTTTTAAGGTATATCTAAACCCTCTATCCTCACGAATACTAAAAATGTTCCAATAGAAATAAAATTGACGATTTAATAAAAAGAAAAATCAAAATACTTATATATATAAATATTATTGGTTTTTGTAGCTTGGGAGGTTCTCCAAGCCTTGAGGATCTAGGGTTTGGAGAAAGGAGCTCCACAAGTGGCCTTGTGGGCTTGAAATTTAAGCTTGATATTTTTCACCTATCGATGTTTGGGTGAAAACCATGGAGACATTTTGACATGTGATGGATGAGAATGATAGTGCACATTGAGATGAATCTGACACATTAAAAATCATCAAATTCTAAGTTGTTGAAATGGAGTTATGAATTTTTGAAATTTTTTTTGGGAATGGTGGCACAAAGTTTAGGGCAGCCTAGCTATTAGGACGCCTAATGACATTTTTCAATCCCACATTTATAACCCTTGTCTTTCATATAAATACAAGGTGAGTGTGAGTCATAATATACATCCAAGGAGCAACACAAAGATAAAGAGGAGCTCGTTGAAGAAGGAGGAATTTTCTGGCTTAGGCCATAGGTAAAGGAGCATCCAAATGAAGGAGGATTAGCCCATGCATGGGGCTTATCCATGACACTTTTTGTGCCATGATTACCATCAAGTAGGGCTGAGAGAAATAAGATATGTACAATAATGTTTTCGGTATAATTTTTGACAAATACATCTCTCTGGAGGATTCACACTAGAATATACTTCAACAAGGGAGAGAGGGCACACTAGGGCTCCTCTTGTGACTATTTTGGAGTGCAAGTCAATCTGGAGGAAGTAAGAATATAATGGCATTGTTCTATGAAGATTTTGAGTGGTATTTCTTACTATAACAGGATGAGGAGATCATAGACTGGTGGATACTAGGCCACAAACTTCTGAGGGATGTTTGGAGGGATAAACTAGCCTAAATAGGGTGTTGTAGGTTCCTATCAAGACAACGAGTGGTAGAGGCTTGTAGATTCAATGAAGCCACAGTATTTTCTGGAGGTTTTGATCACAAATGGTGTGTTGTTGTGGGATGCAAGGATGACCTAACCAGTCACAAGACTTTAGTGCATGGAAAAAAATTGAGAGGTATGTTATTTATCCATACTTTCTTTGTGTTGGGTTGATTTTTGGACCAGGTTCGATGGTTGATGTCTAGGAAATTTTTTTGATCATACCATGAAAAGTTCATCAAAAAAGTGCATGTGTCAAGAGTAGCAGTAGGAGGTTGTAGAGTAGAGTTATATTAGTCATATTAAGTTGATGTAACTTGCATATGGATGATGTTGTTGGAGAGGAATATTTGATGCAGTATGTTAGCAACTATGTGGAAGGGTCTCCATAGATAATTGGATGCCCTAACTAGGAGCATATGCTACAATAACATTGGTCACTTGTGGACTGTTGGATGGAAGCATGAGATTGGACCAAGTGTGAACTTGGAATGGGAATTTATGATATGTTGGAGGACAACGTGATAGTTCCCACATTGGATCCCAGTGTAAACCATCTTCATCAATTTAGATGGCTACTAGAGTGGTAGTTGATGAGCTCAAGGGTTGACAAACCAAAAGAGAAATTGAGTAGCCCTAGACTTGTGTGTGGAGAAGGACTTCTAGCCCATATGATGGGTAGTCCTCCTACCCCGTGTTCATTGTGGGAGATTGACATCTTGCAGTGATAGGTGGTAGTCATCTATGGCCTATGTTGGTATTCATTGGAGCAACACAAGAATACCATAGTGGTTTGAAGTCCTTGAGTAGCTTAGTAGAAATTGTGGGAATATAGGGAAATTTTCAGAAACAGAGTTGTGAATAAATTGACAAGAGTCTCGATGTGTGTTACACAGTATTTTTTCACTCTTCTCACTTCCCATCCTGATCGTGAAGTTCCCTAGGACGAATCCTGTGCAATATATCAACATGGTAAAAATACATAAGGACACCCTCTAAAGACTCAAAGAATGTTTCCTTGAGATATCATTGAAGAAACTTAGCTAGAACCCTAAATTTTTGGGTCAGCGCGCTTCTCTAGTTGCATGTTTGTGTTGATGTCAGGCTGACCATTCTAACCTAGCATACTCAGTGCTCTTTTGACTGATAAAACCATGTTGAACACTTTCTGGCAGTGTTTCCTCAAATTGTGGAGAAGCTTTCACCTCTAGAAGTTTCCAGGGTGGTAAGTCTGATGTTATTCGGTGGAGATAGGGTTCAGCTCTCCCATTTAGATATTTTGACCTTAACGATGGTAGAATATACCCTAAAAAGTGGACATTCCTTCTTATTTCATGGGCTCCTAACTCCCTCTCCCTTCATATAAACTGATCCCCATCCTTCCACTACTGGTTGGTCATTGTTGGGTTTGTCTAATCATTCATTTTCCTTGCATCCTTGTATTGTGATAACACCTAAGGTATATGGGAGAAGGAGTGCTTTAAGAGCTTCGGTGAAAGACATAGAAATCACCAAAGGGAGGCCTCCAACATCAAGGCCATTGTTGTAATCTCTCTCTTTCATATTTATTAATAAAACATCTAGTGTTTGCTTTCTATATTTGTCTAATCATTTACACAAATAGTCTAATGTTCTTTGATATGTTAGATATTCGATATTCAATGTATGTTTTTTATTAGATTATATATTCTATTGTCTCTTGATCTCGTGCAGGTAATCGTATGCCACTAGTAGAAAGGATCAAGCCTGAGGGACTGTGGATCGAGGCCATCACCAAATATTCAAGAATAACATCAGGAAGAGGTAGGACTATTCCCTTTCTCATCTTTTTTAGGACATTAGCTAAGAAATCTTGCATTAGATAGTCTCTTAAGTTTGTAGACCCACTCTAGGGCTAAAGAGACCACCTCTGTCCACAGAAGTGATTCATATTCACAATAGAATTGGTGACCCCAGTGGGGAGATTTTTCCTATTTTCCTTCCCTTTCCTGAGATTATTTCTTATTAGTTTGACCAATCATCGAGATCTAAGTTTTCTTGGGTATTTATAGTTTTTCATAGGATTCGATAGTTATTTCAGTGTGCCAGGTGTTGTTTTACTATGAAATTATTGTCTATTTTTCCTTGTTTTTAGAAATAAAAAAAAAATTATGGCCTTACAATAGCACTGATAGCGTGGTTTTATAAAAATAAGTTGCATTGATTTTCCTTTCAACACTGTTATGTTCATCACAGACGTGTTGATCCCAAGGCTAGGAAAAAATTAGGGTTTCTCCTTATCCTCCCAGTTTGTCTTGACCCCTAAGAATTTTTTTCAAGTCTAAATGACCTATTTCCATTGTATTTGCTTTGTTTGTGTTGTTTTAATGGTTCGTTTCATCTCTTTGACTTGCTTGTGGTTAGAGTGAAGCTAAAAAGATTTCTAGGTTTTCTAGTTAATTTATCTTTGCTTGTCACTTTTGTTTATCATTAGAGAGTTGATAGGCTCTGATTTAGAGTTCTATTCCAGTAGGTTCAAACAATGTCACACATTTCTTTTGGCTTGTTTTGGAGTTGTTTTCATTCCCACTAGTCATCACCGCACTTAGAGATCACGTTCAATTAAGTGTCAAAGATAAGATAGAAATTGTTTGATTCAAAAGTTTGGAAGGGCATATATTATTTAGTTCCTTAATTCAAAAGAGTAAATTGAAAGTGATTTTTATTTTCAAATATGGATTTGGTTTGTTTTTCATCATTTTTAAAAAGAGTGAAAGTGATTTTCATTCTTGCATTTTTGAAGTGATTTTGTTTTCCATTAGATAGAAAGAAAGGTAGAAAGGATGCTTTTGCATTTCTTTGTTTGTTTGGTTGATTTTAATTTAGTTCACTGATTTCATTTTTATTTTGAGTTTTCCAAGTAAAAGAAAAAACAAAAAATTGTTATGCATCTTAGTGAAAAGAGAAGCAATTTCATTTTTCAATAAGTTTTCATTTTGGGGAATAGTGAAAGTGAATTCTATCTTTAAAAGCATCATTTCAATAGTTTTGAACTAGTTGGGGAGAATCATTGTTTGCTGCACTACTTACACTCTTGCTTACGTTGCTTCCCTCATTAGTTTATAATTCATCAAAATGAAAATAATTTCCTTCAGCATTTAGCTTCATTTTAGGGTTCAAATGATATTGAGCTGTAAATTGAGACGTAACTAAAGATCAACTCTAAAATGTATCTAATTAACATTAAGGAGAATTTGAAATTGAAGAAAACATTTAGAGATATAAGCTAGAGACGTGTTCCAGTGTCATTAAACGTAGGAGTTATCGCTAACAGTCGGTGTTACATTCCAAAGGTGAAACCCCATCCCACGTATGGAAGTATATAGGGATATCCTCCACATATGAAAAATATAAGGGGACACTCTCATCATATCGTTACAAATTAGACAACATTACTATGGACTAGACTGCCATGTACTATTGAGTATATATGGGGAGACACCACTAGGTTGCAAGCCTGCCATAGCTAACCGAGTTGCCTACCTTGTAGATGTGATACACATAACACAACATTCAGGGAGATTCGATGTCCTATGTTAGGTTCTTGGTTTTCCAAGGTGTATATTGCAGTTCACGGAGACTTGGTAAACCCTTTTGCGTAGATTACCTTTTTCTAGTTTTTTTTTTTTTTTTTTTCTAAAATTTTGCTACTCGCGGAATAACATATTATGCGTGCAAAACTCATTAGCATATCTTAGGTTGATACCAATGGAAACATTTCCTGAGTTTACCAATCAGGGAATCCCCTCAGATGGGAATCCCGATCATTTTCATTCTTTTGGAAATGTTTGCACTCCCTATATGGAAACGTTGTCCCTTCTGAGATTAACTGTTATTTTTCTAGTTTGGTTATTGTTAACCCCCATGGTTCCAAATTTTCAAGCCTCTTCTCAACCAAGTTATCCTCCACTTGAACAGTGTCAACCTCATGTTGATCCTAAGGTGGACCCATCAACAAACAGTGTCAACCTCAAGTTAGGTCCCTATATTACTAGTATAATCCCTTATTGTTAGTGTAACCCCCATATTGTTATTATTGTGTCCTTAAATTATTATTGTTAGGTCAGCTAGGATTACATTATGGCCCCACTAGGATTACATTGTGGCCCCATGGAATCCTATATATAGAAAGGAGTTTTTGTAATTTGTATCATTCAAGAATTATTCATTCATGTAATGTAATGAAGGTTTCCCCCTTGAAGTGGCTTATTTCTAAGGCGTTTATATATTTTTTCTTCTATTTTGGAGCTGGTTTCACATCATTTGGTATCAGATCTTTGGATTCTAGGGATTCGCTGCTCCAAACAGGTCATCGTGGAATTTTTGCTATACCTTTTTTTTTAGGAAGGGTCAGAAGGTGAAATTTTTAGTGCACGAAGCCGAAATCCTGAGGAGTACCATCGCAAAATTTCAAAGCTTGGTTCGCAATATTTTCGAAGATATGATGTGTGGACGTTAGGGCTTTTTGCAGTCTTCTAAATTTAACCTAAATAGGTCATCGTGGCATTTTAGCTATAGCACTTTTTCTATGAAGCTTAAGAAGACGAAACTTTTAGAGTGCGAAGCCGAAATCCTGAGGAACATCATCCCAAAATTTCAGAGCTTTTTTCGCAATAGTTTCGGAGATATGGTCTGTGGAATTTAGGTCTTTTTCGGGCTCCCGAATTTCATCTCAAACAAATGATCGTGGGAAAATATTCATAACTCTCTCTCTGGGAATCAGATTGGAATGTTGTAAAAAGTGGCCATAATAACACGGACTATAGTTTCCTTTCCATCAATTTCAGAGCCAAAGGAGGAAATAGTGACACGTGGCAAGTCGTACAAGTTTTCTCTACTGAACTAGTCCATAATTAGGTCATTGTGGGAGATTGGACATAACTTTGCCTTGAATAATCCAAATCAAGTCATACCTGTGGCATTTCAAAGAAGCTTCAGAGGGCTACTACAGGGCTAAATTTCAGATATTAGGGATCTGCAATTATATAGCTAATTCAATTTCAATATCGAGCTCCTCAAATGCAAGTAAAAGGTGTGTATATTTTTTTCCAAATTGCATAAATCTTGTTTGAAGAATCAAGTTGAATTGATTCCAAGGGCATATTGTAGAATAGATATCATTATTGGATTCTAAAATGGCCCCTAAAAAAAATTCAACACCCATTAAGCCTTTAGAAGGCTCTCGTATGACTCATGAAGATGAACAATGGAAACATGACATATCAAAATTACAAGAGCAAGTGCAACAAATTTTTCTCCCGCAAAGAGAAACGAAAAATGACATGGAATTTTTGAAGAAAGGCATGGAAACTAAGATGGATGGCATGGAAGCTGGAATGGAATCTAAGATGGATGACATGGAAGCTAAGGTGGAAAAAATGAAGAATTATCTAAAAGTAGACATGGAAGGTTTGACAAAGTTGATATAAGAAATGTTTCCTAATGGTGAAAAGATAGTAGAGGAAACTCATGATGACAACAAAATAAATGTTAATCGTGATTTCATAAACTCTAATATTGGAGGGAAGAACCACCATATTCCAAAAATGGATATGAGGAAGTTTGATGGAAAGGATCCTGTAACATGGATACTACAAATGGAGCAATATTTTGACCTCAATAATGTGCAAAACACACAAAAGGTACGCATTACAACTTTATATTTAGAACAAAATACATTTGTATGGTATCAATGTCTTTTCTCTCATAAAAAAATTATCACTTGGTCAATTTTGATGGAGGAAATGATAGCACATTATGAGGATACAAATAGAAACACCTTCTTTAGCCAATTGATAAATCTCAAACAAAAGGGTTTAGTGGGGGAGCACATTGAGGACTTCCAAAAATTGAATATAAGGGTAACTAATATTCGAAAGGAACACATGATTGATCTCTTCATAGGTACTTTAAAGGGTAACATCGAACATGAAGTTCGCGTTGTGGAACCTAATTCATTGGAGAAGGCATTCAGGTTGGCAAGAAAAATTGAATGTAAAATTTTGGCGATAAGGAAGCTTACCACTCACTTCTATAAAGATGGAAGTGTTGCTACTCCTAGATTTCCACAACCTACAAGGTTGACACCACAAAAATTGGAAGGAAAAAGAGCAAAAGGGATTTACTACAGTTGTGATAGCAAATACACTAAAGGTCATAAGTGTGCTGAGAAGAAATTATTTTACATAGATTGTGAAGGGGAAGAAGAAAATGAACAAGAATCTTCAAAAGAAGAGGATATACACCAGGAACCAACCCTAGAAGAGGAAGAAATGAGTCCAACTATATCATGTAATGCATTGGTAGGAATTACCACTCCTCAAACTCTCAAGATAGAAGGACATGTCAAGAAGAAAAAGGTAATAATGTTGATTCATTCAGGTACTACCCATAATTTTATTCATTGTAAGGTAGCCAAGGAATTAAATTGTTTCCTATACCTAGCACCATAATGTCAAGCAATGGTTGCAAATGGAGGAACTATAAATTGCTCTAGAAAATGCCATAATATCAAGCTAACCATGGGGGAATATGTATTGAATAGTCCAATGCTTTCCATTCCTATGGGAGGTGTTGATGTTGTACTAGGAGTACAATGGTTACAATCTTTGGGGACGGTAGCTTTTAATTTTCAAGAAATTTTCTTGAACTTTTTTTCAAAAGGATAGGAAGTCGAATTAAGGGGTATTGCAGGGAAGCATGGAAAGATAATGAGCTCTAATGTCATGAAAAACATTCTAAATAAAGAACAACAAGGCGTAATTTCACAATTATGCTCACTAAAAGTTCCAACATCAAAATCATTTATTTCTGCAGATCTTCAAAAATTCTTGGAAAATCATTCCAAGGTGTTTGAAACTCCCAAAGGACTCCCACCTATTCATGATCATGATCATGCTATTCATTTGATTCCAGTAAGTGTTCCTCCAAACATTAGGCCTTATAGATATCCTTATGTCCAAAAGAGAGAAATTGAACATATGATTGTAGAAATGTTAGAGGCTGGTATAATTCAACCTAGTCAAATTTCTTTCGCTACTCCTGTAGTATTGGTGAACAAGAAGGATGGATCATGGCGCATGTGTCTGAATTATAGGGAGCTCAATAATCTCACCATTAAAGATAAATTTCCCATTCCTTTGATTGATGAATTATTGGATGAATTACGTGGAGAAATTTATTTTACCAAGGTTGATCTTTGTTCAGGATATCATCAAATTATAATGAAGACTGAAGATATTCCGAAAACAGGATTTCAAACTCATGAGGGTCATTATGAATTTTTGGTCATGCCTTTTGGCCTTACCAATGCACGTTCTACATTTCAAGGGTTGATGAATTCCATTTTCAAACCCTTCCATAGGAACTTTTTTCTAGTATTTTTTGACGATATACTAATCTACAGTAGGTCTTGGAAGGATCATGTTCAACATGTTGACATGGTCCTCAAACGATTGCAGGAGAAAAAATTATATGCAAAATCATCCAAATGTTTCTTTGGACTACAAGAGGTGGAATATCTGGGTCATATTTTATCTCACAAGGGAGTTAAGGTAGACCCTAACAAAATTAAATCCATTAAGGAATGGAAATTCCCCACAACCATAAAGCAATTGCGAGGATTTCTCAAGTTAATAGGGTATTATCACAAGTTTGTTAAGAATTATGGGAGAATAGCAGCACCTCTAACAACATTATTGAAGAAAGATGAATTTTCATAGACTCCTGAAGAAACTAAGGCCTTTGAACATCTGAAAGAGGAAATGTGCCTAGCACCAGTCTTAGCTACACCAGACTTCACAAAAACCTTTATTGTCAAATGTGATGCCTCAGGAAATGGAATTGGTGTTGTTTTAATGCAAGAAGGAAGACTCATTTCTTTTGAAAGTCATCCAATCAAAGGAAAGTATTTACAAAAAGCTATTTATGAGAAGGAAATGTTGGCAATACTACATGCACTAAATAAATGGTGAACTTACCTAATGGGAAGAAACTTCAAGGTAAAAACTGAGCATGATAGTCTTAAACACTTTTTGGAATAAAGACTATCTTTAGAAGACCAGCAAAAATGGGTCACAAAGGTGTTGGGTTATGAATTTGGAATAATATAAAAAAAAGGGAAGCTAAATGTTGTTACAGATGCACTCTCAAGAAAGAATGAAGAGGTGGAAGCATTACTTTGTGCCATTTCCAACCAGGTTGGATAACCGAAGCAAGGGATGAATGGAAGAAGGACGAATAAGTGTGGACACTCATTCAAAAGTTGCAGCAAGATCCTAGTACATCTGATACATTTAGTTGGAAAAATGATTCCTTATGGTAGAAAGATCGCTTATATATTTGTAAGAATTCCCAACTAAAACAAAATATTCTTTTGGAATTGCACACTTCTCCTTTAGGAGGACACTTAGGATATTTAAAAACTTACCACAGGGTGAAGAATGATTTTTTTTGGGATGGCCTTAAATCTTATATTCAAAATTTTGTCGCAGAATGTTTGGTTTGCCAGCAGAATAAAGTTGAGACAATTAAGACCCCGGGTCTTCTACAACCTTTATCCATTCCAAGTCAACTTTGGGAGGAGATTTCAGTGGATTTTATCACAGGTTTACCTAAGTCCGAAGGAAAGGGTGTCATCATGGTGGTAGTTGATAGAATTACCAAGTATGCACACTTTTGTTCATTATCTCATCCATTTAAAGCAAGTACAATTGCTACTACATCTATGGACACAGTTCAAAAGCTACAATGAAACCCAAGGGTTATTGTGAGCGACAAAGATCCCATTTTTACTGGAAATTTTTACAGAGAGTTATTTTCTTGTTTGGGTACTCAATTAGCTCATACCTCATCTTACCATCCTCAATCCAATGGTCAAACTGAGATAGTAAATAAATGTCTGGAAGGATATCTTCGTTGTTTCTTATTTGATAAATAAACACACTGGGTCAAGTGGTTACCTCTCACTGAATGGTGGTACAACACTTCCTTCCATACTACAGAAAAAATGACCCCATTTATGGCACTTTATGGATATCATCCACCGTCCATCAAATTATGTTTAAGATAAAATTCAAAGGTTCAAGCAGTGGAAGATCACATCAAGCATCAACAAGAAGTTTTCCAACTCTTAAAGGATAACCTTAATTTGGCACAAAAACGAATGAAACAACAGGCAGATCAACATCGCAATGAGAGAATTTTTGATGTAGGAGACTGGGTATTTTTACGGCTACAACCATACAAACAAATGTCCCTCAAGAAATATAAGAAGGATAATAAATTATCGCCAAAGTACTATGGTCCTTACAAGGTGTTGCAAAAGATTGGTACTATCTCATACAAATTGGATCTTCCTGCTTCTTCATGAGTGCATCCAGTTTTCCATGTTTCATGCTTAAAGAAGGTTATAGGTGAAAATATTCTAGTTCAAACAATATTGCGAAAAGTTGATAAGGAAGGAAAAATCATATTGTAACCTGAAGCGGTCACAAAAACAAGAACCCGACAGCTACGGAATCGATCAATTTCAGAGTATCTCATCAAGTGGAAGAACTTACCCACTAAAGATTCTACATGGGAGGATGAGAATTTTATATAGAAGCACCCAGAGCTACTCATGCGTTGAGGACAACACTTTTTTGAAGGAGAGGAGCATGTTAGGTCCCTATATTACTAGTATAGTCCCTTATTGCTACTATAACCCCATTATTGTTATTATTATACCCCTGTAACCCCCATATTGTTAGGTCGGCTAGGATTACATTATGGCCACATGAAATCCTATATATAGAAAGGAGGTTTTGTAATTTGTATCATTCGAGAATTTTTCAATCATGTAATGTATTGGAGGTTGCCCCCTCGAAGTGGCTTATTTCTAAGGTGTTGATATATCTTTTATTCTATTTTTGGAGCTGGTTTCACAATAAAACAGTTCCTAAGTTTACCAATCAGGGAATCCCCTAAGATGGTAATCCTGGTCATTTTCATTCTTTTGGAAATGTTTGCGCTCCCTATATGGAAACTTTGTCCCTTCTGGGATTAACCTTTGGTTTTTCTAGTTTGGTTATTTTCAACCCCCATGGTTCCAAATGTCCAAGCTTCTTCTCAACCAAGTTCTCCTCCACTTGAACAGTGTCAACCTCATGTAGATCCTAAGGTGGACCCATCACCTTCTTCGCCTATTTATTCACCCTGTTATTCCTCTTCTCTTGGTGAAAATATGAATTCTAGTATCTAGGAAGCTAAAAATAAGAAGACGAGAATGAATAAGAAGAAGAAAAATAAACAAGGGGGCAACCCAATGACCATTGCTACAAATGCAACTCATGTTTAAAAATCTTCCATTTAACCCCGTAAGGTCAAACACCCTTGAAAGTTATGTAAGGGTGACCACCTTCTTAGAGATTACCCTAGTATTCCCAAGGTATTAGAAGTGTGGTCCAACAACTCACATCAACCCTTATCATCGACCTCTGGAGATCATGTTGGTGATAACCCATCAACTAGTGATTGTAAGGGTCATGGAAAAAGGGAGAACGTCAAATTTCCCCATAATTTATGTGAAGGGAACCATCCCATTCAACTTTGACCTTATATGGATGAAGCCACCAAATATGTGGATAAGCATATGACTTCCCAGCCGCACCTTCTAACTAGTTATAAGAAGATTTTCCCAAATCCTCCACTAGTTGATCAAGTGATTGATCATAAGTCATGTTTGATCAATCCCACTCTCCTCAAAAGTGAATCCAAAGATTTTTTTCCTGAGCAGCCATTGGTTGAGAAAATAGTTGACCTCATTCCACCTTCAGTTGATTAGGCCTTCCGTGTAGAGAGTGAACCTCATACCACTTAAATTATTCTTGTTTCTTTAGATTCCCATGAACTGGAGGGAAATCCTCCTATTCCCATGGTACAGGAGGGTAATCCTCCCATTCCCATAACACAAGCGGGTAATTCTCCCTTTCCAATTACACCCCCTTCAAGTAGTATGCTCACTTCATTTGATTGGAGTCGATTGGAAAGATACCGTTTTCCTTCTTACGTACCCTTTGAGATCAAGATACATGCCTATAATGTGGCCATACATAGCACTATAATAGATGAAGGTGCATGTTTTAGTATTATGTCATCAACTACTTGGAAACATTTCAAGTTTCTATAGCTTGTGCTTGTTACCCAGAATATGTTAGCATTTAACAAAGGAACCAATTAAGCATTAGTGATCCTTCCTAAGTTTCATATTACTTTGGGAGGAAATATTGTCTATATAGATGTGATGGTTTTCCAAGGCCCTTTGGACATTAACTTACTCCTTGCGTGTGATTATAATTATGTCATGGTAGCTCTTGTCTCTTCTCTCATTCATGTGATGTGTTTTCCAAATGAAGGAAGAATTGTGACCATTGATGATATTTTGTTCATTGATCCTAATTTGGCTCCCAATCAACCATCCTCTATTAATGGTCCTTAAATTCCAGTGGTATCTTCCCCTCAACAGTTTAATTGGGTGGCAACATGTTCCATGGCCATGTCTACTAATGATTCATTCAGTTATATAGTGCACTATGTACTGGGGGCATTGGACCTTGATTTCTATAGTTTTTTCTCCCATATGATGAGAACCTCTTGGAATCCATGAACTTCTATGGGCCATGAACAAAGTGATGGAGAAAAGTTCCTTTTCTTGTGTCAAGATCTTTAAAAAATGAAACTAGCTCTTTGGAGCAGAGTTCCTTTTATTATGTCAAGCTCCTTAAAAAATTACATAAGCACTTTAGAGTAGATTTCATTTTCTTGTGTCAAGGTCCTTAAAAAATGAAACAAGCTCTCTGGAGCATAATTCATTGTCTTGTGTCAAGCTCCTTAAAATATGAAACAAGGTCCCTATGAGGATAGTTGTTTTACTATGTCAACCTCGATAAAAAATGAAGTAGTTCATTCTGAGCATAGTTATTTTCCTGTGTTAAGCACATTAAAAAATGAAACAAATCCCCTTTCACATGCAAGTCTTTGATTAGATCTCATAAATTCCTAGTTGAGTCTTTCGCTTGATATCGTAAATGAACCTTCATTCCATCCACCTCTTAGTAACTATTAGTCTATGTAGGTGAATGAACTGAATCATGGGGGGCATGTGCCTCAAATTGAGTCACCATGCAAACATATTTCAAGCATATTTTGTCTTCGTTTCAAGCTATTGTAAAAATGAAACTAGTTTCAAGCATAGTTTTTCCACATGTTTCAAGCTTGTGTAAAAATGCAACCACTTTCAAGCATAGTTTTCCATGTTTTAATATTGTGTTAAAAATGAAACAATCCCCATTTTACCTCTCATGATTTCCGTTTTATCAAACTATTTTTGCCAGATGAGCCTTGATTTTTTCATTCCATCGTCACCATATGTTTGGCCGATCATACACTTTCACTTTGTTGTTTTACCCTTTCCTAAGGAACCACTATAATGAGTGGTCTTGTTAGCCATCCTCTAGACCTTTACATGTTCTAATAAGTTCCACCATAATCGAAACTAGTTGCTACAATTTATACCACTCATTCCTCTAGGAGGAGTCATCTTTGAGCTCCTTTCTGACTCTCAAAAAATGAAAATATTTTCGAGTACTTGTCTTTTCAAACTTGTTAAATTAAATGAATTGGCATGGTATTACAATACATTTACCCCTTTTTTATGCTGAGATTAACAATTTATGAAAACGGAATACCTTGATAGAACATGGTAAAGGTTCTCAAGAATAATATTTTCTACCTTTTTGGATTCGAGGGATGAATTACGAAAAGGGACATTATGGAGTTTTATTTTCCGTTTATTTTTCAAACCCCATAAACAAGAAAAAGACACCAATTTCCCCTTCCATTGGGCTCGTTAAAATTAAAATGGCAGAAGGCTTGTCACGATGATAGGATCGAGTTCCTCCTTCCTAGTGCTTGTTAAAATTACTAGGATGGATTCATTCAAAGAATGAACTGACATGCTCAGCATATGCTATCCTCTTCACGATTGCTATAAAAAATAAAGAGGTACTCGTTTGTAATAATGGGGGAAAATTAAATTGTAACATCTTGTGTGTTTTGGGAAGCTTTTCCCTCTTGAACATGACACTTGTCTGCGGTTTGTGTCGGGTAGGGGATATCCTTCATTCGTCATTTTTCCTCGTGGGTTTGGGAAATCCATTTTCCTCTCATTTGATCACCATGTTTTCATCATGACCTCTGATATTATTTGAGTTGAATGTTTCCACACTTTAGAGTCATGTCGGAGATATTTTCAAGAGAAGTCTTTTTTTTTTCAAATTAAAACATCCTATGTTTATTTGACCCTCTCTATAATAGTCTTGAATCACACATAAAGTCTTGAGATATCCATTGTTTCTTGTTTATGATTTGGGAATAATTATGACCTCCTTCAACGGATCACTTCCTGTCGACTTCAGCTCATTTTCCACAAATATGGTTTAGGAACTCATTTTCAGTACCTTGGAGCTTGCATACCTAAATGGAAAGTTCTTCGTGTTTGACGACTGGTTCACATCATTGGCCTTCGATCGAATTATTCTACAAGTGTTCAACTTCAACACATTTATTCGCACTTGTAGATTGTGATGTTGTACCTTGAGGGCCATCCTAATTATTGGTGATCTCTCTCGTGCCTGCTAACATTTTTCATCGTTGACCGGTAATTCGGTGTTTTCTACCATGTTCAACATCAGCACATCTATTTGCATGGTTAGATTTGTACATTGGATAGATCAAGATTATGATGAAGACCCTGGATCCCATATATTATTATCGAGCATCATGGAGTTATTGAGTATTCATGATTGTACACATGAGCCTATCGATAGGGATTGTTGCGTCCATGTCGTGGATCCATCTCCATGATCTCCTTAAGGAAGATGGTTGGACCATGTCGTGGGTTCATGTGTTATTTTATGCCTATTACGTAGATATGTTGCTAGGAATATTCATATAAAATATGTCTTATATTGTATTATGTTTGATTAGGTTGGTTTCCTAGTGGTATTCTGATTCCTTTTTCTTGGTTCATAAAGAATTTCACCCATCACTCCTCGTTGTGCCTTCATGCTTTTGGGGGCATCTGTTACATAGCAATTTCTCACTCTGCTAACTTCCCATCCTTGATCCTAAAGTTCCCTATGACAAATCCTGTGCAGTATATCCACCTGGGAAAAATACATAACTACATCCTCTAAAGACTCAAATAAAGCTACCTTGATAGATCATTTAAGAAACTTAGCTGAAACCCTAAATTTCTAGGTTAGCGTGCTTCTCTAGTTTCGTTTATGTGCTGATGGCAAGTTGACCATTCTAGCCTGGTGCTATTAGCACTTTTTTGACCGAGAAAACTGTGTTGAACCTTTTCTGGCAGTGTTTCTTCAAATGGAGGAGAATCTTTGACCTCTAGAATTTTCCATGGCAGAGATTTTAATGTTATTAGGTGGAGATAGGGTCGAGCTCTTTCATTTATAGCTTTTTCTCTTATCAATTGGGGATTATCCCTTGAAAATATGAGAGAGGAGAGAGCCTAAGGAACTTTGGATTGAGGCCATCATCAAAGGATTTGAGCATAGCATCAAGAAGAGGTAGGCCTATTCTATTTCTCATCTTCTTTTGCATATTAGCTAAGAAAGGTTGCATTAGATAGTCTCTTAATTTGCAAGACCCACTCGAGCACTAGAGAGATCACCTTTGTCCATATAGGGGAGTTATCTTCACAAAAATATGAAGTTCCCTTGATGGACTAAGGCACAAATAATGATAATATTGATAGATGAGTTTTAGTGTCCAAATGGACTTGGATCGTTGATAGAGGCATGGTTTTAGATAGGGATTTGAAGGACTGGGAAGGTAGAGGGTATGAACAAGAGAATATGAGAGAGTCAATTACATCAACGAGATTGTTAGAGTATATTTTTTAGGGTAAATTGATTGTTGATGGAATGAAACCAAGCCTGAATTTTATATTATTTTACTAGTGGATAATTGAGGGCCATTATCCCTAGTACGAGAGCCCTAGACTATTTTACTATAGGTTTATTAATATAACAAAGTAAAAATTGTAAAAAATTCTCTATATTTTGTGCACCTGTGATTTACTATTCTTTATATTCCACTGTGAAAAGTAATATCATTATGATTCTTCATTTGGTAGCATCGTAGATTTTAAGATTCTTCCCAAACACCAAGGTCATGGAAAACAACATGGTTTGAGAGGATATCTGAGCAAATTTGAGGGACAATGAATAACAATCTGCATAATGAAGCAACTCAGAGGGATTCATAGGTGTCTACATCATGTACCAAAGGTTTCAGTTGAAGACATGGAGATGTGGTATTGATGGAATAAATGGTGATATGGGTTGAGAGTTTTGGTGGATCAGTGGTGGACCTGGTGCACTTTAGTATGTTGTGTGGAGGTTTGCAGATTGTGGAATTCCTATTTCTTTTCATGAATGGTTGGGACAACTCAAGGAATTCTTTGGCATGGATGAGATCAGAATGATTGAGTTTTCTTCATGTGACGGACTACAGATTCAGAGGCTATAATCTTCATCGGATCATGATGTTTCATATCCGAGATTGGAGGGATTTGCATTAGTGGTATTGGATCCAAGACGATGAGTGCTTGTAGGATTAAGACAATGGATATCATGTAGGCTCAGAGGGAGTCTAGCCTTGAAACGTAAATTCCTTATGGAGATTTGGTATCTTCAGGTTACGATATGATGAGGTATAGGAACTATAGAGATTTTTGAGTTCATCCTACAGGTTATGTTGAAGTGATGGACGCCATCTAGGCTAGTCTCTTTGGATGATGATGGTTGCATGCTATTCTTGAAATTACCTCCCTTGCTAAGAGGGAGAGTTGATTTTTGTAGCTTGGAATGTACTCCAAGCCTTGAGGATCGAGGGTTTGAAGGAAGGAGCTCCACAATTGGCCTTTTGGGCTTGAAACCTAAGCTTGGGGTTTTTCACCCATTGATGTTTGGGTCAAAACCATGGAGATATTTTGATATGTGATGGATGAGCATGATATTTCACATCAAGAGAAATCTGACACATTGTAAATAATCTGATTCCAAGTTGTAGAAATGGAGTTATGAATTTTTGAAATTTATTTATGGGCATGGTGGCACACAGTTTAGGTCGACCTAGCTATTAGGAGGCCTAATAATAGTTATCAATCCCACATGTGTATCCCTTGTGTTTAATTTAAATACAAGGTGAGTGTGAGGCATAAGACACACCCAAGGAGAGCCACAAAGCTAAAGTTAAGCTCATGTAAAAAGGAGGAATTTTCTATCTTAGGCCATAGGTAAAGGAGAAACAAGGATGGTGATAAGCATATGTGTGGGGCTTCTCCACGACTATTTTTGTGCCCTGAATACCTTGTAGTAGGTCCGAGTGAATGATTTGTATAAGACTGGTTTGGGTACCATTGCAAGAGAGATACATCTATGTGAAGGCCGCAGACTAGAAGTTTCTTGAACAAAGGAGAGAGGGCACACTAGGGATCCTCTTGTGCCTTTTTGGAGTGTAAGTCAATCTAGTGGTAGGCTGAAGAGAGGGGAGTTTTTGTTGACATATTTTTATTGGTATTTCTTACTATAACGTTCTGAGGAGATCACAAAATTGTGGAGACTCGGCCACAAACCTGTTGTGGATGTTTGGAGGGCTAATAAGCCTAAACATGGCATTGTAGGTTCCTATTCAAACAATGAGTGGTAGAGGCTTTTATATTCAAGGAATATGTAGCCTTTTGTAGAGGTTTTGATCACATATGGTGGGTTTTTGTGGGATCCAAAGATGCCCTAAGCAGTGACCAGAATTTAATCCATGGAAAATAGTTGAGAGGTATGTTATTTCTCCATTCTTGCCTTGTGTTGGGTCAATTTTTAGACCAGGTTTGATGGTTGTTTTCTAAGAGAGTTTTATGATCATCCTATAGAAATTTCATAAACAATAGTTCATGTGTCAAGAGGAGCAACCGGAGGCATACTTGTCTTCCTAAATTGATGTAACTTGCAAATAGATGGTGTCCTTGGAGAGGCATATTTTATGGAGTTTGTTAGCAGCCATGTGGAAGGCTCTCCATAGATGATTGGATTCCCTTAATAGGAGCACATACTAAAACAAAATTGGTCACTCATGGATTTTTGGAGGGTTGCGTTAGAATGGACCAAGTGTGAACTTGGATTGGACATTTATGGTATGCTGGAGGAAAACATGATAGTGCCCATGTTGGAGCCCAGTGTGCACCATATTCATGGACTTAGATGGTTGCTAGAGTGGCAGTTGATGAGCTCAAGGATTGACGAACTAGAGAAGAAGTTGACTATCCCTATACTTGTGTGTGGATAAGGAATTCTGTAACAGATGATGGGAAGTCCTCCTAGCTCGTGTTCATTATGGGATATAGAAATATTGTAGTGATATGGGGAAACCTTCCATGCCATATGTTGGCCTTGATTGGATAAGTGCATGAATACCATAGTTGGTTGAATTTCCTAAGTATCCAAGTAGTAGAAGTGGGTAGATTGAGAGTTGTTCACAAATGAAGTTGTGAACAACTCAACAAGAGTCTCGATGTGTTGTGCCCTTGATGGACTAAGGCATAACTAGTGAGCATATTGATAGTCGAGATTCAGTGGGCGAAAGACATAGATCGTTGATAGAGGAAAAGTTACATATCAGGAGAAAAAGGATTGGGCAGGTAAAAGGTACAACCGAGAGGAGGTGAGAAAGTAAAATACATCAGCTAGATGGTCAAAGTATCTTGTTGAGGGTAGATTGGTTTTTGATGGAATGACATTAAGACCTAGTTTTGTATTCTTGTACTAGTGGATATTTGAGGGCCATTATCCCTGGTACGGGATCCCTAGAATTTTGTATTATATGTTGATTAATATAACAAATTTAGGTTGAAAATTGTAAAAAATTGTCTATATTATGTGCACATATGATTTACTGTTGTTTATATTCAACTGTGAAAAGTAGTATCATTGTGATTCTTGGTTTGGTTGCATTGGATATTTTAATATTATATCCTAGACACCATGGTGGTGGAAAATATCATTGATGTTAACTAAGGATCTAAAAAATGAGAGCGAGCAAAGTGATTAAAAATAGTACAGGAAAGATACGGTGCATGATCTTTTTTTAAATTTTCATTTTTGTATTTTCTTTGACATGATTGATCTGAAAGATAAGTTTAATAGTTTACAATGAATTGATTTATTTTAATTTAGATATTTTATTCAACACAATACAATTGGATCAAATTTAAGAGAGAGAAAGGGGGAGAGGAGTGATAGAGAGGAAGGGAGATAGTGAAAAATCTAGAGAGCAGATAGAGAGAGAGAAAGAGAGATAGAGTGATGGGGCGAGAGAGAGATGGAGGTGGGAGAGAAAGGGAGAGATAATAAGGAAGAGAAAGGAGGCGGGAGAGAGAAGAGGACAAGGAGTGAGAGAGAGAGAGAGATATTAATTTGGATGGGTACAGAGAGGGAGGAAAGATCAAAGACATAGAGAGATGTAGGTGGAGAGAGTGGGAGTGGCAAGAAATATATGGAGAGAGATTGAGGGAGGGAGGAGAGAAGGGAAGAGAGAGAAGAGGATACACTACAAGGAATAGACCCTCTAGTGGAGGTTATAAAGGAGGTTTTTAGTGGTATAAAATTGGCCAAAATTGCCAAAAAAACATTTTCTACAACATATTTTTTTGGTAATGGAGGTTTTGATAGAGATGCTAACGGAAGTTCAACAAAACTAAAAAAAGATGGGCGACCGAATGTTTTTTCAAACTTGTTTCTTATTGGTGCATGCTTCATGTGTCAACGCATCAGTGCATTTTAAATTGTAGACATCAGGATAGAAAATACATTTCTAAAGCCCCAAGGCATTTACATATGCAACATCTTGGTATGCGTCATCAACAAATACACACCAGGCCAATAGAAGGTACATGTACCAATGTTATTTGGATTATAGTTGTAAAGCACCAAGGCATTTAATGTAAACAGTACTAGTGCAATACAAATACGAATGCACTAGTGCATGCACCTTCTATCGTCCTAGTGTGTATGGGTTGTGTACATGCCTTGGGCCATTAAGGTGTAAAACTCTACTGGCATGTTAAAGGCAAACCATACCGGTGCATGTAATGCCTATCCACCCACTGTGTATTTTTTGGTGACACGCACTGAGCATTCTAATTGGTATTGGTATTTGGTGCGGTGCTCACAGGTCATATCAACGCACCGGTGCACAATATCATACACATGCACCAGTGTTCATTTTCTATTTTTTAGAAACATCAACCTATGACAGTGCAATTATTATGCTTTTTTAAAATTCATTATTCATCAAAAGTCTACATATATCTTATAACAGTATTCATATCAATTAAATTTTCATTAGTGAATTTTAATGTGATGTTTGGATGATTTTTTTATGATTTATGTTCATTATAATATTTAATCATCCATAAATTTAATGAGTGATGTAACATTTCACAGTGACAATGGAGAACACAGTAGAATAAATTAAATCATATTTTATTATATATATGAATAAGAGACTCTTTTTCATACAAAATGGGACAATTATTGGTAACACTTTGTCTTTCAATTGGGACACTATGTCCATTACATTCAACAAAATGTCTGATTTCGCAGAAAAACAGTTCAAAAAATACAACACCTTGCTTTGATATCCAAACATATTGATCATCATTCTTGGTTGGAACTATTTTCATTGCTCGAGCTACTCCCATGACTTGGGTTATTTGGAGGAATTTTTTGTTCATTGTGTTGATTGCTTTCTTCTTCTTCATGTTCCATCTACAAACATAAAAATAAAGTGTAATGAGTGTATCTACATTGGTGAGATTGATGAAAATTTCAATATTAAATAATATACATCAATGTAAATCAAAAATAAATGTACCATAGAAAGAATTGAATCATGAAATATACAGATTCTTTCAAAACCAAATTCCATGCCTTATTTCAACAATTCTTTTGCTGGTGCAGTTCCATACTTTGTTTCCTGCAACTTTTATACCCCATAAAAAATCATAGATTTAATATAAAATATTTTTCTGTTTTATTAATTATAGACGGAGCTAATTAAAACAATATAGATACTTACAAATTCAACAATTAATTTTGATATGCCAACATAAACGTATAACCCACATTTAACCCAATGTCAATCAATTCTTCTGATGTTTCTTCTCTGTATGTTAACACCTGTTTCAAGGCATTCAATGACTATTGTTGTAAAACAACTTAAAATATACAAAAGCGAAATCTACTTAAGTTATTATAAGGAAGTAACAATTACTCATAAACTTATATATCAACCCTTTTCTTCCTTTTCGTCCTGTTTTATTTGCTCAATGGACTCCATTTTCTTTTTTTTTCTACAAAAAAATATTTGAAAATTAATATTTAATGCTAAATTATTTATTTATTGTACCTAATAAAAATTCAATGATTACATATTATATTTGAAACACGTTGTTCTTATGTCCTCGTTCAATGAAATTATGTCCATTTATTTGAACAACTCCTTGTACACCTTTTTGGACATTCCTACTGACACATTTCTGATATCAACTCATTCATTGTTTGAGATATTCATAATCTTCCTAAAAAAGTAACATGACTATAAACTATTTAATTTTTATATTGATATATCAAAACTTTAAATATAACAAATTTTTTATTTACAAATGATTTCTTTGTACTAATATATACATATAATTATAGAAAAAAAATTTAAAGGAATATTACTTTTTCAATGTTTTTTTTTTTGTGCGTTTTTGCTATTAAAAATCTAACATGTCTCATTGACCAATTCTATGGAAACTCTTCTTGTAGTTTAAATAAAATTTGGTTCTTGGATTTATTGGATTGATTTTTGTATTTTAAGCACAAATAACATCTATATAGTCGTTCCACTAGATCCCTCAAAATTTTGTAAAAGTTTTTCCCCATTTCGTTAACCTCCAACACCACTCCACATAAGCTAAGGAGCAATTCATTTTCATTTTCATGTTCTATTTTTTTTCCCTATAACAAAATTTATTTCCTTCGTTGTTGGTCCCTGTAAAACACTAAAAGTATCTGAATTAATAGATTGTTTGAAATATTGTATCTAATATTTTTAAGTATATTATTAATTAAAATTCAAAAAAGAAACTCATATTGGATCAATAGTATTTTTTCATTCACCTGATTCATCCTTCTGCAATTTTTACGCTCTTGGGTCTTAGATCAGAAACGCTCTTATTAAGCTTCGTTATTTTGTGGCTCTGCATGACACACTCTAAACAATACATATTAGTTAAACTTACATATAGTTCAAAATTAATAATTTTTGTAAATAATTTACAAAGAACCTACCTTTTTTAATTTTCTCGGTGTGTTATCAGTATTTTTGTTGCTTGAACTATTTATAGCCATTTTTTTAACCAATATAAACCTTGTACCATTCATTAATATATTTTATAAATAAATCACATGATTTTCCGGTAAAAAACAAATCAAGAAAATGGTGTGTCTATCTAAATTAAATGCACGATGCATTTATATTTTTAACCGAACAGCTGTGACATTTGCTAATTAAGCACTGAAAATGGGAAAAAAAAAAATGATAATGGTGCAATATGTTATTTTAAATGCACTGCCACTATAGTAGCAACATAGTACGATGCTCTTTGCGAATAGGAGAACTAGTGCGTTATATTAATATGGGACCACTGATTAACATAAACATAAATGAATGGAATTTTTTTTTTATCAAACAGTGCTTTTTATCAATACACGCCTGGTGTGTTATACTAAAATTATGCACCGATACGCAATAATGAAAAGGGTTCATCGATTAACAAAATTCGTTTTTTAAAAAATCGTGCAAGCGCCGATAGGGATTAGGATCCGACTTTGCAAGTGGTCATGCGGGTTAGATGTCAAACGCCTGTATATATAGTAGTACGAAACCTATAAATCTAAAATTAAAATCCCTAATTGTGAATTTTTGCAGTCACATAAACAAGAAGAAACAAGGGTTTAACGTAACAATCGATTTTTTTTTGTTTTTCTTTTTGAATTTTAATTAAATCTAAATATATTGTAAATGATTTTATGAGTAAAATACACAGTAAAATTTAAACAATTTACCATGCATATATTAAATCTATCAAAAATTGCAAAAAAAAAAAATTATTACAGTAAAATTTAACATTTTAAATTATGATTCTCTAAAAAGTGATGTTCTTCGAAAGTATTTTTTTGCTCCACAATTCTCTCTTACTCTAGGTATGTCTCTCATGAAAATCTCTCCCTGAACAATTTTGCAAAAATAATGAAATAATGAATAGAGTTTACTATTTAAAGAAATTTCTATCAAATTAGATTTCCAAAAATCATTTGCCACTTATTTTTAGCTAACCACATTTTTTTTCACTTAAAAAAATTAAAGTTGCACTTTTTTTTCCTAATATTCGAGGCATTTGTTAACTAACAGCACCGATGCATCCGATAATAAAATTGCATGGGTGCAGTTAACAGTATATTAACACTGATAATAATAACTCATTTTTTAAGGCACTGGAATTAGTTTTAGGTATGCACACCAAAATTTATTTTTCATTTTTCTCAAATGCTGGGAGAAAATCTCATAATTATATCAAATGGAAAATTCTTCAAAATGCAACTTGTTCCATAATATTTCTCAAAGTCTATCGTAGAGTTCTCGCTATCCATCTCCAAACGTAATTACATCAGATTTATTATATTGCCATTATCTTGATTTTTTTTTTTATTCATGTCAATCAGCTAAATAAAATTAATTTATAGAAATTTGTGGTTCATGCAGATTCACAATCGAGTTCATATGCACAAAATATTCAAACAATTCCAAAACATAGGAAGCTCTTATCAAGAGAAACATACCGTAAGGCACGATTGGTAGATGAAAATGGAAAGTTGCTTCACCCTGCCAATTGTAACATGCCATCTTATAGCCACAATCTGGGGACAATGATGGTAATAATTTTTTGGTATAATGTAATTATTTCAACGTCAAACCAATTAATCATGCATTGACGTGCTTACTAATTTATATCATTGATAGTGTACTAATCATGTTCAAATATATTTTTTGAAATTATTAGGATTCTAGTGATGATAAAAAACCTACCTAATATCTTCCGTTGCACCCCACGATAATGTCAAATTGAGAGAAGGCTGAATTAAGTGAAAAAAATCAGAAATGAATGATACCAAGAATGGTTGAATCAAACACCAATTCAATTCCCACTATGTCCAGATTCACCAATTAGGAATGACGACAACAATAGTAATTATTCATAGGCTGGAAATGGAGGCAATCAAATAGAGGTTTGTATGGATGATTACTTAAGGGATATGACTGTCATGGAGACAATGTTGTTAGATGCATTCCAAAACGATGATCAACTATGGGATGATGCTCATATCGTTGATACCTTTTTCGAAAGCCTTAAATTTTCTTCCACCACCCCTCTCTTTGGACCTGGAGGACAGTCAAAATATACCAAGTTAGGGAAAATGATGTTACTATACAACTTGAAAGCAAAGTTTGGCTTGTCGAATTCATGTTTCTCGGAAATTTTGAGGTAATTGACCATGAAGTCCATTATATTTTGAGAAATATTTTCCCACAATCAACATTACAAATGGTAAATTTTATAAATGTTAATAATTATTAGCATTGTACATTTAATATTTTCCACCAACTACAGGTTATTCAAAGATAATGTTATTCCGAGTGATAATGTCTTTCCCGGTAGTTGTGAAGAATAAAAGAAATTGTTGAAAATGTTGGGTGTTGAGCACATATCATATCATTCATGTCCAAATAATTGTATTCTATATAGAGGAGAGTATGTAGAAAAAGGGATATGTTTGAAATTAGGGCATGAAAGGTATGATAAAAATAAAAATAAGGGTAAATTATGTGGTCCTCCTTTTAAGATATTGAGGCACATGTCAAAAATCCCATAGATTCAAAGGCTATTTCATTGTAAATAATAGCTATGTTGCATGGATGGCATGACTTACACAGAAGTGTGTTGGGAGTTACGTCAATCCAAACAGATTCAATAGGCATGAAGCATATAGAGGATACATGGCCCAAAAAATTGAAAGATGAAGTACGAAGTCTACGACTCAGCATAGCCATGGATGGTGTCAACCCATACCAACCATAACACCAAATATTATGTTTGGCCTATAGTAGTGATCAATAAGAATATCCCCCCATGGTTTTCTGTGAAGAATGAACTCTTATGTTGCCTCTCATAGTCCCTCGTAGAAGATAAGTGAATAATATGGATTTATACTTACAACCACTGATAGATGAATTGAAGGAGTTATGGGATGTGATAGATGTATATGATGTATCAAGATCCATCGTAACATAGAGGATTTTTAATTTGTATGGCATATGTGCTTACACGACACATGATTATCCAGGCTTAGGAGTTTTCTCTAGTAAATTACATGTTTATTGATTTGTTTATGTATGTAACAATATTCTTTCACATATTAATTTAATCTGTTTTAATTGTTATAATCTTCATGATATTCTTTAACGTGCCATGTATATTGTATACAATAATTTCGCAGGCCTTGAAACAAAAGGGTGTTATGGATGTAAATGTTGTGGACCTCCTTTGAAATATACATCGTCCAACGACCTACGAAATCCCATGTATGACTGATCTAAGGTATTCCTCCCAGAAGAACACCTTTAAAAAAGATAAATATCCACTTTCAATGGTAAACGAGAGAGAACCCAAAGGCCTGCAATAAAAACACTAGCTGAATGGCTTAGAGTATATGAGAGAGAGAATGAGAAGGATTTGATAGAAATTTTTGATTCAAATGGGGAGCCTATGTTCGATGATCTAGAATTATTCAACACCTATGTTGAGAAATTTCCCATTGGGATGAAAAGGAAATCTATATTTTATAACCTCCCATATTGGGATCATCTTAATATTACCCAGTTACTAGATCCCATTAATATATTTAAAAAGAATTGATCTTTTTTATGGAGGCACATATCATCAGAAAAAATTGACACATTGGTTTTTAGGAAATATATTATTACTTCAAAAACTAAAAAGAAACATTTTTCAAGACAATTAGAAAGTACATAAGAGGTTGGTCCCTCTAATTGGTTTTTCAAAGAAGGTGATGTCCCATGGATTTTTAAAAAATATGACATTTATTTTTCAAAGGAAGTTATAATGGGTGTGAGGGCATCATCTTCATATGGTTCTTCACTATGGTGTTTCTTCGCCATGGAAGACCATTTTTTGGGGTTGAAACCACATGACCATTTAAATATTCTAAGACTACATATTATGTTAAAAGCATGATTTTATTATTTGTTAAATTAATAATTGGTATCCCATGGGATAAGAAAACATAACTAATTTTGTATGCATGTGTTTATAAAGTTTTAGTTTCATAATCCTTGGTTCATGCATGGGTGTGTGAAACATGACTTTCCCCAAGACCTAGGATGTGCCATATCTAAATTATTTGCATTTTTATGTTGGATCATGTCAAAGGAGATTCACGTGGCTAGTACTCCACTGTGGCGTCAACAGATAGTGGAGATTATTTGTATGTTCTAGAAGGAACACCCCACGAGTTTCATGGACTTGCAAGTTCATCTTCTAATCCACCTAGTAGATGAGGTTTAATTAGTTGTGGTGTTTTATTGTCATTGGATGTTCTTCTTAGAGAGGTACATGAAGAAATTGAAAGGTTTTATTAGACAAAGCGAAAAATATGACGGGTGTATGGCAGAGGGGTACATATTGTATGATTCTTTCTATTATGCCACTGAGTACATAAAGTAGATTGAAAATGCACCAGGTGTGGTGATTTGGGACAATGAAAGGGATGAAGAGAAAAGAGAAGTGGAGCTTATCCAAACGAATGGAAAAAGGTGCTTCATAAAGAGTAAGCAAGTTATAATTTGTCAAATCTACAGAAAGTAAATATTCACGTTGAACTTCGATATAATTTATATTTTATATCATATGTACTATATGTTGGTTTGATTTCATTGGTGAATGCATAAATTGAAGAAATCAATAAATTCGTTCTTTAAAATTATGAAGTGACACAAATGTGGGTTGCATTTTATGAAAAAAAGAGGATGAAATGGGAGAGTGATAGGAAATAATTTATATGGTTGAATGGTAGAAGGAATTCTTATCCTGATCATTTAAAAGAAAATATGCCAATTATATGCCCCAACTGTTGGGTTGCTGACCAAGTGAGGGAGAAATACAGTGAAACCCGTCATTGCCCGCATGCTAAAGAGGATGCACTAGATGTAGGGATTGGGTGCAAAAACTTGGTAATAATCTATTTATGTACATTTCAAACTTAATAATGCACCTTTGAAATACAACATCTATATTTTATATTTTAATAGTTGGGTTATTAGACACATGACACTATGATTATTTAACTTTTTTATAAGCGCATTTTTTCCCATATATGTGGGCATATGGACACAAATTTCACACAGAAAATGTTGATGATGGATACACGACACAAGACTATGGAGTGGAAGTCGATTTCAATCAATCTAGTCGAGCTAGCCACCGTGATCAAAACCTAGTACGAGGGACATTAGGTTACGTTGGAAAGATACAAGAGATCATTGAAGTGGACTTCTCTTCTTTCAAATGTCTTATTTTTAGGTGCAAGTGGTGGGAAACCTTTGATTGGAATAATGTAAAGGAACATGGAGATAGTAGGCTAATATGTATTAGCTTTAGTAAGATGTTAGATGAAGCTAAGGAGCCTTATGTTTCCCCCAAACACTGCAACCAAATTATTTTTACCAAATATGTGTTGGATAGGGATTGGTGGTTTGTATTGAGACATAGCCGTAGATCAAAACATATTGTTGAGAACAATAGTGTTAGCATTCCAAGCGAGCTGGAATATAATGAGGGTGATGAGAACAAAGAGTGATATGGCACATGTTTATTTCATCATTTATACTATTTAAGATGGGTTTTTATAAAGAAGAGGACTTAACCTTATAAATAAAACTCTTTTTTTCCAAACATTATAATATGTATTTTGAATTAATTGGTTTGCATTGTGTTTTTTATGAAACCAAATCCAAAAATAGAAGAAAAGAGAGATCAACACCTTAAAAATTAGCCACTTCGAGGGGGAAACCTCCCTTACAATACATAAATGAAAAATTCATGGATGATACAAATGAAAAAAAAATTATTTCTATATATATATAGGAGTCCATGCAGTCACAATATAATCCTAGCCGACCTAAAAATAAAAATGTAAGGGCACAACAATAACAATAGTGGGATTCTATGGGGCACAATAATAAGAAAATGGGGACTGCATTGGCAAAACCATAACAATAAGGAAGATATACTAACAATAAAAATAAGGGGATACATTAGTATTATGGGGACCTAACATTCCCCTCTCCTTCAAACAAGTGTTGTCCTCAATGCTTGATTATTTCTTGGTGCTTCTGTATAAAATTTCCATCCTCTCATGTGGAATCTTCAATGGCTAAGTTCTTCCACTTGCTGAGATACTCTAAAATTGATCGATTTTGTAGTTGTTGAGTTCTTTTTTCTGTGACTACTTCAGAACTTATTTCATTGCAATGTTGATCTTCCTGTTGTTTCATTCAATTCTGCACCAAAGTTAGGTTATCCTTTTAGATTTGGAGAACTTATTGTTGACTCTTGATGTGATCTTCCACTACTTTATCATCCATATTATCATTTATTTTATCCTTCAAACCATCCAACTTAGCTTCCATTTCTGCTTTTAAACCATCTATGTCATCTTTTATTACTCTTTGTAAGATAAAAATTTGTTACACTTGCTATAGTAATTTTGATATATCATACTGCAATTATTCCTCTTTGTGCGTCATAGTAGAGGTTAATGAGGGATTAATGGACATGGAATTACTTTTGGGAGGAATTATATAACTCAATACTAATATCTATGCTTCAATATGCCCTTGGAATCACTTCAAATTGATTTTTCAAACAAATGTTATGAAAACTTGTTTAAAAAATGCACACATTTTTCGTTCTTTTTAGGAGGTCTATATTGAACCTTATTTATCTATGTTATTTTAGACCTTCAAGATCTACATTTCTATCACATATTAGCCCTCTGAGTTCTCTTTCCAATGCCATGGGTTTGACCTAATTTAGATTCTTCAAGGAAAATTTAAGCCCAATCTCCCACAATGACCTAATTATGGACTCGTTCAGTAGAGTGAACTTGTATGGCATGGCACATGTCACTATTTCCTCCTTAGGCTCTAAAATTGACACAAAGGAAACAAAATTTCATGCACTTTCAGCCAATTTTTATAGAATGCCAATCCAATGCTCAGAGAGAGAGAGTTATGATTATTTTCCCAAGGTCACCTCTTTGAGATGAAATTCAAGAGCATGCAAAAACCCTAATGTCCATAGATCATATCTCCGTAAATATTGTGAATGAAGATCTAAAGTTTTTACACGAGGTTCCTAAGGATTTCTTCAGAAATGGGATTTTTTTAGTGTCTTAAACATCATATAAACAAATTTATAGTGAAAATTCCACGATGACATGTTTGAAACAATTAAACCCTAGAATCCAAGGCTCTAATCCTAAACATTATGAAACCAACTCCAAAAATAGAATAAAAGAGACATCATCACCTTAGAAATCAGCCACTTCGAGGGGGAAACCTCCTTTACAATACATAAATGAAGAATTCTTAGATGATACAAATGAAAAAACCTCCTTTCAATATATAGGAGTCCATGGGGTCACAATATAATCCTAGCCGACCTAACAATAACAATTCAAGGGCACAACAATAACAATAGTGGAATTCTATGGAGCACAATAATAACAATATGGAGACTACATTGGCAAAATAAAAACAATAAGGGGGCTATAGTAACAATAACAATAGTCGGATACACTAGTATTATGAGGACCTAAGAATGTTAATGTTGAAATCATTTCACTTAATAATTTGCAATTATGTTCATCTCTAAAGAAATGCACTCTATCAAGTTTTTTTTTTTCAATTCCTAAAATAATACAACTACTTGATTACTTTAAATGATTTTCCACTATATCATTACTTCAATAAATGCACCATATATATATATATATATATATATATATATGGTATATATAAAATTAAAAAAATTGTATTAATGGTATGTAAGATCATAATAAAATAATGATAATTCTAAACATGAATTTATTTGCATTATTTTCTAAACATTATTATGTTACAAAAAATCATATTATTATAGATTTATTATTTTACAATTATTTATATTCTTATAAGTTTACAAATTTATAAATTTATAATTATGGTAATTTAGCAATATGTACTGTATACATTTTACAATTTTATGATGATCCAATTTTACGGTAGTTATGGTTCAAATTTGACAATTAATTTACAATTTTAAAAATTTAAAAATTTTACAATTTTAATAAAATTGAATCATGACAATACATAAAATTACAATTACAATTTTACAATTTAAAAATTACCAGTACATAATATCTAATAAATCTCATGATTTAATATTAACAATAAACATCATGATCATGATAACCATCATACAAACATCATATTCTGAAATACAAATTCAAATTCTCTAACATCATCTAATCATCGTGATCATGATTATAAAAAAAAACACAAACCCTGTAAAACATCATCACAACACAAACATCAAATATACATCTCATGTCAAATAACTGCTATAACATACACATCAATCTGCAAGCAGATTAAATGAATGTATATAACATGACCTAACAATATACACATCATGATGAACACCAACATGTCAATTAAGTACATCAACATGAACATAAAATAAATGCACCATATATATATATATAACTGTATAATCTCAAAAATATATACCTTTAATAGAACTACATATAAATGTCAAATATCTGGTGGTACATCAATACTATAACTAGTTGAGGCCTATTCAGTTGATAGTGCCTTCTCAAATGGACGTACCTACTCAGGAGGTGCCTGCTCAGATGGTGCCTTCTCAGAGGATGCTTGCTTGGGACTAGATGTTTCTTGCTAATCTTCGTGAGGTGAAGGAGGAGGAGGTAGAGTACTAGAATTATCACTCCCTCATGATCATGATCATCTGAGTTGTTGTGTCACACATCTCCATGGCTCCTATCCCTCCTAGCCACCAGTAGCCTAGAAGCTCGAACGATATGACACATAAGCCTCATAATATGATTGAACATGTCCCTCCACAGATTTGTGAGTGTATGATCGTCCTAAATGTCTCTAATCGTCGCAGGGTAGACTCCCTCGTCAGCTAGAAGTCTACATAGTCAGTCGTCCAACTCCATCCTGAATCGAATGTCTGCCCTATGCCGCATGCTCATGGGTATCTGCACCCAAGGAGGTCTCTCACCCTTCGTGGCTTCTGTTGACTCCTCATCATATATAGGATCATCCAGTGGGGGTGGAGGCATGTCCCCAACGAACGTGCCAATATGTACAAAATATATAGTGCAAAAAAATAATTAGAAAATCTCATTAAACAATTTAATAAAAGATGTTAAAGAACGTGTTAGAATAAATTTTATTCTAATTAATTATGACAATAAAATGAGACTATGTTAATTTAAAGAAAACAATAATATTACCTCTAGAATCTGGTGGCTCATCCTTTGTGAAGAGGATGTCGTTACACCCTCGCCAGTCCAACCCTACGTAAGGACGCGACACCATCATGAACATGTGATCATCCACATGGGCTAGTAGCTCCAGTGCATCACTGGAAATCCTGGCTGGATACTCAGAAAGGCCCAACCCCGTGTAAGGACATGACACCATCACAAACATGTGATCATCCACACGGGCTAGTAGCTGCAGTGCATCACTAGAAATCCTAGTCGGATACTCAGATATGCCCCTCTTGGGCATAATCTCACCCCACATGTGCTTCCATACCTGTATCATCATTCTACAAGGATGGCACAAAAAATAAATCCTCATATTCAGAAACCTCTCAAAAAATAAACAAAACAACTCTGAATAAAAAGGGAAGGTCAACCTCCCATGTGTCTGAGAATGACATCTACCTAAGGCTATACAAAATTGCAACAAAAAAATGGAAAACCATCTAACAATTCATGGCCTATGGAATAAAAAATAAACATAAAACAAAAGAGGGAAACTAATGTGATTCCCATCACTAGTATAATGTGCAATAGTGGTCAATAATAGTGAGAGGAATCTAACCTCCTATGGACCAAAATAAGAAATCTGTAGCTGTCCACCAGATGCCTGAAAATATGCAGGAGAAACTATATCATCCCTAATGTATCTCTAGGAGTAAACCAAATGACTCCCTAGCTTATAACTGATGGGGACATCAAGGAAGTGGGTAAAATCCTCCCCTCTCCTAGGTAAGCCAGTAATAAAATGAATGTCCTCCTTAGTGAGGTGGTACCATGGGTGAGGACTGACATGGAAAACTTATCGGTGGGCATCTAACATGTAGATCAACTGTACTAATAAACCAACATGACCCTTCAGGGATTTAGCCTCCTCGTAGAACTTGAGGAGGCCTAACTCCCTTAAGATAAAGTGGGTGGGTGGCGTAATACGGTGACGGTACAAAAGTCTCTCTCTATCCCTTGCCTCCCACTATTTTATCATGTTATAATTGACATCCCTCTGCTCTTGTTGTTGTCTTTCCTCTCTCCGTTGATGTCGCTGAATGATTCACATATTAAATAAAACATCCTCCCTCATACATAATTTTTTTTTTTTTTTATGAAACGAAAAATCTATTTACAAATATATAAATATAATTTTTATCGAAAAAACAAAAAAAAAACATTTGGTGTGCCACAAAAAATAGTCACGCACCACCAATGGTGCGCATATGTATATTGTGCACCTTCCATGGTGCACATAAAAAAACTCCAGGCACCGCGACAAAAAAAAAAATATTACTTAAATCGATATTTTAGGCAGTGCGTTGACAAAACATATCTGCCCTGGAGCATTTGTTATAGCGCAACGCACCGCAAGTTTGCAATATTTTACCACTGTTGCTATAGTACAAAAGGCACACAACCCCAGTGTAGTATGTTTGATTGACACACCGCCCATTAGGTGTGTTCCCATAATATCTACGTACATGGGAATTATGTTTATTTTTACATAATGCAAGATGTGTTCCAGTAAATGAACACACCACCGTAAATAAATTGTTATTTAAAAAAAAATTAAAATTGTCGATGTGCCCGGAAAATTACAGGTGCCGCACTCTTTTATTGTTATTGCTGTGCTCTTTTTCTTAGTACCACACCAAACTGTGACATTTACCGCCCAATGTGATTTCCATTAACATTGTTCATGGCACAACTTGTAAATTTACAGTGAGCACCGGGAACGGTGCTAGTTGAACGGATTGAACTCACCACGTAGGAATTTTTTTTTCAAAAAACCAATGAATTCTAACTAAATTTTAAAAATTAACCTGCTAAAAGATTAATTTGGTGAGAAAAAAGTAAATTACCTACACATTTTCATGTTAAGGATGCATCTTTGCAACAAAATACTAAAAACTAAATTTTCCCACCTTTTTGCAAAATTCAAAGTCAACACACTGAGCAATGGACGAAAGCCATGCAGGCAATGGGAGCACAGATGGAAGGGTGCCTCAGAGAAGGAAAATTTACACGAGTTCTTGAGAGCTCTACAATATTATCATAAGTAAAAATGAATTTTTATTAGTAGTAATAATTTTTTGAAATTAACCCTCTTTCGAAGCGCTCGAGTATGAGACGCACCGGGTGGTTGTATCAATGGCACACCACACTTCCTTATGGTGCATCAGATTACTAAAATGCACCAGAAAAATTTGTATAGATCACATGACTCTTCCTTTGAATAAAAACCCTATGTCATTGTGTCATTTAACCTAAACTACATCGGGCCATCCTCGTTAGTAAATAGCATCGAAATGCTAAAAATGCACCGAATGGTGATATACGACCAACATCGGGTGTGAAAAAGGACCATGTATTTTAATTAAATAAACACACTATGTTGGGGCGTCATATCACCATAAACACACCAAGGTGTCGTTTTTATAGTATAGCACTGTAATGGTTCTATAGTGAGTGTCTCGGTGTGCCATTAGATAGTACGCACCAGTGCGCTTTATATAAAACAAGTTAAAGCACTTTTTTTTTTGTAGTACTTGAACATAACTCTGCAGCACTTATTTAGCCTCTACTATGCACTGATTCATCACATATATATCTTTTACATTGGTGTTTGTTAGTATTATAAACGCACTGCAAAAAAAATCTGTAAAAATGTACACCCGCAAACCTCCTCTAGTGACCTCCACAATAAATGGACATCTGAGCTATTTTTATAAATGCTTCCTCAAAATCATCCACTAGAGGGTATTTTCATTATAATGATATGAGGGAGATAGGGAGAGAAGGGGAAGAGATAGAAACAGGGAGATATAAATATGGATGGGAGAGAGGAGGAGGAAAGAGGGAAGGAGATAGTGACAAAGTTGGAGGGAATAGAGAGAGAGAGAGTGACAGAGAGGAGAGATAGAAGGAGGTGGTAGAGAAAGGGATAGAGAGGAAGGAATAGAGAGAGGACTAAAGAGATAGAAGGATAGAGAGATGGAGGGGGAGGGGGAGAGATATGGAGGGAAGAATAAATACATAAAGGGAGAAAGGTGGAGATAAAGAGGGAATTACAAGGGAGAAATAGAGAGAGAGTGAGGGAGAAATAATAGCAGGAGTGAAGAGAGAGAGGGAGAGCGGGGGAAGAGGGAGAGACAGAGAGTGAAGGGGAAGATAGAGGGAGGGAGAGAGATATAGATAGATGTGGAAAGAGAGAGTGTATATTTGGGGGATGAGATAGTGAGAGGGAATAATAAAGAGACACATAGATATTGTTTAAATTGGCAACACGAAACATTGAAAATGGAAACCATAAATGGCACAATATGAGGCTTTTGATTTAATTTTCCCTTAAATTAAATTGGAAGAAAAATTATAATTTCATCTCATGACATCTTGTATTAGTTAACTAAGTCAGGAAGACTTAGTTAGCTTAGGAAATTTGAGTTAGAGGTCAAAGAGGAGGAATGTAGAGGATTTTCCTATTTTTAGAGGGTCCAGTTACAATTGTTTGTGATTTGTAATTAGTTAACTCAATTAATTGGGTTAAAATCAATTTAACTAGTTCTAAGTGAGAGATGAGCTAGTGAGAGGTCTAGTGAATTAAATCAGATTTAATTCATAAGTAGTTATCAATAAATTAACTGATAATTATCTATAAATACTTCTAAGGAAGGCCCAATAGATATTGAAGTTAAAGGGGAAAATACTATTAGCTGTATAATTAGAAAATTGTACAGATAGTTCATGCAATTAGAAGGCCTAAAATAAATCATTCCTTAATAAGAGAAAAAATCCTTTAAAAGGAGGAATGAAGGAGCACGTTTAATGATTTTTTTGGTGAGCACGATTTGGTGTAACCAAACAATCAGAATCACAAGTTTGTGCATGGAGCTTGTGAGAGAAAGGTGTGCAAGAGAATCTTGTGCATAAGTCAGAGTGAGACAGTCAACACAATGCATAGGCTTCTTGGGAAGGGAAATATCATTATATTATTTCATGATCTTGACTTTATGCAATATAAAGATAGCATGGTTTGGAGTAGCTTCTTGCCCGAGATACATCTTGTGTTGTGTGATTGATTTAATTCTTTCTCTTACTTGTTATCTGATTGTGTGGTCATGTTTTTTTTCTAAAAATTGTAGAAGGATTAAGTATCGTGTTTTAGTCCATTGTAATTTCAGATTGAATCCATTGTTTAGCTTTTCTACATGGTATTAGAGTAGGAATTTTTTGGGCATTGATTTCACAGAGCACATCTAATTTTATTTTTTTTAATATTTCGAAATAAAATAGTATATTTGGATTCCTTGCGAAAAAATACTAAATTCAAAAAAACAATCGGTCGAATCGGAGTTTGGATGAGGAAGATATCGGCAGTTTAAAATTAACTCTTTATTCAAAATATTTTGTGATGGCAAGAAAATTACACCATGCACGGGTCAAGAACCTATGTGCACTTGAGGTACCAGATGCATGCAAATATTTGTGGAGAAAAGTAGAGGTTATAGACTTGGTGGTTGAGAGGGAACATAAATTACCTCTCAACATGCAGCCTTAGAAGTAGTCTGGAGGCATCCACTCAAGCAGAGACCTCTAGTAGGGGTGAATTTTGAGTCAGATTGATAGAGAGAGCACATGCACCTATACCTATAGGTGAGAGGTGAGAAAATGTGTAGACATAATCCCAAGAGAATAAATTTAGGCAGGATCCATTGAGATGACTTGTATCATCGATCGAACCTAGCAACGAGGAGGCCATAATACACAGTAGCAAGAAGGATGAATATTATTGATAAAATTAGATGGCAGGAAGAAAGAAATCAGAGTGATAGATGTCATATGGATCAAAGTTGGTAGCAGTACAGAGGGAATAGATGCAGACTCAACAACAGAGCAAATATATCAATAGACATTGTAGTAAGCAGTAATATTCATAGACTCTGATGAAATATGCATCATAGTGATTCAATTTTGGAGGCTCTTCAGTTCCATTAGTTGCATAAGAAAACAACACTAGATAAGTGTTAAATGTAGAACATTCCAAAGGTACCAGATCGAGATAGATTGAATTCCTTTCTTGTTGAGAGAGAGGGTTGAAATTGGAAACAAGAAAAATTGAAAATGGCAAAATATGAGTCTTATGATTTAATTTTCCCTTAATTAAATTGGAAGTAAATTTGTAATTTCATCTCATGACAACTTGCATTAGTTAGCTGAGTCGAGAAGACTTATTTATCTTAGGATATTCTAGTTAGAGTTAAAAGAGGAGGCATGTAGAGGATTTTACTATTTTTAGGGGGTCCAATTACAGTTATTTGTGAGCTGTAATTAGTTAACTCAATTAATTGAGTAAAAATTAGTTTAACTAGTTCTAACTGAGAGATGAGCTAGTGAGATATCCAGTGAATTAAATATCATTTAATTCACTAGTGATCAACGAGTTAACTAATAATTTTCTATAAATACTTGTTGCATGCTAGTTCCAAGGAAGGCCCAGTTGAGATTTGGGTTAAAGGGACAAATATTAGTAGTTGTATAATTAGAAAATTGTACAGATAGTGCATGTAGTTAGAAGAAGGCATAAAAATAAACTGTTCCTTAATTACATAAAATTTCCTTTAAAAGGAGGAATCAAGGCATACGTTTAATCATTGTTTTGGTGAGCACGAGTTGGTGTGACCAAAAAATCAGAAGCACAAGTTTTTGCGTGGATCTTGAGAGAGAAAGGTGTGAAAGAAAATATTGTGCACAAGTTAGAGTGAGATAGTCAGCAAAGTGCAGAGGTTTCTTAGGAAGGGAAATAACGTTATACTATTTCATGATCTTGACTTTATAAAATGTGCAAAAATCAGGCTTTTGACCAGTTTCTTTCCTGAGATACTTCTTGTGTTCTGTGATTGATTTAATTCTCTCTATTACGTGTTATGTGATTATGTGATCGTGTTTTGTTTCTACAAATTGTAAAAGGATTTAGTATATTTTTTTAGTACATTATAAGATCAGATTTAATTTTTTGGTTATATTTTTCTAAATACAAATATATATATATATATATATATATGTGTGTGTGTGTGTGTGTGTGTGTGTGTGTATATATATATATATATATATATACTATATAGTATTAAATAACTAGCCTAGATCTATATTAAACATATATCCATCAAGTGCCAATACGGATCAAATATCTGGAGGTGCAAATTTTCCTCAAGTTTTTCATTCAAAAAATAGGTTTTCACCTCGAGAGATTAGATCTAAGGTTAATATGGATCTAGGTTGGTTGTATATTAGCCATCTAACTTCTAATAAAACAAACAAAATATAATAAATCTCAACCATTATTTTATATTAGCATCGTGTGAAAGGATAGAGAGAGTAGTAGAAACTTAGAAGAGAGATTTACATTAACCATACATACCAGGATAATTCAAAGACATTCGCTCTATGGAGAAAACAACAAGTCTCAGTTTCTCATCAACACCGAAAACTAATATTAATCTTTCTTCAACAACACACTAAAAAGGTAAAGTTGTTTGCGCTCTATATCTTTCTCATGTAAGTCTTTCCCTGTACGATTCCCCTCCATGTTTTATTAATTATTTTTTAATAAATTAAAGACATGATATAATGAAAGAAACTGAAAAACCTTTCATAAACCTTCCATTATGTCCATCGTATCATGTATTAAATGAATAATATTCTCAAATTATCAAATCTTTTCCATTCATATTTAAAATTTTTGAAATTCCTCAATCCAAATTCCAATATAGGCCATTCCTACAGCATAACAATGAATTTCATAACTGTATAAGTACTATAGTTTTATTTATTAAAAGATTTGTTTTTTTATATAATAAAAATCTATAGTGTTTATATGGTGATTATTGTTTTTTTTTTCGGGGAAAAAATCGAACTTTTATTAATAAAATAAAAAGTTACAATAGTTGATGCAAACTGAATTCTTCATACTATGATCCCACTATAAAGAAGAAAAAACTACGATTATTGAGTAACAACAAAAACCTTTGCACTCAGGATCAATTTAGCTAGTTACAAACATAATATCATAGTTTGTCTTCCCCATTACAGATAAAACGACACATACAAAAATATCAAAGTTTTTAGTGCCACTCTGTAAAGTAACGAAAAAACATGAATAAGAGTTCCATTTGAACCAAAAAACATAAAGATGTCAATATCTAATATTAATGACCAACAAAAAGAGGATCAAGTAAAACATATGTTGTATAGAGCACAAGGTAAGTAGAAGGACCATATGATGTAAGTCTTATGATCCGACACACAGATCCTGCCCTCCTCGACTTCTGTTATGCACCATACACCCACAACTTGTTACAGACCCGCCTTAGAAAGGATGTCTGCCTTTGTGTTCTGCTCCATGTATAGTGGAAACAAATATAGAATCAAAACCCAATTAAAGATGTAAAATTTCTTCCATGAGTGGAATCAAAATGTGACCTTTACATCTCTGCACTTCATTAAACTAGTTAACAACATTTAAAGTGTCATCAAAAATCCAAACAGTAACAATCCTCATTTCTCGAAGCCAGCACAATAAATTTTTCAATGATTGGGGTTCTGCAAAATTTTTTGTTCCATGTCCAACACCAACTAATGCTTTTAAGAGTTTATGGTCATTTAGGTGAATAAAAATTCCCACCCCACATATGTTTTATACATCTTATGCTCCATTGAAATATTCCCAAGGGATGTGAGGTATGATGTGTTCTTCTCTTATGATATGTGTAGACTATTTAAATCGGGTCTCAGGAATTAAAGAAAATATAGTTGTGCACTTTGCCGTAATTGGTGAATGTGACAAGGGGGAGTCCTAGAATATTCTTTATTCTTAGCCAACCAATTACCCCAAGAAATAATTGGTGTAATATTTCTCAAATGTTCGTCATGGGATAAGTCCAACCATTTTTTCCAAGATTCCAATATATCTAAACTATTTTAGTTTTTTCTAATCCCTAGTAACCTAGAGTAGCCTCCTAAATCATAACATTAAAAGGAAAATTTAAAAATAGATGGTCAACTGATTCCACTGAATTTTTTCACAATATACACCTATAAAGCTCATGCTTGTTCCTTTTCTGAAGATTGTCCTAGGTAGAGTCTTTGTTTTTTAGAAGACACCAAAATAATAGCCTTGACTTCGCTGGGAATTTTAATTTCCACACTGGTTTCCACCACCATGCCTGCACCCCCTGACCTCTCCTTTCCATTTGATAAATGTATCCAAAATTTGGAGAATATAGTCTTTTTGGTATGCGGACCCAACAAAGAACATATGGCCGATCCTAACTCTTTGATATAGTTCTTCCAAGCCGATCTCAATTAGGCCTCAATTTGGATATCCTAAACCATTTTCTAGCCTTGATGCCAATGTGTTAAATTTTCAGCTACCACTATCTGATTCAGAAATATGTAACCTCCATTATTCAGATACTACACTAGCTCTCTAGGAAGGATTTATTATTCACCACAGCCCACCAATAGATCAATTCCTATCCTAATTTCCATTCCCTATATGCCAAAAAATTCTATCTTCAATAATTCCAAAAGACTCTATAGTGATCTTCCATATTGCAGATGCATTTTGAGTTTTACTATCCAACCTTCGCACCCAATCATAAAGAGGAACCGAGTCAATATATTTCCTTTTCACCATAGCGGTCCACAATTTTTCCTTTCTTAATATGCGCCACCCATATTTTGTTGCAAGGGAAGATGAAAATATTGGAGGATTCTTAATTCTTGACCCTCCCCATGCCTTAGGGAGAGCTATCTTATCCCATGCAATCCATTGAAGGACTGCCTCCTCCTTTGAACCAATCGATAAAAACTAACCGCACAACTTTATAATCTGAGAACGTATTCGTTTTCAGACCCAAGTGAGAGATTTCTAGTAAACTATAATAGCAGTTAGAACCGATTTGATTAAAACCAATCTATCAACCCTTGATAGCCACTTCAAACTCCAATGACTAATTCATTTTTCAACTTTGTCTAATATTCATTTCCAATCATGTTTTCTATAGATATCAAGGTCGATATGGAAACCCAGATATTTCAAGTTATCCATCATAGGATTTTCTTCAAAGGGAAGGACAATGACTAGACAATTTATTTTATCCATTGTGAAACCCTCATGAGAAATTATTTATTTCTGAGCATTGATGCACATCCATGTGGCTTTGAGAAAAAAATCTACAGAATGTTTCAGTTACTAAATTCCCCTCAAGACCCATCACTAAAAAAGATGATTTCATCTACAAACAAGATATTAGTGATTGAAATATTAAGAGCTAATTCGGTACCTTTAACCTCTCCTCTTCTCTTAGAAGTTAGAATCTACTGAATTAGACCTTTGGTCGTGATTAAGAAGAGAATTGGGGACAAACGAAATCCCTCTATGAGTCTACTCTGACTGAGGATAAAATGGGAGGTTGCACCATTGATAAGAACAAAAAAAAATACATTTTATATACATCCCATTATCCAGTTGATGAAGCCAATTATGAACCCCAAGTTAGTAAGAAAACAATGAAGATATAACCAACTGATTCTTTCATAGGCCTTTGAGAGGTCAATTTTCACTATCAAGCCTTTCCTTTTTCTCGTCTTGATGTTATGCATAGTTTCCTAGGCCACCCCTATCGTTTCATGGATCTACCTACCATCTAGAAAACCAAACTGTTCCTTATAAATGTTCCTTGAGAGAATTTTTTTTAGACGGGATGTGATTATATTTTCAATGAACTTATAGAGATAATTGCATAGTGATATGGTTCTCAAGTCCTCTAAATTTGAAGGGTCAGTTGTTTTAGGGATTAAATCTAGGAAGGCGGTGTTGAAAGGTTCATATATGTACCCTCTGATCCTATATTCTTCCACCACTGTCATATTCTCATCCCCAATAATATAAAAAAAATGATGATAAATTCCACTATCCACCATCTGCACTAGGGCTCTTATATTTCTACATTGATTTGATGACTCCTTCAACTTCCCCTTTTATGAAAGGATCCATCATCATATTCTCTTCCTCTTTCGCATATCTTGGAAACAGTTATCTGACCTTGATGACTTTTGCTATAGTTCATCCCTCAGGGCTCTAAACAAACCTTTGAAGTGTTCTCTTCCAAAATTTTCCAGCTCATCAAAATATTCTTTGTTCCTCCATATGCCTATTTCATTTTCTGTGTTATGTTAACATTTTTCCTGCCCTTTGTGGAATTTTGGAAGAACTTAACGTTTTCATCCCTTGCTATTAGTCAAACGACTCCCCTTTTAAGTCTCCATTTTCTTCATTGTCCAATAGATTTTTTCTTATAGAATATTCTTGTTGTTTTACTATCTGCTTTTTCGCCTCTGTCTCATATTCATCCTCCTCTAGGCTTTCCATATTCTAAAGAGATTCATCAATGATTTTTACCTCAGCTTCTTCCCTTTTCCTTTTTTCCTTTTCCCAATTTATTGTAGCTTGTTTCAATCTTTTATGGTTTCCCATAAATCTCTGAACAAGAGAGAAACACTACTCAGGGACCTCATCACTCCAAGTAGCTTTGATAAGGTTGTTGAAACTAAGGTCTTTTAGCCAATATGGGTTGAATTTAAAAGGTGAAACCGACTTCCTATTGGTCCCTTTTAACTCTAGAATGATATGGAAGTGGTCCAAGTCCCCTCCCAACCCAAACCACTGTCTAAAAAAAGGAATATGATTAACGATATCTTCCTTCATAAATAACCTATCCAATCTCTTATCCACCCTTGCTTCACCCAAACATTTTTTTCTCTAAGTAGGACTTGATTTGATCACATTCACATCTAAAAGCTTTCCCATCATAAGTTTGTTTAGAAATTATTCAGCCATAGGATCGGATTGAGCTAATGTCCCCCAAGTTTCAGACATGCCCAATGAAAAATTTAAATCCCTCCCCACCACCAGATAGGAGGGGTTCATAAATGATTTATTGAACATGGCATTCAATAATGATACCCAATCCTCACATAACCCATAAATGTTAATAAAATAAAGCTACATGCACAATTTTGAAGAGTAAACCTTCACCACCAGCACTAATTCCGAACCCCAATATTTTAATAGTTTGATACTAAAATTATTAGAAATCTCAATAACTTTACACTGATTACTAAAATTATTTTAAAATTTGAGAAAATATTTGTATTTTTAAGGATTTGATGTTCTTTTGTCTTTAATATATCTAGATTTAAGATATGGCTATGCTAGTTTTACTTATTAATGGTTGGGCTAGAATTATAGATGATCATTATTATATATACATACATGTTTTATGTGGAATTTGATCCTTTTAAATTGACTAAGTATCATAAATAATATGCATAGTACTATCAAGAAGGTCACCTCAAAAGTTACGAGAGGAATAAGATGAATATTATAAAGTGGCAATTTTCTATGACAAAAGAAGTTTATTAGTAAGAAAATAATGAGATGCTTATAGTTAAAAATTGATAGATTACATGTGATGTTTTCAGTCTATCTTCTTCATTTTTTATTATAATCACACCTATTTCCTTTCTCATCTTTTAATATTGATCATATGAGAAAGGAGGTTGAAATAAAACACCATTGAAACATTTAACATTATATATTGAAATAAAGGTCATACCATGTCTCTGTTTTATTCAAATATCAATAGTGTCTTTTACCAACACAAATCATTATTACTTCATGAAACCTCGAGGACTCCACACATGAAATGGTTAGAAGATGGTGAGGATAAGGAGTACTTATAAAAATTTAAGAATATCAACTGATGAGAACTTTAACACCTAGGTGTGAACTTGGGATTCTAGGAGATTGTTGTTGCATTTAGATTTTGACATAATCAACTTGAAATTTTGAGTTTATATGAACTTTTAAATATAAATGCTTAGGCACCTGGGCCTAAAAAAGGTAAAGTGAGACTTACATGACCTCCTAGTTTTCATTGTCACTATCTAAGCCTCTACAATTGGACATATTGGAATCATATAGCCTTTATATTTATTATTTTAGTCCTATTAACATGTGAGTTGGAGCTCATATAACAATTTTCATTTAAGTAATTTTTTGTGATCAAAATATTAAAACATCTATTTGATTAGTAATTTGTTCATTACGTTATTATGAATAACCATAATAATTTCTTTGCAATTCCATTTCATCAAATCATTTAAATATACCAAGAATGTTTCCACATAGCCTTATCTAGTGTACAAACATTTAAGTTATTGCATAAAGTATAATACTCAAATTTATTTACTTTACAAACATTCAAATTATTTCACTATACTAAATAACGGCATGAACAACTTAGTCAAATCTTATCAACTTTAAAAACATTAAATTCTATGAAATATAATAATGAAACCAATATTAAAAAAAAAATCAGATGAAAATAAAAATTTGAATTTAAATTACTGAGAAAAATTGAATGTACAACCTTCATCCATCTAATTCATTAATTACACCGAAGGAATTCTATTATGAGAATTCTCCTCATACTACTTTTCATAGATTCATCGTCCTCCATGTCATACGTAAAATCATTATTTAAAAAATGTGTAAGCAACTCATTCTACGTTTTGAAAACTCGGTAATTGTTTTTTTTTCTTTTCGGATAAGCTCACAACTCCGCGGTAACTGTACATGTGCCACATGTCACTCCGTTACCTATCCCAACTTCTGTTACAGTTTCCATTCATTCTGCAAGCATATCTCATTCTGTTACTCTCCCAGTCTCTGTTACCGTCTGCCTTCGTTTCGCTAAAATCGCTTCTTGACGTTTGGGGTGTACATATTTGTACTTCACCCTTTACTATTCCTGTAACTTTCCTTCTTGCATCCATTTTAGAGTCTTTAAAATTTATTTTAACCGTCATTTAATTTTTTTCAAATGCTTAAGTCATACACTCTCACTCTCGTAGAGCATAGTAATCTTGCAAAGTGTGAGATTTTGAAGAAGTGCAACAACCCACAATCTGCGAAGAAATATGTTCTAGAGTAGAGATGCAACGGTTACCATAGGATGAAATATACATTCTGGACACAATTGAATGTTGTTTACCTGAATCCTACATGGTTGTTCGAGAGCTCTGTGCAAATATAAGTAGGAAGATGCAAGGTTGTTGGTTACATAGCAATAGAACTATGACTTCTCTATTAGGAATATACTAAATTTTTTGTACCCGGCAAAGAAACGAGGGTTTCTTTCCCATTTTGATCGATTATAGTTCACCCAGTTAAGTTTCCTTAAAATTTTCCTTCCAATTTTGATTGATACCAGTGCACCCAGTTATTAGTAGGTAGTTAGTTATGTGGCAATGAGTTTTGATGAGTTGTCATTTCAAGCTAAAATGTATACACCACTAAAAATATGATGAAAAGAAGCATTTTTTTATGTTTTGTATCTTCGTTAAATGGTTTGGACAAGTGATCCATTTCCTGTTCTCTCATGTTCTCACTCAAAATTGTGAAGTATCGGTCGAAACTTGAATATGGATACTAAAAATTGCAAAGTCTCGGGCGAAACTAGAATATGGATTGGTTTTCAAGGTTTCGATGTATCTTTCTCAAACAATTATAAGATCCATCCTAGATTTGTTGTGACTTGTATTTTCTTGTTATGTGTTTTATAAAGAATTTTCAATTCGCAGATACATCCTGAAGCACAGGTGCATGTCTTATGACAACATTGTGTACATCATTATTAAGTATATATTTTCAACTCTTATTCAATTTTGCATAAGGTATTGGGTCTATAGGGTAGGTTACACAATAATGTCTTAGAGATCATAATGTTTAAATAAAATAAATAATTGGATAGGGAAAATCTTCATTCCAATTTAGTTAAAATTTGATGTATTTTTAAAAATGTAGATAAATAATTTTGGAAATTTCACCAAAATTTTCCATTTTAGAATGATTTTGTAGAATTTACTTGTAACCTTTTGATGAATTTTATGGGCTTTGTGTATGTGTTTTTTTTAAATAATATATATAGTTTTTGTATTTTTCAAATTAATATAAATATTTTTTTCTTTTTTTCCATTTTAACACTCTCCTCTATGTGTCTTTATGTGTTTTTAAAGTAATGTATTCTTATTAATGTGTTTTTTGAGTAATGTAAATAAAGATTTTGAGAAATTATCTTTTAAATTCAGTTTTCTTTTAATTTAAAATTTACTTAAATGTTGGTTTTACTTACTTTTATATAACGTCTTAGAGATAATCATTTTTAAATAAAATAAATAAATGGATAGGGAAATTCTTCAATTCAATTGAAATTTGATGTCTTTTCAAAAAATGTAGATAAATAATTTGAGAAATTCCACCAAAATTTTCCATTTTAGAATGCTTTTGTAGAATTTACTCCGAACCTTTTGATCAATTTTATGGGTAGGTTTTTTTTTTGTTTTAAATAATATATATTGGTTTTATATTGTTCAAAGTAATATAAATATTATTTATTTTTTTCCCATTTTAAAACTCTCCTTTATGTATTTTTAAAGTAATGTTATTTATGCATTGTGTTTTTTTAAGTAATGTAAATAAATATTTTGAAAAATTCTCTTTTAAATTCAGTTATTTTATTTATGTAAAATTTACTTAAATGTTGGTTTTTACTTACTTTTATATTTCCACTTTTTCTGTCGGCATTAATTTGCACCTCTCGACTCAATTGCTAGTTATTCATTGTATCACTACTAAATATTGCTGAAATAATTGTCATTAATTTCAAAGGATTTAAATTTTGTCATTAACGTAATATTAAGGAATTATAAGTATAATTGAAATGGGTGTGTACATGACAAATGTAAAAAGTGAAATGTGGTATCAAACCTATGAGTTTGGAAGGCAATGGTATTTTGCCTTGTTATGTGGAAAAGTGAAATAAAATAGGGATTTTTTTATTTAATTAACAGATGTTATGTCATATTAAATTATTATGTCTTTTCATGAAGAGTTACGATAAAGTATTGAGAGGAAGTGTCTGGGTGAAAATGTAGTATGATTTTCAAAAAGTGTATGAGAAAAGGTTTAATATTATTATAGGGCGAGTATGAAATTAGTTGTAGGTTTGTTTGAATGTTTTTGAATAATTTATTTTCTAGGATGTTTCAGATGATGAAATTTGAGGAATGTGGTCAAAATTTTATACATGGGTTCATTATATTTTTTGAGATATGCCCCATAGAAGTTAGAGTTTGAATGGTACTAAAATTAGTTTCAAAGAGATCAATTTAAAATTTACTGTATATCATATTTAATGGGACATTTCAAACAATGAAATTTTTAAGAGACATAGTCACAATCTCCAAATAAATGTTGTCAAAATTTGATTCATTAGTTAATTATATCTTTTGAGATATAACCTTCGGAAGTTAGGTTTTTGAATGGTTCTAATATAAGTTTCAAATATGTCATTCTAGATTTTTTTTTCTATAACTTCGTTTGCAGTACTTTTCAAACTACGAAATTTTTAGATATCTAAGGATGCATTTAGAGGTAACTTAAGTACAAATTTCATAATTTTTTTCAATATACTTTCAAAGATAATTCCTATGAAAGTTAGGGTTTTTGAATGGCCTTGAAAATAGGTTCAAATATGCCAGCTTTATATTTTTTCTATAAATTATTGTTAGCGAATTTTATAACTTTCAAATTTTTAAAAATATGAGGATACATATAGAGTTAAACCTAAATTAAAAATTTCATAATTAAGTTCACTATAATTTTGGAGATGTTCATGTAGAAGTTAGGAAATTGGAATGGTCATAAAATCAATTTCAAATAAGATATCTTGGAATTTTCACTATAACTTCTTTAATGAGGCCTTTTAAACTGTGGAATTTATAGACATGTGATGTAAAAATTTAAAAAAAAAATGGAAGATTGGAGACATGGCATGTTGTACAAGTTTGTTTGTGCCAAGAGAAAAAAGATAAGAAGCTTTGGGATAGTTACCATAAATTTCATTTGAAGACTCAAGTTTTGGTCATACCTATTGAAGGAAAAAGTAGAGAACATACCTAGTAAATGAACAAGCTATGAGAAGATCTAATGAAGGAAGTAGATAGGAAACTTAATGAAACTAAGGTGAATGTTATCATATTTTGAAGAAGTGTTATGAGGTAAAAAATGGTTGTAGTTGAGATTTTTTTCTAAAATAAAGTGATTGTTCTCTCTTGCTAAGTTGGTCTTTAATTGTAGAGATTGATGTCTAAAATAGGTCGCTTCTTACAAATAATTATAGTGTTGGGGATTTTTCTCTCTAGTATTTTGGTTCCTAAAAATATTTGTAGTGGCGGTGACTATTGTCTCTAGTAGGTTTCCACTTACAAATAACTATAAACAAAAATAGTTTGGATTTTTATAGAAATGGTTTTCGTGTAGGTATTTTTTTTTCTAAGAGAATAATCATAATTTTGTTCAACTTGAAAAAAAGAACAAATTTATGTTTTGTACATGCTGAAAGCATCCAGTAAGATAAAGCCTCTAATCATATGAGAAATAATAAGGGAAAACTATAAAAATTAAATAAAAATTCTAAAGCTAAGTGTGATAATAATCACTTAACTGTTTTTTCCTTTCTTTTTATGGACCTTCTGCCAACCCCCTAAATTTGGTTAGGCTAGGACCATTTCCATTTCATATCCCAATGTATGTGGTGGGTTTTCTTTTTTTGAGTCTAATCTCTCTGAAACATGAGCTTTATTTATACCCCCTATTTTATTTTTCGTTGCATGCCTCCTTTTTATATTTTTTTGGTGCTTAGAGATATTATGATTCGTTTCATATGGGTCATGTTGACTTTATAATTGATGCAGGGGTATTAGGCTCTAGAAATACTTGTACTTTTATAAGACCTAGGATGGTCTTATGTTTTCAAAGTTTCATGTAAATATTAGTATTTTGAATAAACAGGGTAGGGAAATTGTAATTGTTCTCAAGTCATTTGAGAACATGAGAAATTTGTTAAGATAGGAATATGAAGAGACAGCCAAGGGTATGAGTAGATTTAGGATCAGTTTCAGTAGTTTCAGTTTGAGATCTAAAATTAGGAACTAGAGAAATTCAAGAGGCTCTGTCAAGAAGTCGAGTCGACTCATTTGTGTTTGTATAAATGTAAACGCCTATAGAATAGAAAGGGAGCCCTTTCAGGAACAGAGTAGGAGGATAATGGCCATTGAACTGAATATCTGGCCAGCCATGAATTTGTAAGCAAATACTTTGGTAATTGATGACGTAATATGTATTGATGAAGGATTGTTTCCAATTCCCTTATGAGAATATATATATTGATGAGGAAATTGTCCATAAGTTCTGTGTACACAACATGTGTTCTTGGTTGAATCTATATGAATAATATATCTGGCTCTATAGTAACTACGAACTCTAAGTTATGAAATGATTGAACTTGCCTACTTGACTCTTCGAACCCTTCATGAGAGTATGGGTAGTGGTCCTAGTTTTGTGAGTAGGAACCCCTATGCAAAGCACTGCCAGTAAATTGAAATTGGGGCTTTGATCGTCTTCTATGGGTTATTGGAGGAATTGATTTGTAAAGGGAGGCGAATCGATCATTGTAAGGATCGATTATGAGATAGAAGAATTCATGTGTATGAGGTTGGGACGAGTTGGATTCCTGTGTCTGCTATATGAATGAGAGTTTTAACGCCTTTGAAAAATGTTGATTCGTATGTACTCTGTGTGAGAATATTAATTTCTTGAATGCAATTGAATACAGTTCTCTGTGTATGAGTTAAACGCACAATTAATACAACGTGAGGAGGTTCTAATCGTATCAGTGGAGGAATTAACCTAAGTTTAATGAACCAGATTGAATAGGAAGAAGGGTGTTAACCCTGGTTCAACCTACAGTCACCTACTGTTCAAAAGCCGAAATTAGTTTTGATCACACCACCTTCGCACGGTAAGTGGATTTCATGAAATCAACGCGATCACATTCGTTGGAGGACGCGTGGCATGAGGTAGGTTTCCAAAACCATTTACATCGCGCGCTAACGTCTGGTCTTTAACCCCTCGCGATATCCACCTATGACCGTTCGATCAACCATTGAGGCACGACGCCCTACGGACCATTGGATCCACTCGATACATAACCAAGGTACGTGGCTTGTGGGACCCGAAGTATTATGTTGAGTATTATGGGTGTAATCCTAAGGTCTGGGAATAGAAATTAGCGCTGCGTTGATTCTGAAGTTAAGCCTTGGTTGCAATGTTTTACAATTGGTGGTGACTATAATATATGTTGAGATACTCTAATGCATGCTGATATATTGTAGTTGTTAACGGAGGGTGCGAGAATAAGAGTTGCATTCATATTGAAGTTATGAGGGTCGGTTGTATTGTGTGGTTTCACAACCATAGGTGTAATAAGAGATGAAATTCCACAGATTGTGAGTGTGATCAGATTTAAATTCATTTGGGCATGACCTTAGAGTGTGTTGTTGTTCTATGCAGAGAGATTAAAGAATGTGGGACAAGAGAGTTAGCCCAGGCATCAAAGCGGTATATGAGCTGGAATAGCTCTTTTTAGAAAGTCCAAGTTTGGTGAATGAAAAGAAACCAGACTTGTGGAACTGATGAAATTGCAGCCTACAGGGATACAGTGAAAGTGATTGCAGAATTACAGAGTCCAATTGGAGGGCCAGTATTTCTAAGACTACCGATTTGGAGAGGGAAGATCAGATTCTGAAATCTGATAGGCAAGGATACACAGAAGCACATTGAACAGGATTTTTAGAAAGGTGTGGAAGACAAGATCATGAAGAAATCTTGTAGGTAAATAATTTTAAATCTGATGTGTATTTGGTGTTTGCAGAATTGTGGTTGCTGAAGGTACAAACAAAGCTTGATAACGAAGGCAGTGAACCTAGTATTCAACTAGAGGTTGGATAAAGAGGACAATTGTAGTGTTCTCAAGAGAAGGCGACCAGTGTTTAACTCTGGTTGAAGGATTGTTTGCAGAAGTCAAAGTGCATACAGTTGAAGACATATCAGCAGGAACAGATCACATCTTTGAGAGTAGTGATAGGAGAGTCAAGAAAGGGACTCTAAGTGCAAAAAGAGTGTGGCAAAACCTAAAGGATTCCCAACTGAGGTTGGATGAAAGAAGAACAGAGGTGTTCTTGAGAGAAGTTGCAGAGTGAAGCCTAGAGAGCATAAGAGAGTGCTCAGAAGGTTCCAGAAGAGAGGGGACCAGTACTTTCCAAAAGCCAGGTCCAGAGGAAGGGATTGGTGAGGTAATTTGGAGCAAGAGATCTTGTTGTTGCAGAGGCTTAGTGTAGCTTGTGAGTAAAGAACTCCTGGAAGAGAGGATGGCTACTGAAAGCCACAGCAGAGAGTGCAGAGGTTCTAAGAGAAGCCACATCAGAAAAGTGAGTGAAGATGCCAAAGCCAATGGCATAAGGAAGAGACTCACTGATGAAGAATTGAAGAAAGAATTAGCTGAGATCAGGGAGCAGTTCAAAAGATTGAAACTGAGGGTAGAAGAAAGCCAGAGAGTTGGTTGGCTCATGAAAAAGAGAGTAAATTGGCAACCGTTACAGTTGAGATTGAGGCAAAAGAAGATTTCCTTATTGAGAAAATAACTCAGAGCAGCTGAGTTGAAAGAAGAAATTTATGCTTGTGAAGCAGAACAGAGCATAGATGAAGAGTGGAGATCTACAAGAGATATTGTGAGATGTGATGAAGACTTGAGGTAGTAAGAAGCTTGTCTTGCTGAAGAGGAAGTCATTGAGGATTTCCTGAGTTATTGGACAATTCCAGATGATGTAAGGGCTTGTGTTTTTGAGTCTGAAAAATGTGAAGTGATGACAGACTCCAAAAAGGAAGAAGAACCCAGAGTTCTTAAGGCAAGGATGGAAACTAAATATTCCATGTGCAGACATGTTGAAGAAGAAGTTCTTGAAAAAGAAGCCAAGACTGAAAGGTCTTATTGTTTGAAAACTAGAAATTTGTGTGTGTTTGCAGGTACACCACTAGAATATGGATAAGCTTCAGATTTTGTTGATAAGGAGGAGACATTGAATCTAAAATTTGTTCAGATCAATGCTGAGATAGTGAAATCCCAGGAAGATATGAAGAGAGGAGATTCAAGTGAATACATTCAGCAAAGTGTTGAGGCTGAGAGAGAAGGACTAGTAGAGGATTGGTCAAGAACAATCAGAGGTATAAAAGGTTGTGTGAGGTTTCCGAAATCTACTCCTATTGAAGTTGTTGAAGTGTATAGGAGGTTGGACTTCCAGAGAAGAGAATTGGAGAGGAAGAGGACCTATGTACTAGATAAGTTGCTGGAGAAGAAGGGTAGAAAATTTTTCATGAATGATAATCGAAGACCAGAGGATAAGAAGAAAATGATTCAACAAAGTGAAGGAGTTCATTTTGATGAATCACAACAGAAGAGCATCCATGGACCAAATGTTGAAAGGAAGAGGAAACTAGCTGACAGTTTAATGAAAGATGCAGATCAACATGCTAAGGTGCTGACAAAAGATTTAGGAGGAAGTTCAAAACAATAGACTGATGTGTTGTCAAGGGAGGAAAATGCGTTAAGACCTTGGAATTTTACTTCCGATGATTCATGTGCAGAGAAAGAGGAAGAATAGTAGTTTGAAGTTTTCAGAGAGTTGAATAAGAAGGAACATACGTGGGCTGAAAACATAGTGAGGGATCATCATTTGGACATGGTGCTTGGAGCAATGGAGATGACCCTGACAGCTGAAGAGAAATATGATGAAGAATCTCTGAGTCTTGAACCAGCCTTAGAATTGCCGGGAGGAGGATTGATGACTAGGTCATCAAATGAGGCCTTTGGGTCTTTTGGCTTTGAAATTGATAGCTTTTTTATGTGTACAGGAAAGGCTGAAGAAAATCCATCTCTTGGAATTGTCCTAGGAAAAGAAAAACTATTGCATAAGGAAGTGAGACCAGCATGTCTCACATGCAGGAACTTGTCACTACCATTGACAGAGGGGAGTTGGCTAGTTGGATGGGCCAAAGCCAGCCTGAAGAGAAATTTTTAGAAGCTGCTGAAGTGAAGAAGAATCAGCATTCTATGTTGACAGAAGATGAGAAATAAAATCTTAAACCACTTGGTTGGACTGCCAGAATCCATCAAGAAGGTGACAGGCAATTGCTGAATATTTCCCATGGAGAAGGAGAAAATGCTGAGTTTAAATTACAACATACTGAAGATGTAAGGCAAGCATAGAAAGGATGGATGGAATGTTTGCTGAGAAAATTTATGAAAGAGGGAGAAATCGCAGACACTAGAATGAGATTTCCTGAAGCAGTAGAAAGAAGAAGAGCGGATACTATTTGGCAGAAGCTAAGTGTTTTTATTGGTATACTGAGGAAGATAAATGAGCATGCTACTGCAGGTGGAAAATTAATTGGTGATTTGTTTTCTGAGAATTAATTTAGAGATGGTGATAAAAAGAAGAGTGTTGCAGAGGAACAGGAAGGGGAGGCAGCAACACCCATGGTGGCAGCTAAAGCAGAATGGGGAATGACGCCTGCAGGAGTAGTAAACATGTTAATGACATGTGAGGCAGCAGAAGCAACAACATTGACATTAGCATAAATTGATAGCAGCAGCAGTAGACAGAGGAATTTCCAGCTGGAAGATAGGATGGACAAAGAAATTGAAGACATCAGCGAGCTGATGATGAAAGTGACTCAAGAATAGAAAAAAGAAGTAGGAAAGTAGGAGAGTTTCAGCAAAAGGAAGACAAAGGCAGATTGTGAAAGCATAGTTGGGGGCAGATTGTAGAACAAGATTTGGAGACCTGGTGAAATTCAATTGAAGGATGATGCAGCTGATGAATAGCAGCAAAAAAAGGTTTGGGATCTAGGAGGCAGAGATCAAAGACACATGATCAGGAGATCATGAACAATTTGAAGCTTGGGAGTCTAATGCAGGGGCATTAGGCTCTAGAAATACTTGTACTTTTATAAGACCTAGGAGGGTCTTATGTTTTCAAAGTTTCAAGTAAATATTAGTATTCTGAATAAACATGGTAGGGAAATTGTAATTGTTCTCAAGTCATTTGAGAACATGAGAAATTGGTTAAGATAGGAATATGAAGAGACAGCCAAGGGTATGAGTATATTTAGGATCAGTTTCAGTAGTTTCAGTTTGAGATCTAAAATTAGGAACTAGAGAATTTCAAGAGGCTCTGTCAAGAAGTCGAATCGATTCATTTGTGTTTGTATAAATGTAAACGCCTGTAGAATAGGAAGGGAGCCCTTTCAGGAACAGAGTAGGAGGATAATGGCCATCGAACTGAATATCTGGCCAGCCATTAATTTGTAAGCAAATACTTTGGTAATTGATGACATAATATGTATTAATGAAGGATTGTTTCCAATTACCGTATGAAATTATATATATTGCTGAGGAATTTGTCCATAATTTCTGTGTACACAACATGTGTTCTTGGTCGAATCTATATGAAGAATATCTGTGGCTCTGGAGTAACTAAGAACTATGAGTTATGAAATGATTGAACTTGCCTGCTTGACTGTTCAAACGCTTCGTGAGAGTATGGGTAGTGGTCCTAGTTTTGTGAGTAGGAACCCCTGCGCAAAGCATTGCCAATAAATTGAAATTGGGGCTTTGATCGTCTTCTATGGGTTATTGGAGGAATTGACTTGTAAAGGGAGACAAATAGATCACTGTAAGGATCGATTCTGAGATAGAAGAATTCTTGTGTATGAGGTTGGGACGAGTTGGATTCCTGTGTACGCTATATGAATGAGAGTTTTAATGCCTTTCAAAAATGTTGATTCGTATGTAATCTGTGTGACAATATTAATTTCCCAAATGCAATTGAATGTTCTCTGTGTATGAGTTAAACACACAATTAATACAGGGTGAGGAGGTTCTAATCGTATCAGTGGAGGAATTAATCTGAGTTTAATGAACCATAGTGAATAGGAAGAAGGGTGTTAACCCTGGTTCAACCTACAGTCACCTACTGTTCAAAAGTAAGAAGCAGTTTTGATCGCACTGCCTTTGCATGGTAAGTGGTTTTCATGAAATCAACGCGATCACATTTGTTGACGACGTGGGGCATGAGGCGGGTTTCCAAAACTGTTTACATCGCATGGTAACGTCCAATCTTTAACCCCTTGCGATATCCATCTACGACCGTTCGATCAACGATTGAGGCGCGACGCCCTACGGACCGTTGGATCCGCTCGATACATAACCAACGTATGTGGCTTGTGGGACCCGAAGTATTATGTTGAGTATTATGGGTGTAATCCTAAGGTCTGGTAATAGAAATTAGCGTTGTGTTAATTCTGAATTTAAGCCTTGGTTGCGCTGTTTTAAAATTGGTGGTGACTATAATATATGTTGAGATACTATAATGCATGCTGATATATTGTAGTTGTTAACGGAGGGTGTGAGTATAAGAGCTAAATTTGTATTGAAGTTATGAGGGCCGGTTGTATTGTGTGGTTTCACAACCATAGGTGTAATAAGAGATGAACTTCCATAGATTGTGAGTGTGATCAGATTTAAATTCATTTGGGCATAACCTTAGAGTGTGTTGTTGTTCTATGCATAGAGATTGAAGAATGTGGGACAAGAGAGTTAGCCCAGGCATCAATCATCCATATCACCCCCTTTTTCTTGGTTTGTATGATTTTCCAAGGTTTCTTCTTATTCCTCTTCTAAGAGGTGGGTATATGAAGTATACCATCCTTTCTTTTCCCATATATGTTTCTTTTTCATTTTCGACATATTTTTTTCCTAGGAGCATATGCTCTATAAGTTTCTTGCTTGGTAACATATATGACATATGTGTGTCATATTTTCATAATATAAAAGCTTATGTTTTTCATCTATATAAAATATGGTATAAATTTTCAAAATTTTATTTCAACACAAATTCTGGTGAAGGTGAAAAAAAATTTATCCGTTATTTCGAGGTCCATATTTTTTAATGATCCTAAAGTGTTCCTAATTTCCTCTAGGACTTTTTGGTGCTACAAAGGAAGGGGGAGGTTTGCTAGTCTCACCCATACTGACATTGTTCAGACCACCATAGTTGTGGCATCAAATCTTAGGAACCATTGTGTGATGAAAATCCCAACTCTTCCCCAAAACCATGGCCCCTTATTCAATAATTTCTCCATATATTCATGAGTATCAAATTTTTCAATAAATAAACCCTTAGAGAATAAGTAAATATCACAATTTTGGGTCCAGGTTGAGAAGACCCATTGATGTAAAGCCTCAGATCTAGGCCAAAAATATTAAACCTGCAGATCATAACACTATATTGGAGAGCATAGAAAGGTGGGTTTTTTATCATAAATTAACCTCCATGGAGGGAACTTGTTTCATTTGTTCTATAATGTAAGGACTTGGGATGAATTGAGGTGGATCCACTATTTTAGATCCATTCCCTTGTTATACATTCTTATAGGAGACAAATCCACCCATGTGTTTAGAACATGAGGCACCTCCACGTAGCCTCAAATTTAGGTTTATGGAAGAGTTCATGTAGATGTGGTAATCCTTTGTATGGGAAAAATCGTAAATAATTTTTCCTTAAAAAATGAGGTATTATGCATTTGTAGGAATGCCTAGCCTATTATCTATGTGTTTCTTTAGCTTTTTCATTGGGTCTAGTTCTGTAATATAGGAAAGGGAGAATTTTTTGTATGTATTATTGATGAAGAACTCAAATTCCTCTTGTTATAGATATTCATTTCTTCTATAAGCCTCATATCTATGTGACCCGAGGGGTTCACCTCCTGAAATAAATTCAAACCTAACAATGTTCAACTACTCCTATTCAGGTTTTTATTTTTGTAGAGAAAGCCTGTAGTGTAAACTTAAATATAAAATATAACTAGAGTATAAAGAATAATTGTAAAATATGCTTGGTGGGCATACCCATCATTCCCTCCCTAGAATTTTTAAGTTTCACATGTAGTTGCAATATTTCAGAAACTCCTTTGAGCATCGATCCTTAAATGTGGATCCCAACCACATGCCAAAAATATCCTCAGGTTTGAGCTATTTATTAAATGTTGAATCCGTGATTAATTTACTAATAAAAAAAAATAAAAAAATCAAGCACAATAAAACAAGCCATCGAGCATTACCTTGAAGGAGGCTATGTTCCATGATTCTAATCCATGGCTAGCTTTCACTATGAGTAATAATCTCTAGATCATTGACGACACATGGCATATGCCTCAAAATAGTGTGAACCTCAGTGCTCCAATAGAAATAAATATTCTATGTACTAATGATCACCACTTATTAATGTAATGTATTAATATATCAATATATTAATCCATGGGTTTGCATGTAAGTCTTGTGTTCCATGTTCCACAATTAATATATATTACATGTGATTGTTTTCTAGTGATTGATGAATGCTTGAATAAGTGAAAAATTTGTCTTATACAAATTCAATCCCCCACCCCCACTCTCAGTATAATTATGTGCTCAAAAATAGGTATTATAGCATATTTGTTTGGAAACAATCTAATTACTAGAAGGTAGCTCATGGAAAAAACCATAGTTGTTATAGAAGGTTGTTGCATAAACAAATATCCATTGTTTGATGGAATAAACTATGAATTATAGTGCCTAAGGATGCAAAAATATAATGGGATATTGTGTTGATTTTTGGCGACTAGTCGTGAATATTTATATAGTTGTAGAGTCTCCATCAACAAATCACGTTGTAAATAAGGATAGTGAAAAACATGTAAAATCCATGAATGTTAATTTGTGTAGTCTACATAATAATCTAGCCAACCCGAAATGTATCCTAAATAAGAAAATTATTATAAATTAATTAATTTGTAACTAGGGGCGTTCATCTCCAAATTATTCATACTCATCATCCCACATGAAATTGTTTCTTACTACATGATTTACAATGTTGGGTTAACTGGTTTGGTTTTTTCATATAATGATGTGAGGTTAACTAAAAAATTTGCATTTTCATTTGATGAGTTATTTTTCCACCCATTTCAACCTACCCAAGTGAAATTTTTTCATTAGTATTCCCTACTCTCGTATCGCGTTCCTACGTCCCTCACAATATCCCTAGTTGAATTTAGGTCACCTTTCCAGATCAAGACATATCAGATGTGATTCCAAATTGAACTAGAAGGGCTAGCAGGATTATGGTAGTCATTAGTAAGAGATATTTAAATTTATTTGTAAAAAAATTATATATATATATATATATATATATATATATATATATATATATATATATATATATATATATATTTGTGTGTGTGTGTGTGTACTTATTTTTCGGATTCTCCTGATCTATATTATGGGTTGTTGAAGAAAACCACTGGAAAACCTTTGTTACATTTCATTTTTAATTTCCATTGTGTAATTTTTTTCTAACGAGAATAGCTATATTTTATGTAGAAATAATTTAGGACTCAAAACAATTTATCGAACCATGTCAGATTCTTTAGGTTATCTTCCTTGCTTGACCTCGTATGAACAGACTAGTCCATAAACTAATCTAATATCGAATGTGATTCCAAATAAAACTAAAATGGATTTCAAGATGATTCTATTCACTAGTAAGAATCCTTTAAATTTATTTTTACAATGGTGATTTTTGTTTTATATATTTTTCTATTCAAGATTTATGTGATCTTTATCCAAATTTGTTAAAGAAAACCCCTCAAAAATCTTTGTTACATTTCTTTTTAACATTTCGTTCTGTTTTTTTTTTCGTTCTAATAGTGCTAGTTGTATTTGATTGTAGAAATATTTTAGGACTGAATTTATTTTATGTAGGAATCATATCTTACGCAAGTAAACAAATATTATATTAAGGGTTAGAATAGAATTTATATCATGGATAAAGAAATTTTTTTATTTTCCCACTGTTGGTTTCCAATTTAGAGATCTCATGTTTAACATGTGTATCACATTTGGGCATAATGTCATTACCACATATTACATCATTTTATAGAATCAAACATGGTTAGTACAAAATATAATTCATTTCCACATTGTGTTAGTGTTTTTATGGCAATGAAGTACAAAAAACGCCTCTTTAATAGTTGGTTGTTCCCTGCAAAGGATCACAGAGATAGATGGTTTTGTTATCGACATACTTTAACAATGAAAATCATGATTAGTATTGGACGTAATTCATGTAGAAACATAATCCTGAAAAAAGATATACACATAAAACAAAATAATCAATCAAGAAAACATGTCAATATATCAATGAAGAAAGAATCCCTTTATTGAATGCTTGTGGTAGAAGAATAGAATAGAATGCTAAAACACTTGAAGATAATATTTTGAGATATGGAGCTTAAATATCCTCAAGAAGGATGTCCCTTTCCTTGGCCTCTTTGCAAGATTTTCATCTATCTCAAAAGAAGTGTGAATACTCTCTAATGGTGGGTGCCTCTTATCTCACTATGATGTTGGATTTCTTAGAAGCAATATGGTGAAGATGATAGTGCTCTCACTTCCATTGCTTCAATAGTGAAATGTGGTGTTTCTTCGGTAGCAAGTTTTCTAGAATAACAATGTCTCATACTTTTATATTCCCATGCATTTTTTATATAGAAATTTTTGAACTCATCTTACCTCTCTTGGCCCAAGAGTGATAGTGCCCCAAGAGTGGGAGAAGAGGATTCCTTTGAAGGCTACATATCTTCAAGGAAACCTTAGGTCGGCTTTCCTTGAGTGGCCATGAAAGAGAATCAACTCCCTAAGTGTGGGAAGTTGTCCTAGAAAATGACATTTCGCCCTTCCTACGACCACACGGCTTTCGAAGGAAAATGAGTACAACCCGCAAAAACTTCCTTTTTTGGTGGTGTGCAGTCAAATATTTCTCACATAACCTTAGGAAAAAATTATATTTTTTTCCTTCCATGATGTTCTCTACTGGAAATCTTCATTTATATGTTTTTCTGGGAATTTTCTAATGTCTCTTGCAGTGTATGATTTTATGGTGTTAATAGCTTCCCCCTGATCTATGAGGCCTAGGAGAAAATGTATAGCCGAAATACATCACATTTTTTGTTTTGACTAAGAGTCTTCATAACAACTTTAAGAGAGAGAGAGAGAGAGTAGCATTTTGTGAATATGAGTAGGGGAATCACTTGACTAAATTAAAAGAGTAACGATGCTCTGTAGGAAACCTTAAGTGATAAAATAAGAAATTTTTCTACGAGGTAGCCATGCCCCATGCTTGTTATGATGAATAGTTAATACAATCTGAGAGATATTGGTTGAAGAAAAGGATACCCCTCGAAGAATAAAGTTAGAGAAGGACTTTGCAGATCACAAATCAAAGCGTGCAACACAAAGTGAATTTTGAGTCTTAAGGGACTTGTGGTGGGTCAAAGCCCCTTAGCTTGCAATTGGATGGGAATATTTTTTGAATGTTGAACTCTACCCATGGTTTTCGAACCATGGTATTGTAATGTAAAAGACTATTCCATTCATGGAATTAGAATGGAATAGATGCACTTGGATGTAAAGTTGTTTTGAGTGTGATCCTATGGTTTTGGGTTAGAGGAAAGGCTCATGCAGTTGAGTGTGCTCAGACCTTAGGATGTTTGTAGCTGAGTGCGCTGACCCCTGCAATTGAGTGTGAAAGGTGGAATTTATTGTATGAGAAACATCTGAGAATTATTGAAGTACTCTTGAAGACATATCAATTTTTTGAGTTTATGTGTTTCCTTTAATTGTATTTTATTTTATATATGCTAAGTAATGTTTTTTATCTATAATTTCATAGTGAATTTCTGTTAGTGGTTGTTGACATTGTTTTATGATTAAATAAGTAAGAGCATGCAATCTACAAGTGATTCTAATAGATGTGTTGAACAACAATAGTACAGTTGATAGATCTATTTTGCAAAGCTTTGCCAAGCATACAAAGGAAGAAAAGACCTAAATCAACAATCCATTGTCCCTCTTGATGTAGAAACCTGGTTCTAACATCACCTTATATTTCCTCAAGTGAGACTTCGTTCTACAGAACAATATCGTTCCCGAAAGGGTCGATAATAGTGGGATTTTTTGGTTCATGCAACTATAATTTAACCTAGGTCTATATCCCATGAAGCCAAAATTGGTTTTGTGAAGCCACATTGTGGTAAGTGACCTATTTTTGGTTGGTGATGACAACTGTTGATGCCCCCAAGGGCGTTTTTAATTTGATCAAATAGGTTAAATTTGGTGCCTGTATGTATTGTATGGTTGAAGCATGCTTTGATGAGGTGCTCAATATATGCATGGGAATTCGAAATTTTTGAACCTCCTATGCATTGTGGTTTAAGAATTGTTGAAATAGATGCTTATCAATGAATGGGTATTTGACTAAATTGCAGAGCACAGTGCTTATGAAGTATGATACCACCTTGACATAAGAACTAGTGCTGATGTCAAATGTTAGGGGGAATGATGACATCAATGGGAAATATTGATTCCCATCATTCCATTTGAGGATGTTCCCTAATTGGGGGGAAACCATCCAAGGTACTACCTCAATCTTGGAATATTTTTGGTGAAGTCATCAAGAAATAAGCATCAACCATCTAAAACAAGTATTAATACAAGGGATCATGGTTTCAGGTGAAGCTGAGTGTAATATGGTGGGTACAAGGCATGATGATGATATTTTTCTATAACAGACACTTTTTGACAATTGGCCTAAGGTTAGGGTTGTGAATGCAAGTATTGGTAATGAAAACAATTTCTGATAGGGGTAGCATTGGATTCAATAGGACATCTAGGGTGGGTGTAAGTATGCTTTGAATGATGTGATTGTGCTTTGGTAAAGAATGAGAAAGCTCCAACCAAGGGTGACAAAGTACTTTCGCTAGGTATGAAATGTAAAAATATGGATGGAAGTCTTTCTCCTAAAAAATATTTGTAAACTTTCCAAACAAATGTAAAATTATTTTTGATCTACAAACATGGAGACGAGTGCACCATTAACATTCATGGTCTTATATGATGATGTGAGGAAATTATTCGTTTCCTAAGGGTGGGGGCCCCATTGGTTGGCCTCGGTGTGTGAGTGATGAGGTGGAGGAAATTAAACATATGGGCTATTTTTGTGGGGGTGTGATAGAACAAATGTGAAACACGGTAATATGTCTTACTGATCCGTCATAAAAATATTGGTGGTGACCCAGGAGTGGGCTTTAGTATTTGATGAGTGAAGCAGAATGAGGCTGATAATCAAGGTGTATCAATCAGGTGGTTCCTGGGTTGGAGTGGGCATTCATGGCTCCTGATAGAGGATGGGGGTCAACAAATATGGTGGGATTCATGGGTAGTAAGATTCTATCGACTGTTGTGGGTGTTTATCATGTGCAAGGTGACGTGATGATAAACATGGCCAGGATGATGGACCCTATGGTGCGCTTTGGAGAAATAATTTTAGGATATGCAAAGATTCAAGGGAAGCCTATCATACTGAGTGTTTAATGATACCTTATTTTGTAGCTTTTCTTCTAGGATGTTGATTGAAGCATGTTTTTTCTGATGTACCGACAACATCTGTGGCCAATAGCACAAGTGAAAGCATATTTTTAAAATATATGAATAATCTATGATGACATGAACTTAAAAAATAGGAAAGGGTGTACCTGAGATGAATTTTGGGATGTGTAATGGGCACAAAATTAAGTTTTGGTGGTAACTAGAATGAATATTTCTAGGCTAAAGATGATGAAGAATTGATCCTTATGTCTCTCGTGGTTTTGAGAATGGATGTTCCAGGCTCTGGTTACGGGCTCTAGAGAAATGGAAAAAGGTGCGATATATAGGCAAAAAGGGCACAATTTCAATTCATTTTCACTAGCGAGCTTGAGAGGTCATAGGCTGTAATTGAAGCATTTCTTATCATTGCAGTCATCTAAAACAACCAGGATATGTGCAGAGAGGTCAAGGTAGGATTTAAAACCTTATACTTTTGATTTTTTCACCTTGTAGGGTAGGTAGGTCATACATGGGTCCCCTATACAACATTTTTAGGGTTACTTCTAGGGTGCTGTGCGGGCGACTCAAAGAGAGTCGCACGGTCGATGCATGAAGCCCTAATCTTTGGATGTTTACCATGTGCAAAGGCCTAATATAGGTGTGTCGAACTCCACGTCTTTGTGAGGCATGTATGTGTGAAGAAAAGGTGTGTCCACTGGCCATAGTGGTTGACATGCATTTTCATTGAATAGATGTATGCAACGCGCTCCTGTTAAAAATATAGATGTGTGGTACGTGCATATATGTGGGCTTAAAGCGTACAGTCCTGCTAAATAATTATTTTCTTATTTTTTAGATAAAAGGGGCCAAAATATGATATTTTTTATGTTTTTTGGTGGCGGGATGATATATATATAGAGAGAGAGAGACTGGACCACCCTATGTGATGAGGTGGCTCAAGGCCTAGGTGTTCGTGAGACTTTGGCACAATGGGGGTTGCAGAAGTTTCTTTATAACCCCATCCTGATATCCCAAGATAGACTTTTATGATTTCTGATTCGTTGTTGGGATAGATAACGGTAGATTTTGGTAGTGAGATGTGCTAAGCTAGCTATATTGGCTTAGCTAGATGTTTATTTCGTGACTCGTCTTCTACCTCGTGGGGAGGTCATGTCTTATCCACTACCACCTAGGGCATTGAACATCCGACATTGGGCTAATAAGGAGGGGGATTTTGGGCCCAATGCCATTGTGGAGGGATGTATTGATGTGTATATTATAGTGAGTTTGACAAATCATGCAGATCTATCGATGGTTTTGCACTTGGTGGGGTCAGATTCACCCCATAGGGTATCAGGGCTGCATATGGTGGTTCTACCATAGTTGCAGGTGGGTCACTTATTTTATTGTTCCCACCTAGTTTATCATGGTATGGTATTTCACCTTGATCGAGTAAAATGGGGGAGAGCTAAGACCTTATGTTATGCCAGTATATTTGTATTATTATGTATGAGAGGTTCATCATGCTATGACCCCTCATTATGGTGCTACCTGGTCCTCTAAGGGATCCTCAGATATAAATATGTGAGCCCATTATGCCTCAACATGGAGGGGGCGTTGCAGGGATATATTGGAACAAAATTGTGGAGGTTTGGCTTGATTCCAGCCCTCAGCTAATCTTAGAGTTTCCCTATCATGGAGTGGACTTCTGTGGAGATCCAGATATGGGTATTCCTATGGGTTATGCTTGGGGGCTAGTAGGTATAATTTTTATGTTTTATGCATTTGAGTATTATTTAAATCTATATATGTATGTGTTTTTTATGATGACATCAACAACATGTTTGTTTACTTTCATATGTGGGTCCTGGAGGATGACCTCTAGCCTACCTAGTAGGAAATCATCCTTACAAGATGGGTGTTCCAGAGGAAACATAGGCTCCAGGGAGACCACATGATGACATGCCTCCTCCCATGCCCATACCATCGGTGCTGCTACACTAGTTGGATATGAGTGGACCCTCGGGGTAGGGTACTAATGTTTTGCCAACTAGAGATGCTATAGATTTTCCCATGCATCCAGAGGATGCCATGGCTCATACTAAGGTTGTTGAGGCTTGGTTATGAAAGTATATAGATACCTGGGAGAGGGTTAGCTCGAGGGTTAGCTCGAGGGTTAGCGAGGCTTGGTTTTGATCACATCAGATTTAAACATATACCAAGAGATCAAAATAATGTATCTCATATAGGATGACCAGGCATAGTGGAGCTCGAGGGTTAGCTCGACAACCACAACTATGTACTTGTGGTTTCTGGATGATATGGGGTTGAAAGTCATAAATTATATGCCCAATTTACAAAAGGGGCTTGGTAGGATGACCAGGCATAGTGGAGCTCGAGGGGCTCGCCCCTTGTGAGCATAGCGTTGGAATCGCTCACATATTTTTACTACTTTGACGCAATCATGAAAACGGGTGTTCTAGAAGAAACCTTCACGCATGACCTGTTGAGCGATGGTCATCCCCGAGAGGTGCCCGCTGCAAGCCACTTTGTGGTAGTCATTCATTATTTTCTCATATTGGTCGTGAGTGAGGCATCGACGTACGATGGTGTCAACACCTTGTCTGTAAAGAATGTGCTTGTTGGTAATAGCCCAACTTGGTCCAATTTTTAGTCAAAATAATCCGCAACTTGATGAGCGGAGTGCGTATTACCATAGAGTTAGTTCTACTGCATGGTTTTAGGTGCTTCGGGGCAGGTCGAAGCACCTCATTTTGTAACAAGTTTCAGGTTTTAGTATATTGTTTTATCCATCTATGATATGTCGACAATGTTTTGTATGATTTAAATACTATATAAAAAATTCTTATGTTGTGCCTAAATTAGAAGTTGAAATTTGATGAACACAATCACTTGATATATTTTTTTTAGTCTATTTTGGGTGTTAAGGGAATGCTATGCAACTATGTGCACAGAGGCCCTGAAGATTCTATAGCGTTGTGTATATACCTTCTACAGCTACGTGTGTAGGGCAGAGAAGTGAATGCACTGAAGAGACTTATCATAATAAAGAAGAAGAAATTTTGAAGGTATATTTATTCTTATATGTGTATTTATCTGCATTGCAAATTTGTTTATATTCTTTATGTTATGTTTAAATGATAAAGGCGCAGTGTGCACAAGTATTGATTGATGAATTAAGTAGAGACTATCAAAGTTGATAGATGAATCAACGTGGTTAAAAATAAGCACACTGAAGGAGTTTAGTAGTATATCCACACTCCATTTTACCTCTGGATGTATCAACGTGGTTAAAAATAAGCACACTGAAGGAGTTTAGTAGTATATCCACACTCCATTTTACCTCTGGATGTAAAAACCTAGTCCTAACATCAATCAATATTTCCTCTGGTGAGACTGGGATCTACGCTGAAGGTCCTTGCTGAAAGGTCTAGTAATAGATGGTTTTTTTGGCACACAACTAAATCTGAACATGGTTCAACCCCAACTGAGCATGATGGGCACATCAAGCAGAAAACATTCAATGAGGGAGACCTTGTAATCTTATATGATAGAAAATTTGCGAAGTTCCCAGGAAAGTTAAAAACACATTGGTTGGCACCATACATCATCAGGCATGTCTCTGATGGAGGTGCAGTTTAGCTTGCAAAGTTAGATTGTCAGTTGATTCCAAGATAAGTGAATGGTATCAGTTTGAATATATACATGCACAACTTTATCCCTGGAAAATCGCACTGAAATGAATGAAGGGGAAAGCCTTAGTGCCACCCTCAGTTGAAAGTGGGAACTAGACTACAAAAAAATCTCCATAAAGGGTCTTAGTTGAAGGAAGAGCATTGCACGATAATTCAGGAGTATGGTGAAGTTCAGAACAAAGGAACTGAAGGAATATTACTACGTGATATTAAAGAGTGTGTCAAATTTTGAAGAAACTGCAACAAGGGATGGATTTTTGTGACACAAGGGATGGCTCTTCGAAGTTCACTAGAAATATGACCATTGGAATGAAAAAATTGATGTGAGAGGAAATTTTATGTTGAAAGGAACGTGAGAAACACATTTATGAGGCCCAGTTGGTCAAATATAGTGCCATATCTACATTAAATGATCCAAATTTGAAGATAAGCATGAAGTCTGAAATTCAATTTCATTAGAAAAGCAATGTCCCACTATATATTTTGACACTTTTCTTCCTGAGAATTCAAATTGTAAATTTGCGCCCAAGTGAGAATAGAGAAATTAGTTGTATGTCTGAGAGGAGTTTTGAAGAAATTTCCAAACAGTTTTTGAAGAAAGGATTAGGAGTCATTATGGAAGCAGAGGGAGGTCAAGATGTACAATTAGGTGTACTAGTATCGCCAAGGCGCCAACAGTTGCTGCAAAGGCACGAAGCACAACTAAATAAGAAATAGAAGAAGCGAGTAGCTACGACCCCTAGAGTTAGACAATCCCCATGAAAGAAACTCACTAAAGAGAAAAAAACAAAGCAACAAAAAGATAATAAATAGAAGAAACCATTGGAGATTCATGATAGTGAGAAAGAAACTAAGATACCAAAAGAAACTGAGGAAGAGGAGGAAGAAGTTATATCTATGTTACCATTGTATGTATCACCTGTTGTGGCTCATTTTCATTTACCTTTGAAACATCTTTTAAAAACACCAAAAAATCATATATGTTAGAAAATTTAAAATTTTGTATGTCAAAGAAGAATTTTGATTTATATGTTGGTACATTAACACTACATGATGAGATGTGAAGGTGGGTTGAGTTGGGCTCTTTCACGTGAAGAACAATTGAAATTGTGGATAGATCCAATGGCAACCCAAGAGCACAAGTTTCACAATATTTATACCAAGGATTTCCCTCGCAATTAGTCTCGTTAAATCTTCTCACCTACAAATCGACGGCTGACATCAACTGCGGGAACATTCTCTTCAAATTCCAAAAACTACTTAAGTGTCCCTTCAAGTGGTTTCAGGTTTCAATGAATAAATTACATGGTGATAGCTGGAGCCCACGCCCCTTATTTTCAAATCAGAGAAGATAGATAAATGGTGTATTTCCCTTAGACACTTAATAGTTTTGGAGGAGGCGTAAAGGGAAAATCAGATGGTCGGGATCAAAGCACAGAACTGGGGTGGAGAGATAAACAACAGAGATTAAATCAAAAACCACCAATCGCATGTTTTAAGAGTTAAGTGCAAAGGGTTAGAGTTATAGTCGTTGAAGTGCGAAATTCGATGCAGTGGGGCCTGATTGCAATCACAAGTTTTAACAAATAAGCGCAAAGGTAAGACTTAAATTCGCCGAAGTGCGATGATGGTGGGACCCAAGTGCATAGCGCAAATCGCAAGTTTTAAAGAATAAGTGTGAAGGTAAATGTTAAAATCATCGAAGTGCGGTATGTGATGTGGTTGTGCCTGATCAAAAATCACAAATCACAATTTTTAAATAATAATTTCAGAGGTAAATGTTAAAAGCACCAAAGTGTGATATGAGATGCAGTGGGGCCCGATCGCAAATCACAAATCACAAGTTTTAAATAATAAGTGTAAAGGTAAATGTTAAAAGAGATGAAGTGCACTGTGTGGGTGGATGCGACATGGTTTCAAAGGTGAATTCCAAAGGTTTTCAAATCTGGAAGACATTTTCGTGCGTTAAACCGTGTCAGAGGAAGAAAAGAGCATTATAAAATGAAACTGGTGAAACACATTCACAATGAAGAAATAGGCAGAAGACGACAAACAAAGTTGAGTAAGTGACTCAATGTAGAACAAAGAAGAAAAGGAAGAGTCGAGTAGTAGGTGATATGAGTAACAACATTTAAAAGCACAGGGGCATCGACAGGGTTGGGCAAAAAAGCGTATAGTGGCACTATTAGGAGAACAACAACTAGATCAAGTCGGCTGTGCAGGCATCATCATAGAGCTTTGTAGCCACTGCATCACGACCAGAAAGGCCACCTTGGAACTTCGGGAGGATGCATCAGTGACATCGGATTTATCAAAACAAAGCATATTTCCAAGTTTCAATTTGTTTTCTTGTTATAATTGCACGAGTAATTTTAACAATTTACGAAGCTGAATAGTTCAAGAGGTTCAGTAGTTACGAACTACTCTGATGTATTTAAGGAGATAGAAATAAAGAAAAAGGGTTCCAAGCTTTGGACCTCTGGTTGACTGTTAGTTTATGGCTGAATTCTCTTAAAAATTAATGAAGGAAGATCAAGTTTCCTACACTTGTTTAAGTTGATACGTCTTTCCTATTTCTCTCTATGGCTGTTCCTCTTTGAATTAAGTGAATTAATGTAGCAGTCGGTCTCTTAATTACATTTGTGAGTAAGAGTTAAATAACCATAATTTGTGCACCTTCAACTCATCTCTTCTCTCTTCATAAACTCCTGATAGAACTTTAAAGTGATAGATTCTGTGTTTACAACATATTATTTTAAGTTCTTTCTTCCTTCATGAATTTCCTCTGAAACTTTAAAGTGGTAGATTCTATGTTTTCAGCATATCATTTTGAGTTTCTCTTATAGTTATTCTTTTCCTTCCATTCAAAAATCAACAGTTTATGGCATTGTGAAGGTTTTCATTATATTAGATTATTGAATGTATTAGGTAACTGAATTCCAAAGGTGTTAAACAAAGGCCATTTGATATGGTAATTGTGAAATATATTTATAAATTGTCTTAAGCACTGATTCCTTAACACAGACAAGGGATTGTTTCTTGAGATACAACATTTTCTAGCGCCGTTTCTGGGGACGAAGAAACGAAGATTATTTTTCCCTGGGTTTTCACATTATTTCCTCTGGTTTTTCAGTGAGGAGGAAATATTGGGATATATTTCTTATTTTCAAAATTATGGCTTTAAAAATACCTCACACGAGTTCATATACCTCACAGCAGATAGTCCCTGCTTTTCCATATCCTAAAAGATTAGTTTCCAAAAGGGATCAGAAACCTAAAACACCTTCAATACCCGATCCTAGATTTTCTGCTCCTGGCAGCAGTTCTCATAACCCTTTGTTTGAAGATATTTCTGAGGAAATCTCTTTATTAAAACAAGATTCTCCTTCCACACCCATTTATTTTCAAGGACCTCAGTTAGAAGAACATTCTTTCAAGTTTGTTTCTTTTATCTTCACTCAAGCTCAGCCAAATATAGTTGTTTGTTCTTCTTCCATTGTTCATCAACCCACTCCCATATCAGTTGTACCTCCACCTTCATTCACTTTCACAACAGGTTCATAAGCCTCAACTGCCCAAGGAGCAATTAACCAAGTTGTGAATATGGTAGTAACATATCTCTTAATGAACAGACATGCTCCACTAAATCTTTCACAACCAATGAATGAAATGCTCAAGAATACCTCAAATTACTTCCTCATTTCACTTGAGAAAATGAAGTAACTGCAGAACAACATTTACCTTTTTTTTCACTTTTTCTAAGAATTTGAATGTAGAACACCTAGATGTTACGATGAGACTATTTTTGTAGTCTCTAGATGGAGAGGCTAGAAAATGGTTTAAAGGGTTACCAAATGGTTCCATAAATAACTAAGAAGAGTTAGAAAATAGATTCACTCAGAGATGGGGAGAAAAGAGAGATCATGGTTACTCATTAACAGAGTTTAATGCAATTAAAATAAGGCCTGATGAAGGCATTTCTGAGTTTGTAAAAATATTAAATAAATTGTACAATAGTTTTCCTATAGAGATGAAACCCCCCCTAATAGGAGCAAAGGTATTTTTTGTTGGGGCTTTTGAAGCTGATTTTAGCTTTACATTGAGAGAAAGAAGATCCCCTACTATTGAGCAGATACAGATAGATGCTTTAGATATGGAAGGTAATATGACTGCAGCTAGGAAGGATAAGGGGAAACAACCATCCCAAGAGAAGGGGAAATAAAAAGAAGAATCATCGTAGGATCTTAGGATAGAAGATATGGAAAGGGTGATAAAAATTTTGACAAGCAAGATATCTAAGATAGAATTGGAAAATAAAAACTCCCAAAGGAAATTACAACAAAACCGAGTGGGTTTCAATCCTCAATTCAGAAGACATCCTCTGCAAATTTTGAAGAGGGAAAGAAGAGATCAAGACCATGTTCAAGCATCGTTGTATATAGAAGCAGCACTCGCAGAGCCAACATAAGATGACCAAAGGGAGGCCGAGGATCAGGTATCTGCTATGTACGAAATAGAAGAGGATGAAGAGGAATATTATGAGGGAGAATATGTTGAACTCGAAGTATCTTTTGATCAATATGAGATGGATGAATACTGCAGAAAATTCACAAACTTCATGCAAGCTAAGTTACATAAAAATTATTATTTAAGGTCTAGAAAGAGGTCTAGAGTGCAGGATAATGCAGGTGAACAACAAGGTTCCATTCCTCCTCCAATGGTGACTCCACAACAAAAGGACCCTGTGAAACAACCTACAAACTCACTTAAGAGAACAATTTTGTAGCAGGCTGAATCTTCCTAGGACAAATCAGTTGACACTAATATTTTGGAGAGAGTTGTTGTTGTACCTGAACATGCAGCAGATTCTAGAAAGAGTGAAGAAGAACCTGAAAAGGTGGTTAAAAAAACTCATGCCTTCAGCTTGGAAAAAGAGTTGGATAAGGTTAAAATTTAGGTACCTCTTCTAGAATTGGTTAAAATACCAGCTTACACGAAATAAATTTCAGAGTTTATTGATCTCACATAGGTGCAAGATATAAGTGACATCGTGAACCTACAAGAAGAAAATTCAATGGTCATCTTTGGCCCTCATGTAGAAGAAGTAGATCCATTTGTTCCACCCTTAAATACTTCTCTATTTCTTCATGATTTTACTTTATATAATTGCATGCTAGTCTCGAGAGCATCCCATAACCTCATGCCATTGTCTATTATGAAGGAGTTGAACCTACAGATTACCAAACCTTATAGGCATATGTATTCATTTGATTCCAAAAGGGTGAAATGTGTTGGGTTGATTAAATATGTAGCAGTTTCTTTGGAAAAAATCCCATCGAAGAGTATAGTCATGGATGCAGTGGTTTCTGACATCCCATCTAGGTTTGGAATGATCCTATCAAGGTCTTGGGGAGCTAAGTTGGGAGGTGTACTGAAGTTATATTTCACTTATGCTATCATTCCAGTTTTTAATGGGGAAGAAAGGAGATTGTACAGGGAAACAAGGTTTGTGAAGACCACCTCTAAGAAAGATGTAGGAAATTCCCCCATTTATAGCCAAGAAACAGAAGATCTTTCTTGTTTCATGATGCATTGAGAAGCAAAATTTGCTGAATACACAAGGAAGAAACTCTCTTTAGCAGTTGTAAATAATGAGCTACACTCAAAGAATATTTGGAAGTGATAATTTGATGGCACCTACTCCAAGGAAGGCGCAGGTGCCAGATTCTTACTAATATCACCAGAAGGTAACCTCATGCCATTATATTTTAAACTAGAATTTGATTTGACAAACAATGTGGCTAAATATGAGGCCTTAATCTCAAGCCTTCATGTTGCTAAACAGATGGGGGTTCAATGTATTTCAATTTATGGTGACTAAGTTGGTAATAAGTAAAATCAAGAATCATTGCCAAACCAAGCATCTAAGGTTAAGATCGTACAAGAATGAAGTTTGGGATCTAATAGAAAACATTTTGAAGCCTTCAATATTCAGTATATTCTGAGGGAGGAGAATATATTGACCGATTCTTTGGCAGTTGCAGCCAGCACCTTCAAACCTCCCATAAATCTCCTCCTAAGGTACGAAATTGAAGTTAGACATAGACCTTCTATCCCTGACAATGTGAAACCTTGGCAAATGTTTGATTATGATGAACAGATAAATCAATTCCTAACAATGATTGGAAACTTTGAAGATTCTAATATAGACCAAGAGGAAGAAAAAAAGAAGCATAGAACAGAAATAAGAAACCTCACGCAGTTAATAGGTGAACAGAATATTATCCAATTGAAAGATAATGTGCTCCCTAGAGGGTTGGTTCTCCGTGAAATATTGTTCGATGCTAATGATGTCTCCGTCGATTCAAAGAAAACACATCAAGAAGAAGAGATGGAAGATTGTAATTTGGGGACTCAGCAGGAGCCCAAAATAGTGAAATTGTTCAAAGGGGTTCCCAAAAACTACAAAGAAAGATACATTGATCTTTTTATGAAGTATATGGATGTATTTTTCTGGTCATATGAAGACTTGAAAAAATATGAAAAAATAATTATTCAGCATAAGATAACATTGAAGGAAGGGCTCAAACCACACAGGGAGAAGCTCAGAGAAATTAATCCCTTGTTATTAGCTCTAATTGAAAAAGAAGTGAAGAAACTGTTGTAGGTGAAAATTATAGTCCCTCTCAGATATTCAGGCTGGGTTTCCAATCTGCTCCCTGTAAGAAAGAAGAATGGAGAGATAATAATGTGTGTAGACTTCAGGAACTTGAACTGAGTGTTAGAGTCGGTCTCTTCATCCCTCCGTTAGAGATCAAAATATCTTTTGTTGCATTTCATTTTAGGTGTCTCATTCAGTTCAGTCATCTGCATTCCATTAGGAGCATGGATCATTTAACGGAAGGGTCTTTTCTCTAATATCCCTCATGGCTTCTACCTGTTGGTCTGTGTCAGTTCATCAAAATCAATTTTAAAGTCATTCACAGTCATGTTTGGCCTCATGTTTGCCAAAGAGTCATTTTAGGGTTTTTAGTCTCATTAGGTCTAGGGTTTCGCAAATTTAGTCTTCAAAATGTCTAATAATGTCATCAGGCACATGAGGGAGGCTCGAAATAAGTTTTCATTGCAAAAATTTCATCGTTATAATGCTTGATCATGATTCTTCTTCAAAACTCTATTTTGAAGAAAAATCATCAATTTCATCCTTTGTAATAAATGTAATGTAATTTTCAAAAAAAATTCAGTTATAAAGTTCTTCAGGCGTAGCCTTGGTCGCCTTTGCCCAATTCCATGCCAGCTATCCCTGTAAAAAATAGACAAGAATTTCATCATCAGTTCAAAAATCAAAGGAAACAAACAAAAACAGAGTTTATTTTAAAAAGTGCAAAGTGCCAAAGTCTGCAACATTAGAAAGTGGGTTTTCTAAATCAAAAATCAATTTTTTTTGCATATATAAGACATTTTCACATTCAACAGTTCATTTGCACACCAAAGACATCATTGAAGCCGATTCAAAACGTGAAAAATCAAAATAGTTTTGAAAGCCGAGACTGTGTTGGAAATCACCTGCGCGGCGCACTGGGTGAAGGTCGCGGCGCACTTGCTGGTCGCGACGCACAAAGCCGCTCATCTCCTTGAAAAATAGAACTGGCACGGCACACACAGTTGTCACGGTGTATAGGGCCGAAAACGAAAATTTTTATCATTGCTCCACAAAAATTCAAATTTCTCCATCCCATTTGCTCCATGTAAGTTCAAATGATCTTGTAATTACCATTAAGCAATGTTTGGTGTTGTTTGAAAGGGGAATATAACAGTTTGAATGCCAAAAGATTAAACCCTATCATTTTGTTAAGAAGTGCTCTCTTAGGGTTTGAAATTGGTGTTTTGAAACAGTTTTGTGCCACATATTGCATTCTCCCCTTGTTGTTTCTCTCCCATCACTGATATTTCATCAATACACTATCCTCTTACATATCTAAGAGTCATTCACTCGTAAATCCCTATTTCCCCATCCCAAGCAATTTCATTTCACCTTCATTTCCCCTTTCCCATTTCACTTATAAAAATCCACAAACCCCAACAATTCCCAAATAGTCAGTGGTTGTCCCTACACCTCTGATATCACTTGATTGAAGTTCATTATCCCCACTGTCCTATTTTTCTCCACAGTCCCTTCCCTTTGGCACATATTTGGCAACTAAGACAAAACAACCAAATTCTCATTCTTCATGACATTCAATCCAAACATAGACCTTGAACTACCATGGAGACAGACACTGATACATCATATGACAGAGATAGTGATTCTACCACTGAGCTACATGCCCCGAGAAGGCCCCGTAAAGGTGGAAAACATGTGAGAGAAGAGCCCACCTCATTGACTCAATTGCAGGCTTGCCCATTTTCCATGGCATGTTTTCGATAGCAGTCATGCTATCAGTATTGTGAGATGATTGCTAGGATTCAGCATCATCAGGAGTTGGCTCGTCTGTTTGTATTGCATTTGCATGATGGTCAGGTAACTCTTGCTGGTGTAAATTTAACCTTGACACCGGAAACCATTTCTCAAGCAACTGGAATACCGAATGTGGGTGAATTGTGGAACAAAAGACAACAGGTGGACATAATGCATTATGAACCATACATCAGGCCTAGCTATGTGAGACAGCTCTGCACGGTATTCCCATTCCGGTTCCTAAAATAATCCTATGCACCTTGGATGAAACTTATTATCAGATACTTCAGTTGTGAGGGCCGGTTCTCACCCCTATATGCATACCACATCAGATTATTGATGCATTTCACTAGAGTGAGGATGATGAACATTCCTTATTTCATGTGTCGGAATATCAAGAGGATGACCATGCTTGTGCAGAAGAAGACTCCCGAGTAGCAGTACAACAATATTTATCACTATGCACTCATCAAGATCGTGGTTGTACATCAGTTTGGATTGCAGGGCATTTCATGGGAGAATTTCATTTCTCGCGATTTCTTCATAGTTCTTCAGGTTCCTCCAGAGGTTGTCAATGATGCAGGTGAGCCTTCACATTAGCTTGAAGGTCCTGAGACAAAGCTTATCAGTGTGCTAGTATATGTCACTTATCAGAGAGGCACCAGAGTATTGTTTGCAGCAGCTTGACGAGTACTATCTCCACCTGGGGTGGAAGGGGTCTCATTGCCATCATCAGTAGCACAGGTACAGGTACAGGATAGAGGAAAGAGGCCTATGCAGGATGAAGGCCCTTCAAGAGGTCAGGATACTGATTTCATATTGATTGATGGGGATTTGAGATCTTCAAGCTCAAAGTTGAGAGAGATCATTCAGGAGCAGAAGGCTGAGATCGACACATTGAATGACAAGTTGCAGATATCTCAATGGATCATAAACTATCTGGAGCAGTGGAAAAAACAGTTGGAGGATCAGCAGCCGATCATGGAATTTCAAAAGATCCGTGAGAACCGGCAAGCTGCCCGAAGAAGCCCAACAGAGATGACACCCATTGAGTGTGAGATTGAGGCTGATAGAGAGACTTGGCTTGAGAGGTTAAATATTCATCTTGAGAAGCTGTTGGCGAAGGCAAACAAGGAAAATAACATGCTCAGACACATTATCAAGATCCTGAAGGCAAGGCTAAGGAGGGCACTAAAGCATCGTAAAAGGCATGATAGAATCCAAATTTTGGCCGAAGATTTTTGGCCCAGCATAGTGCTTGATGAGGGGCCTTCAGCCCAAATTTCAAGAAATTTGGGAAAATTTTTGTCAATTTTGAATTTTTGGGCCTAAACACAAATTTTCCTGCCCGACGCGTAGCGCCACTTGGCGCGCGCTTATAATTGGCATCTCCTTTTGAGGAAAACTTTGCATTTCTGGATTTTTCATCAAAATCTATGCATGCCTATGGATTATCTAAGGATTTCATCAATTTTTGGGTTGCCTAAAGGGTCAAAAACACCCTAAAAATTGCCTTTCTGCCACTTTTTGCACACACGGGAAGCAGTGTTGGGAGAACTCAGTTTTGGAGGGGCAAATGGCAACCCAATTCAGAAATTCCACTTTGGTTCGAAAGTAGAGAGGAAGATATTTCCAACGAGCTATCATGCACTCAATTTGGACTCCATTAAGGCCCTCAAAATGAGCCTCAAACTTGTGCTATGCATAGAGATTTCAGGCGTGGTGCATAGAGAAATTTGGCCTATTTTTCACTCAGCAGCTCAGAATTTCGCCTAGTTTTGGCTACTTTGAATTTTTCATGTAACTCTTGATGTACCTTGACGTAATTTCATGATCATGATGTAATTTCGGCACATTTTTACTCATCTTATTGGATTCATTCACCAAAAAGTGAAATGTAAGTGAATGAATCAGTTTCCTATCATATAGAGGCAAGTTGTTTCATTGCCTATTTTCTAGTTCCTAGTTTAGATATGGTTGAAACAGCTCCTAGAATGATGAGCTCGACCCCTAGAGGCATGGGAATGAGTTACGCTTGTTTATATCATGTAGTTCTTCAGTCATTTTCAGGGTTGGACACTTGTGATTGCTTGGCACTTCATTGTACATTTCATCTCTGCAATTTTGGCAAAGGAATAGACCGGGGTTTGCAGCACTTTTTGGGATCCATGTGGCTCTGTGTTTTGATGGTGTCTTTCTCTATGTAATTGTAATTTCACTGATGTTTATGTGTATCAATTTCATTCTCCTTTCTTCTTAAATTAAACAAATGAGTGATAAAGGTGGAATTCATTAGCTTTGCTTTGCTTTGCCTTCAGTTTTGTTTAATTTTCCATGTTTTCATCTATTTGAAGAGGATTCTTGAATGCCTCTTGCCCTCTTCAACTCCTCACTGGTATGAAATATCCATTAATTCAATTCAAAGCATCAAAACAATTTCCTTCCTTGCCCCAATCAGAACTCTGCAAAAACTAGGCCTCATCCCTGGATCCAAAATTGCCTTTCCCTTTGTTTCCAACAAAAACCCCAAAAACGCAATCAAACTCCTTTAATTATATACCTAGCCTAAAATTAGCCTTTATTTCAAGTCATCTCAAGCCCCTTTGATTATTTTTGTTGAGATTGACTCGGAGAGAGCCCTCTCCTATTCTGGTAGGGCTAGCTACCAGAGTGAGCATGGTTTGATGTTACCCTGAACTCTGCCTTCTTTCAGCCTGAGGTAGATTTAGGCAATAACATAGTGGCGACCATACTGGGGAATAAAAATGATTTTCTTGTTAGTGTTATTTTCTTTATAAGCTACAGACGAAACCTGAAGTTATGCCAGGTAGCCTTCGAAATGCTCTTGCTTTGCATTAGCGAAAGTAGATAAACGCTGCTTCAGTCAATCTCTGGTTTAGCTTGTAAACATGACACTTGGCTTGTAAATTTCCCCAATACATTAGATCGTTCTAGACTTTGGGTGATGAGTCTAGAATTTTTTAGGCTGAACAAATTGGCTTGGCCCCTTTGATTTTGAAAATAATTCAGCACACTGGCTTCCAGAAGACATACTAGAGAAAATCTGGATCTCGATCCACCTCCAGTGTATGAAAATCCCAATCTGATTTGAAGAATCCTTCATCGAGAAAGTCCCGTGATTCCTCTGTTCAAATCTCATTCATTTCCCGTTGTGTTTGAATACCTTGAAGATATTGAGTTTGACGAACAATTTGAGTTGTCGTTGTTTGAGACTAAATATGAAAGTGCTATTGGTTCTACTGTCATAAATCCCAATTTTATCAACTTGAAATTGAACAGGCTAATAGATCCATTGACAGTTACATATTTAATATTCAAAATTCCATTGTGGCAACAAACATTCCTGAGTTTATAGAATCTTCATCCGAAACTCTTGGGCCATCAGCAATTACATCTGGTTCACAAATTCCTACCGAGCCTCCTTTCATTCCTATCATTCCCGTGCAACCATCTATTTATGATAAAAAATATGCAGTAGTATCGCCTCCATCCACACCACATAAACCTCATACATCTACTACTCCTACTCTGACTATTTCCCCAAGACCAGTTATAAATCCACCCAGAGCAATGGCTGCTAGATTTGCACCCCTTGTCTTGCCTCAAAACTTGGATGCCATGCCCGCTGATTATCAAAGTAAAATTCCATTGTTTGATGGCACTCCTCAAAGTTTCACTGCTCAGCAGCATATTGATAGAATGGCAGACTTCTTTGATCTTCATGAAATCGATGCAAAAATGTGACCATGACATTATTTGTGCAAAATTTTGGAGGAGAAGTGAGAAAATGGTTCAGAGCTTTGCAGCCTAGAAGTATTGCTACATTGGCTGAGTTTCAAAGAAAATTCTTGGATTGGTGGGAAGTAAAGAAAGATCCTCTTCAGATCACTTCTGAATATACCAAGATCAAGCGCAACATAGGTGAGTCAGTCCAAGACTATTGTATCAGATTCAATGCGGTTTACAATGCAATTCCCGATGATTTAAGGCCATCTAGGAAGTCGGATTTTCTTAAGTTTCTGGATGGTTTTGATCCAGACATGGCCTATCAATTGAGAGAAAGAGATCCGGCCACTTTGGAGGACATGCAAAAAATTTCAGTGAGTGTTGAAGCTAATTTGAATGACAAGAGAGCTAGATTGAGAGCTGAAAAGAAAGTTGCAATAAAGGAAGAAGCTTCTACTTTAGATCAAGTACTTCACAAGGTGGAAAATATGATTGAAATATTGACACTAGATAAGCCTGAACCACAGATCAGAAATCCTAACTTCCGCGGCCAGCAGCAACCATAATTCAGGATCAAACAACGAGAGTAGCGAGCACAAGAACCACCAACAGTGCAGCAGCAGGTAAAGACTCCTTTACAGCAGAATTTTGTTGGTCCGGAATCAGATGATGAAGATAATGTAATAGGAGAATAAAATCACTTCTTTACACCTGATGATATTCCAACCTTTATCACTGAAGATGAGGAGTATGCAGAAAACTCAGCTGTACATAAGGATGAGGATTTTATCTTAGCAAATGATGCAGCTCTTGAAGAAGAGACGGATGAGTATCAGAGAGGTTATATGAATGCTTTGTCTTTCAAGCAGCGTCAATATTCACTTAGAAATAGAGATGTGCCTATCAACCTAATCCAAAAGAGAAAGGAAGTTTCAGCACCAAAGAATGACGCACCCACAGAAGAAGGGAAAAGAGATAGTTGATCCCGCTACTAGCAAGTCTCCCTCAGAAAATGAGAGATCTAATCAACCAATTGTATCGAGGGAGAAAGCTAAAAAGAAGGATGTTTCAGCCAAAGAGGTAGAAAAAACTTCAGTCTTTAACTTAGAGAGTGAAATAGCTAAGTTAAAAGTTTCCATTCCTTTGACTGAGTTGATGAGAAATAGCAGTTACAAGGGTCAAGTATCTAAAATTTTGAATTTCGATCCAATGTCTGATATGGTGAATGTGGAAGATGATCAACCTGAATTGATATTTGGACCATCATTGGATGGTGAGTATCCCTATAGTGATGTGCCTCCTTTTTATATCAGCCTTAGATTGCATGATTTTGTGTTACATAATTCCATGTTTGATTCTGGAGCTTCTCATAATCTCATGCCGAGGGCAATCATGGAGAAATTGGGATTGGACATCACTAGAAATATCATGATCTTTATTCTTTCGATTCCAGCAGAGTAAGATGCATTGGGCTCATCAAAGACTTGGTGGTTAGTTTAGATCAGATTCCAACTAAGAATGTTTTGATGGATGTGGTCATGGCGGATATTCCTCCTAGATTTGGCATGCTTCTTTCCAGATCTTGGGGAGTGAAACTAAAGGGAACATTGCAACATGATTTCTCCTATTCTACCATTCCTGTGTTTGTTCATATGAGAAGATTATATCGGGATCAAAAGATGAAGTATATGATCACCAGCAAGGAGAAACCAATAAATCATCCGATTAATTATGTACATACAGATTTAGAGTCTTTTATTTTGTATTTAGATAGTTTCAATGATGTAAATAGTCAGTTTGTTGAAGTAGAGGAAATTCCAGAGATCACAGAAAATTTCAGAGAAGTTTTGAAGAAAGAAAGGCAAGAACTTGAAAGTTCCGCTGAGCAATCAGCCTTCCGACAGCAGCAGAAAGTTGATGAACAACAAGCAGAAATAATAGAGTGAATAGAATTTCAGCACTTGGAAGAAGATGAATATGGTTTATGGACCATGGATTTCGATGGTGTAGTAAGAAGTGATGGTGCTGGAATCAGTATTTGGGTACGCAGCCCTTTTTCCACCCTAAACAAGGTACCGAGTAATGTAAGTGTCTGCTCTTATAAATTAGCTTTTGATTGTTCGAATAATGAGGCAGAATATGAAGCTTTGATTGCTGGTCTAAAAATTCTTAGAGAGTTGAATGCTAAGAGGATTGCAGTGTATGGCGACTCCGAGTTGGTAATTAAGCAAGTGAAGGGTGAATTCCAAGCTAAGAATCCTCGAATGCTGGCTTACCGAAATGCAGTTCTTGGTATCTTGAATTTTTTTTCAGACTATACTTTGACTTGTATCCCTCGTATTCAAAATGGTATTGCAGATGCACTTGCAAAGGAAGCAAGAAATTTTAAGATTCCGATGAACTCAAGTAACAAGTTTGAAATTCATGTGAAGCATCGTTTGACTGTCCCGAACAATCAAAGGTATTGGCAAGTATTCCAAGATGATGATGAGATTGATGAATTTCTGCAAAACAAAGGTAAATTCAAAGAAACTTCAATTGATATGGAGCATGATGATGGTGAGGCTGATGTGCAAATCAATCAGATGGAAGTATTGCAGCTGAAAGATAATGTCATTCCTAAAGTTTTGATACCTTTAGAAGACCTTTTTGATCAGGATGACATAGCTAGAAAACCAAACTTGCAGCCAACTGAAAAGGGAGTTGAAGACGTGAATATTGGATCAGCTGAAAATCCAAAGATGGTGAAATTGTCCAAAGCATTGCCACCGGAGGTAAAAACAAAATATGTTAGTTTATTGTCTTCTTTTGCTGATGTTTTTGCCTGGGACTATTCAGATTTGAAAACGTATGATACAAACATAATTCAACACACCATTCCAATCAAGCCAAATCAAAAACCCTTCAGGCAGAAGTTGAGAAGGATAAATCTGAAATTTCTGCCCTCAATTGAGAAGGAGGTGAATCGATTATACAAGGCTGGTATTATTGTTCCTATAAGATTTTCAGATTGGATTTCCAATTTGGTGCCCGTACGCAAGAATACAGGTGAGATTCATTTGTGCATTGATTTTAGGAATCTGAATAAGGTTTCCTTGAAAGAAAATTATCCATTGCCCAAAATGGATCACATACTTCAGTGAGTATTTGGAGCATCTCGTATGTCGCTACTCGATGGTTATTCCGGGTATAACCAAATTCCGGTCCATGAGGATGATAGAGACAAAAAAGCGTTCACCACTCTGTGGGGAACTTTCCATTATGCTAAAATGCCTTTTGGTTTGAAGAATGATGGTGCAACATTTTAGCGTGCAATGGATATGGCATTTGAGAATGAGAAATATGTTTTCCTAGTTGTGTATCTTGATGATTTGACAGTCTTTTCCAATTCTGATGAAGAGCACCTTTACCATTTGAAGATTGTTTTTCAGCGATGCAAAAAGTATGGTGTGTCACTCAATCCGAAGAAGAGTTTGTTTGCCATGGATGAGGGAAAAATTCTTGGTCATATTATCTCAAAAGATGGCATCCGTATTGAACCAGCACGTGTTGAAGCTCTCCAGCGAATTGACCTTCCCCGGAACAAAAAGGAGATTCAGTCCTTCAATGGTAAGATGAAGTTTTTACGCCACTTTGTGCCTAATCTTGCTGAACATCTAAGAGAGATTACAAACATGCTTAAGAAAGACAGCGTAGTGAAGTGGACCGAGGAGGTGGTAAAGTCTTTCAATTTAGTGAATTTTGTTCTTTCTTCAGCTCCAGTTTTGATCAGCCTGGATTATACTCAGGATTTTATTTTGTTTTAATTTTCTTTGGAGCATACTATGGCAGTGGTATTAATGTAGAAAATAGATGGGCATGAAAAACCAATTTCTTTTATCAGCCGTACTATAAGAGATGCAGCCTTAAAATATAATATCATTGAAAAGCAAGCTCTTGCTCTTGTGAAAGCGCTGAAATATTTTCGAGTATATATTCTGCATTCTCATATTCTTGCTTATGTTCCTAATGTTGTTGTTAAGGATGTTTTAGTGCAAACAAATCCGGAAGGGAGACAGGGAAAATGGATTTCTGCCTTGTTGGAGTATGATGTAGAGATAAAGCCTACAAATCTTATCAAAGGACAAGGGCTGGCTAAGCTAATGGCTGAGTCAAATTTGCATGCCTTGGACATCAATCTTATTGCTGCTATGTCCAAGGAAAATGAGGAAATTTCATCAGTTCAGGTATCAGAAATCTTTGTGTTTTCTCCTTGGTATTCAGATATTGTATATGTGCTTCAAAACTTGTCACCACCGCCCAGCATGGCTAGAAACAAAAGTAGAACTCTGAAATTGAAGGCTGCTAAGTTTTATATTTTGAATGATTCACTCTATTGGAAAGATCCCGGTGGTATTTTGTTAAACTGTTTGGTGGAAGAAGAAGCAAAGCAGGTTATGGAGGATTTTCATAGGGGAGATTGTGGGGGTCGCCTTTTTTGGAAAACAACGACCAACAAGATTTTGAGAGCGGGATATTATTGGCTGACACTTTTTGCTAATGTGTATAAGACTGTAAAAAGCTGTCATGAATGTTAGATTTTTGAAGGAAGGCAGAAATTGCAGCCTTTGCCTCTTAAGCCCATTGACGTAAGTGCTCCTTTTCAGCAATGGGGTTTGGATTTCATTGGCGAGATCCATCCTACTTCTTCAGCTTAGCACAAGTGGATCCTCACAGCAACAGATTATTTCACGAAATGGATTGAAGCAGTTCCCACCAGGCAAGCTACGGATTCGGTAATCATTTCTTTCCTTGAGAATAATATTTTGTCTCGTTTTGGTTGCCCGAATAAGTTAATCACTGATAACGCAGCAGATTTCAAATAAAAAAGGATGATTGATTTTTGTGACAATTATCATATCATTTTGGGACACTCAACCGATTATCATCCACAAGGCAATGGATTGGTGAAGTCTTCCAACAAATCTTTGGTCAACATCATTAAAAAGTTGTTGGAAATAAACAAGAAAAGTTGGCATAAGAATTTGGTCAATGCACTTTGGGCAGACTGAGTGAGTCAGAAGAAATGCATTGGTATGTCCCCTTTTGAGTTAGTTTATGGAGTTGACACAGTGTTTCCTACCTCTCTCGCAGTTCCAGTGGTCAAACTTCTACAGGAAGCTGGCAGTGAATAAGATCATATGAAAAGAAGAATAAATCAAATGATCCATTTGTAGCAGACGAGAGAAGAGGGTTTTCAAAACACATTCAAGCTGCAGGAGAGAATTAAGAAAATATATGACAGAAAAGCAAAGGCGGAAAAATTTCAATTGGAAGAAGTGGTGCTAAAATGGGATGCAAGAAATGAGGAAAAGGGTAACCACGGTAAGTTCGAAAATCTTTGGAAAGGACCCTTTAAAATTGTTGCATATCGGGGTCAGAATGCTTTTCTTCTGAAAGAGATGAATAGGGAATATTTTCCAAGAGGTCCAGTCAATGGTCGGCTGCTCAAGCGGTATCATTTCTGAGATGTATTCTGTTGTTTACATTGTCACTGTATATATTGTTTATTTTAGTTTCATTGCAAGTGTGTGTTGTGATATTTTCTTCAGTTTGGGGCCCGAAGTGAAGGCTATAATTCTGAAGATTTATTTCAGCTTTGGTTTGAGTTTGTCAAGTTAGGTTTTTCAGTCATTTTAGTTTCAAAATTCAGTCAGTTTGAGTCAAATTGTCAGTCAATAAATGAGTCAAGAGTCTTATGTTGATTTTTCGAAGTTATGGACTCCGTAGCCCAATGGACGAAGGAACTGCCTACTCTCCTAGAGATCTGTAGTTCTTGGCACCTCCCAGGAGCTACCATCCCCATCGGAGCCAATGTTATAGTCGGTCTCTTCATCCCTCCGTCAGAGATCAAAATCTCTTTTGTTGCATTTCATTTTAGGTGTCTCATTCAGTTCAGTCATCTGAATTCCATTAGGAGCATGGATCATATGATGGAAGGGTATTTTCTCTCATATCCCTCATGTCTTGTACCTTCTGGTCCGTGTCAGTTCATCAAAATCAATTTTAAAGTCATTCACAGTCATGTTTGGCCTCATGTTTTCCAAAGAGTCATTTTAGGGTTTTTAGTCTCATTAGGTCTAGGGTTTTGCAAATTTAGTCTTCAAAATGTCTAATAATGTCAGCAGGCACATGAGGGAGGCTCGAAATAAGTTTTCATTGCAAAAATTTCATCGTTATAATGCTTGATCATGATTCTTCTTCAAAACTCTGTTTTGAAGAAAAATCGTCAATTTCATCCTTTGTAATAAATGTAATGTAATTTTCAAAAGTTTTTCAGTTATAAAGTTCTTTAGGCATAGCCCTAGTCACCTTTGCCAAATTCCATGCCATCTATCCCTGCAAAAAATAGACAAGAATTTCATCATCAGTTCAAAAATCAAAGGAAACACACAAAAACAGAGTTTATTTTAAAAAGTGCAAAGTGCCAAAGTCTGCAACATTAGAAAGTGGGTTTTCTAAATCAAAAATCAAAATTTTTTGCATATATAAGATATTTTCACATTCAACAGTTCATTTGCACACCAAATACATCATTGAAGCCGAGTCAAAATGTGAAAGAGAAAAATAGTTTTGAAAGCCGAGACTGTGTGTGAAATCACCTGCGCGGCGCACTGGGTGAAGGTCGCGGCACACTTGCTGGTCGCGATGCACACAACCACTCATCTCCTTGCAAAACAGAACTGGCGCGGTGCACACAGTTCTTGCGGTGCATTGGGCCACTGTTGCGGCGCACAGGGCCGACAACGAAAATTTTTATCATTGCTCCACCAAAATTCAAATTTCTCGGTCCCATTTGCTCCATGTAAGTTCAAATGATCTTGTAATTACCATTAAGCAATGTTTGGTGTTGTTTGAAAGGGGAATATAAGAGTTTGAATGCCAAAAGCTTAAACCCTATCATTTTTTTAAGAAGTGCTCTCTTAGGGTTTGAAATTTGTGTTTTGAAACAGCTTTGTGCCACATATTCCATTCTGCCCTTGTTGTTTCTCTCCCATCACAGTTATTTCATCAGTACACTATCCTCTTACATATTTAAGAGTCATTCACTCCTAAAGCCCTATTTCCCCATCCCCAGCCATTTCATTTCACCTTATAAAAATCCCCAAACCCCAAGAATTCCCAAATAGTCAGTGGTTGTCCCTACACCTTTGATATCACTTGATTGAAGTTCATTATCCCCACTGTCCTATTTTTCTCCACAGTCCCTTCCCTTTGGCACATATTTGGAAACTAAGACAAAACAACCAAATTCTCATTCTTCATCACATTCAAGCCAAACATAGACCTTGAACTACCATGGAGACAGACACTGATACATCATATGATAGAGATAGTGATTCTACCACTAAGCTACATGCCCCGAGAAGGCCTCGTAAAGGTGGCAAACATGTGAGAGAAGAGCCCACCTCATTGACTCAATTGCAGGCTTACCCACTTGCCATGGCATGTTTTTAAGAGCAGTCATGCTATCAGTATTGTGAGATGATTGCTAGGATTCAACATCATCAAGAGTTGGCTCGTCTGTTTGTATTGCATTTGCATGATGGTCAGGTAACTCTTGCTGGTGTAAATTTCACCTTGACACCGGAAACCATTTCTCAAGCAACTGGAATACCGAGTGTGGGTGAATAGTGGAACAAAAGACAGCAGGTGGATAGAGTGCATTATGAACCATACATCAGGCCTAGCTATGTGAGACAGCTCAGTAGGGTATTCCCATTCCAGTTCCTAAAATAATCCTATGCACCTTTGATGAAACTTATTATCAAATACTTCAGTTGTGAGGGCCGGTTCTCACGCCTCTATCCATACCACATCAGATTATTGATGCATTTCACTAGAGTGAGGATGATGACCATTCCTTATTTCATGTGTTGGAATATCAAGAGGATGACCATGCTTGTGCAGAAGAAGACTCCCGAGCAGCAGTACAACAATATTTATCACTATGCACTCATCAATATCATGGTTGTACATCAGCTTGGATTGCAGGGCATTTCATGGGAGGATTTAATTTCCCGCGATTTCTTCGCAGTTCCTCAGGTTCCTCCGGAGGTTGTCCATCATGCAGGTGAACCTTCACATTAGCCTGAAGGTCCCGAGATAGAGCCTATTAGTGTGCTAGTATATGTCACTTATTAGAGAGGCACCAGAGTATTGTTTGCAGCAACTCGATGAGTACTATCTCCACCTGGGGTGGAAGGGGTCTCGTTGCCATCATCAGCAGCACAGGTACAGGTATAAGATAGAGGAAAGAGTCTGATGTAGGATGAAGGCCCTTCAGGAGGTCAGGATACTGATTTCATATTGATTGATGAGTATTTGAGCTCTCCAAGCTCAAAGTTGAGAGAGATCATTCAGGAGCAGAAGGATGATATCGACACATTGAACGACAAGTTGCAAAGAGCTCAATGGATCATAAACTATCTGGAGTAGTGAAACAAACAGTTTGAGGATCAGCAGACGATCATGGAATTGTAAAACGTTCGTGAGAACCGGCAAGCTGCCCGAAGAAGCCCAACAGAGATGACACCCATTGAGCAGGATATTGAGGCTGATAGAGAGACTTGGCTTGAGAGGGTCAATATTCATCTTGAGAAGTTGTTGGCAAAGGAAAAAAAGGAAAAGAACATGCTCAGACACATGAAGAACCACTCTTGGGCACGACATCATGTTTGCAAAGCGAGGATCAAGATCCTGAAGGCAAGGCTAAGGAGGGCACTAAAGCGTTGTAAAAGGCATGATAGACTCCAAATTTTGGCCAAAGCTTCTTTGGCCCAGCATAGTGCTTGATGAGGGGCCTTCAGCCCAAATTTCAAGAAATTTGGGAAAAATTTTGTCAATTTTGAATTTTTGGGCCTAAACACAGATTTTCCTGTCCGACGCGTAGCGCCACTTAGTGCGCACTTATAATTGGTAGCTCCTTTTGAGGAAAAATTTCCATTTCTGAATTTTTCATCAAAATTTATGCATGCCTATGGATTAACTAAGGATTTCATCAAGTTCTGGGTTGCCTAAAGGGTCAAAAACACCCTAAAAATGGCCTTTCTGCCACTTTTTGCACACACAGGAAGCAGTGTTGGGAAAACTCACTTTTGGAGGGGCAAATGGCAACCAAATTTAGAAATTTCACTTGGGTTAGAAGTTATACAGGCAGGGATTTCCAACAAGATATCTTGAACTCAATTTGGACTTCAGGAAGACCCTCAAAATCAGCCTCAAACTTGTGCTATGCATAGAGATTTTAGGCACGGCACATGGAGAAATTTGGCCTATTTTTCACTCAGTAGCTCAGAATTTCGCCTAGTTTTGGCTAGTTTGACTTTTTCATGTAACTCTTGATGTACCTTGATGTAATTTCATGACCATGATGTAATTTTGGCATATTTTTACTCATGTTAGTGGATTCATTCACCAAAAAGTGAAATGTAAGTGAATGAATCAGTTTCCTATCATATAGAGGCAAGTTGTTTCATTGCCTATTTTCCAGTTCCTAGTTTAGATATGGTTGAAACAGCTCCTAGAATGATGATCTAGACCCCTAGATGAATGGGAATGAGTTAGGCTTGTCTATATCATGTAGTTCTTCAGTCATTTTCAGGGTTGGACACTTGGGATTGCTTGGCACTTCATTGTACATTTCATCTCTCCAATTTTGGCAACGGAATAGACCAGGGTTTGCAGCACTTTTTGGGATCCATGTGGTTCTGTGTTTTGATGGTGTTTTTCTCTATGTAATTTTAAGTTCACTGATGTTTATGTGTATCAATTTTCTTCTCCTTTCTTCTTAAATTAAACAAATGAGTGATAAAGGTGGAATTCATTAGCTTTGCTTTGCTCTGCCTTCAGTTTTGTTTTATTTTCCATGTTTTCACCTTTTTGAAGAGGATTATTGAATTCCTCTTGCTATCTTCAGCTCTTCACCAGTTTGAACTATCCATTCATTCAATTCAAAGCATCAAAACAATTACCTTCCTTGCCCCAATCAGAACTCTGCAAAAACTAGGCCTCATCCCTGGATCCAAAACTGCCTTTCCCTTTGTTTCCAACAAAAACCCCCAAAAATGAAATCAAACTCCTTTAATTATATACCTAGCCTAAAATTAGTATTTATTTCAAGTCATCTCAAGCCCCTTCAATTATTTTTGTTGAGATTGACCCGAAGAGAGCCCTCTCTTGTTCTGGTAGGGCTAGCTACCAGACTGAGCATGGTTTGATGTTACCCTGAACTCTGCCTTCTTTCAGCCTGAGGTAGATTTAGGAAATAGCACCGAGAATATCTAAAAGATAATTATACTTTGAAAAAAATGGATTATGTCTTACAAAAGGTGACAGGAGCTCACAGTTTGTCTATGGTCGACGGATTTTCTAGGTATAATCAGGTGGCAGTGGAAAAAAACGATCAGAAGAAGATTGTTTTCACTACACCCTAGGGAACCTTCATGTACGGAAGGATTCCATTTGGCCTTATATGTGTAGGTGCAACATTTCAGAGGGCCATGGACATAGCCTTTGCTGGTGAAACGTTTGTAGTTATATATCTTAATGATGTAACTATTTTCTCGGGGTCATATGATCAACAATTGGATCATTTGCAAAGACTTTTAAAAAGTGCAGAAATTTGTGTCTATCATAAAATCCCAAGAAATATTTATTTTCCTTGGAATAAGGTAAGTTACTGGGTCACATAGTTTCTAGACAAGGAGTAAAGATTGACCCAACAAGTGTGGAAGCCATTTAGCCTATTCCCTTACCCAGAAGCAAGAAGGATATCCAAATATTCCTGGGAAAAATAAAAAAATTTAGGAGGTTTGTGCCCAATTATGTTGATATTGTGAGAAGCATAACATATATGTTAAAGAAAAATGCAGAAGTGAAATGGGATAAGGAAGCAATAGATGCATTTTTTAAAATAAAGGAAGCACTACGAGAAGCTCCAGTTATGATTAGTCCAGACTATCAAAAATCCATTCATGTATTCTCATTTGCATCCCCCACTACTATTGCAGTTGTGTTGTTGCAGAAAAATGAAGACAATAAGGAGAACCCAGTTGCATTTTCCAGTGAATTCCTCAGAGATGCTCAGCTCAAATACAATATTCTGGAGAAACAATTATATTCTTTTGTCAAAGCACTGAAATCCTTTAGGAATTATGTGTTTCAGTCCCAAATAACTGCTTATGTTCCTAATTCTAATTTGAAATACGTGCTGGTCCAAAGTGATGTTGAAGGAAAAAGGGGGAAGTGGATAGAAAAAATCCAAGAGTATGATTTGGAAATCAAGCCCACCAACTTGGTCAAGGTACAAGGTTTAGTGAAGTTGTTGACAAAGACAAATTTCAAGCCTTGGGAATTAATCTATTTGCACTGGTGGATGGAGTTGTTAATGAAGAAGATCAAAGCAAGTCCAAAATAGGTATTCAATACAATTTTTTATGCTCTGATTAGTATAAGGATATTGTGCACTACCTATGTTTATTTTCCTTTCTAAATTCACTAAATAGAACAAAAAATAGAGCTATCTAGCTCAAGTCTCAACGATATGTTATCATAGAAGGAAAGCTCTACTGGAAAGATCCTGCTGGTATTTTTTTGTTATGTTTGATCGAAGGAGAATCTATTGAAGTCACCAAACAATATCATGAAAGTATGTGTGGAGGACATTATATCTAGAAGGTCACTGCCCATAAGATTCTCAAGTCGCGCTTCTATTGGCAAACCCTATTTGCAGATGTTTATAGACTAGTTATAAGTTGTCAGACATGCCAGTTGTTTGTTGAAAGGAAAAAACTGGCTCCATTACCTCTCATCCTTGTATTTATTGAAGAACCTTTCAGGAAATGGGGATTGGATTTTATTGGAGAGATCAATCAACCATCAGGTGGATAGTTCAATTGTATTATGACTTCCACTGATTATTTTACAAAATGGGTCGAAGAAATACCCACGAAGAAGGAAAATGACCAAGTAGTGATGAAGTTTCTGGAGGAAAACATCTTCAGCAGATTCGAGTGTCCAGTCAAAATTGTGAGTGATAATGCTCAGGTATTCAAGTCATCTCATTTCATTAATTTTTTTCAAATATATAATGTAATCTTATCACACTCCACAGCATATCATCCTCAACGAAACGGATTGGTAGAGTCCTCAAACAAGACATTGGTCGGGATCTTGAAGAAGACAATCGCTGCAAATCAAAAGGATTGGGACATGAAGTTGAAGTTTTCCCTCTTGGTAGTTCGAGTCACTACCAAGAGATCTACTAGAAAGTCCCCCTATGAACTGGTCTCAATCATTGTTTCCTACTCAGCTGGCTAAACCAGTGATTTCTTTCCTTCAAAAAGCTCAAGAATAACCTAATGCTCTTGTAAGTAGATTGAATAAAATAATTGAATCAAGTGAAAATATAAACAAATTTAGGGATAACTTGATTACTTATCAGGAAAATATAGAGTCCATATTCGGTAGGAAAGCAAAAGAGGTTCTCTTTCAAGTAGGAAATTTAGTACTGAGATGGGACAACAGATGAGAAGACAAGGGAAAGCATGGTAAATTTGATCCTCTATAGTATGGTCCATAAAGAATCTCTGAGGCAAGGTCAAATAACACATTCATTTTGGAAGACCTAGATGGAGAGCCAATACAGATACCTATGAATGGGTAGTATCTGAAGCATTATTTCCAGCATTAGAAGTCAACACTCCACCACTGTAAATACCAGATTGCTCATTGTTCATATGCGACCAGGAAATATTTGACTCAATCCCCAATGGATAAGGCACTATTCTACGGTTCTTAGCACTTCCGTGGAAGAAATAACTATCCCCGGGTGGAGCCAGATGTTGTGGCTCATTTGCATTTACCTTTGAAATATTTTTCAAAAACACCAAAAAAGCATATACGTTAAAAAAGGAAAAATTTTGTATGTCAAAGAAGAATTTTGATTTATACGTTGGTACACTAACATTACGTGATGAGATGTGAAGGTGGGTCGATTCGGGCTCGTTCACGTACAGAACAGTTCAAATTGAGCCCAAATCCAATGGCAACCTAGGAGCACAAATTGCATGAGATTTATACCAAGGAGTGCCCCCGCAAGCAGTCTCGTTAAATCTGCTCACCTGCAAACCAAATACTAACATAAACTGTGGGAACACTCTCTTCAAATTCCAAAAATTGCTTCAGTGTCCCCACAAGTGGTCTCATGTTTCAATGAAGACCTTACATCGTGATATCTGGAGCCCATGCCCTTTACTTTCAAGTAAAAGATGATAAATAAATGGCATATTTACGTTAGACACTTAAGAGTTTTGGAGAAGGTACAAAGGGAAAAGCGGACGGTCAGTATTAAAGTGCAGAACTAGGACAAAGAGATAAACAACGGAGATTAAATCACAAACTGGTAATCGCAAGTTTTAAGAGTTAAGTGAAAATGGTTTGAGTTATAATTGTCGAAGTGGGAAATGCGATGTGGTGGGGCATGATCGCAAATTGCAAGTTTTAACGAATAAGCATAGAGGTAAAAGTTAAATTAGCTAAAGGGTGATGACATTGGGACTTGAGCGCATAGCGCAAATTTCAAGTTTTAAAGAATAAGTGTGGAGGTAAATGTTAAAATCATCAAAGTATGATATGTGATGCAGTGGGGCCCAATCGCAAATCACAAATCGCAAGTTTTAAAGAATAAGTGTAGAGGAAAATGTTAAAAGTGTCGAAGTGCGATATGTGATGCGGTGGGGCCCGATCGCAAATTGCAAATCGCAAGTTTTAAAGAATAAGTTCAGAGGTAAATGTTAAAAGAGCTGAAGTGTGATGTGCATGTGGATGCAACATAGTTTCAAAGGTGAATTCCAAATTTTTTCGTACTCGGAAGTAAGTCATTTTTGTGTGTTAAACCATGTGGGAGGAAGAAAAAAACATTATAACGTGAAATAGGTGAAACGCCTTGGCAATGAAGAAATAGGCAGAACACAGTAAACAAACTTGGGTAAGTGACTTGATGCAGAACAAAGGAGAAGAGGCAAATTTGGGTAGCAGTTGATATGAGTAACAACGTTTGAAAGCACAGGGTCACAGGTAGAGTTGGGCAGAAAAGTGTATAGTGGCACTGTTATGAGCAAGACAACTGGATCATGTTGGGCGTGGAGGTTTCATTACAAATTTGTGCAGCCATTGTATCACGACAAGAAATGCCACCTTGGAACTTCGAGAGGATGCATCAGCAACATCAGATTTAGAAAAACAAAGCATATTTCCAGGTTTCAATTTATTTTATTATTATAATTGTATGTGTAATTTTAACAATTTAGGAAGATGAATAGTTCAATAAGTTCAGCAGTTACGAACTACTCTGATTTATTTAAGGAGATATAAATAAAGAAAATGGGTTTTGATTTTTGGACCTCTGGAGGACTGCTAGTTTATGACTGAATTCTCTTAGAAATTAATGAAAGAAGATCAAGTTTCCTACACCTTTTGATGTTGATACGTCTTTCTTGTTTCAATCTGTGGCTATTCCTCTTTGAATGAAGTGAAGTAATGTAGCAATCAATCTCTTAATTTCATTTCTAAGTAAGACTTAAATAACCTTAATTTGGGCTACTTCACCTCATCTCTTCTCTCTTCATAAACTCCTGATAGAAATTTAAACTGATAGACTTTGTGTTTACAACATATTATTTTAAGTTCTCTCTTCCTTCACGAATTTCCTCTGAAACTTAACAGTGGTAGATTCTGTGTTTTCAGCAAATCATTTTGAGTTTCTATTACAGTTCTTCTTTTCCTTCCATTCAAATATCAACAGTTTATGGAATTGTGAAGGCTTTCATTATATCATATTATTGAAGGTATTAAGTAACTGAATTCCAAAGGTGTTAACAAAAAGGCCATTTGATATGGTAATTGTGACATACATTTATAAAATGTCTTAAGCACTGGTTCCTTACCATAGCCAAGGGATTGTTTCTTGATACACAACATTTTATTGCACTGTTTCCAGGGATGAAGAAATGAAATTTATTTTTCCCTAGTTTTTCACATTACTTCCTCTGGTTGTTCAGTGATGAGGAAATATTGGATTGTATTTATTATTTTCAAAATTATGGATTTCAAAATACCTCACATGCGGTTGGATACGTCACAACAGATAGTCCCTACTTTTCTAGATCCAGAAATATTGGTTTCCAAAAGGATTGAGAAACCTCAAACTCCTTCAACACCTAATCCTACATTTTTTTCTCCTAGCAGCAGTTCTCATAACCCTTTTTTTAAATATATTTCTGAGGAAATCTCTTTCTTATAACAATATTCTCCTTCCACACCCATTTATTTTCAAGGACCTCAGTTAGAAGAACATTCTTTTAATTATTTTTCTTTTACCTTAACTCAAGCTCAGAAAAATATAGTTTCTAGTTCTTCTTCCATTGTTCATCAACCCACTTCCATATCAATGTTACCCCCATCTTCACTCACTTTCATAGCAGGTTCATCAGCCTCAACTTCCCAAGGAGCAGTTAACCAAGTTGTGAATATGGTAGTACCAGTTTTCTTAACAAACATATATGATCGACTAAATCTTGCACAACCAATGAACGTCATGCCTCGAGAATGCCTTAAATTACTTCCTCGTTTCACTGGAGAAAATGAAGTAACTGCACAACAACATTTACCTTTGTTTTTCACTTTTTCTAAGAATTTGAATGTAGTACACCTAGATGTTGTGATGAGACTATTTGTGTAGTCTCTAGATGGAGAGGCTAGAAAAAGGTTCAAAGGGTTACCAAATGGTTCCATAAATAACTAGGAAGAGTTAGAAAATAGATTCACTTAGAGATGGGGAGAAAAGAGAGATCATGGTTACTCATTGACAAAGTTTAATGCAATTGAAAGAAGGTTTGATGAAGACATTTCTGAGTTTGTAAAAAGATTCAATAAATTGTACAATAGTTTACTTATAGAGATGAAGTTCCCCCTATAGGAGAAAAGGTATTTTTTACTGGGGCTTTTGAAGCTGATTTTATCTTTACATTGAGAGAAAAAAGAGCCCCTACTCTTGAGCAGATACAGACAGATGCTTTAGAGATTGAAGCTAATATGACTACAACTATAAAGGAAAAGGGGAAATAGCCATCCCAAGAGAAGGGGAAAGAAAAAGAAGAACCATCGCAAGATATGATGATAGAAGATATGGAAAGGGTGATAAAATTTTTGACAAGTAAGCTATCTAAGATAGAATTGGAAAATAAAAACCCCCAAAGGCACATACAACAAAACTGAGGGGGTTTCAACCCTCAATTCAGAAGACATCCCCTGCAAATTTTGTAGAGGGAAAGAAGAGATCAAGACCAGTTTCAAGCACCATTGTATATAGAAGTAGCACCCGTAGAGCTAGCAAAATATGACCAAAGGGAGGTTGAGGGCCATGTATCTGCTATGTATGCAATATAAGAGGATGTAGAGGAAGATTATGGGGATAATATGTTGAAGCCGAAGTACCTTTTGATCAAGATGAGATGGATGAACACTGTAGAAAATACGCAGACTTCATGTAAGTTGAGTTACATAAAAAATATGATTTAATGTCTAAAAAGAGATCTAGAGTGCAAGATAATGTAGGTGAACAACAAGGTTCCATTCCTCCTCCAATGGCAACTCCACAACAAAAGGACCCTGTGAAACAGGTCAGTAATAGGAAACAACCTACAAACTCACTTAAGAGAACAAATGTGCAACAGGCTGAATCTTCCCAGGATAAATCATTTGACACTAATATTCTGGAGAGAGTTGTTCCTGTACCCAAAAAAGCGAAAGATTCTAAAGAGAGTGAAGAAGAACCTCAAAAGGTTTTTAAGAAACCTCATGCTTTCAGTTTCGCCATAGAGTTGGAGAAGGTTAAAATTTAGGTACCTCTTCTGGAATTGGCTAAAATACCATCTTACAAGAAAGAAATTTTAGGGTTTATTATTCTCACATAGGTGGAAGATATAAGTGACACAGCAAACCTATAAGAAGAAAAGCCAGTGGTCACCTTTGTCCCTCATGTAGAATAAGTAGATCCTTCTATTCCACCCTTCTATATTTCTTTGTTGCTTCATGTTTTTTTTTCTACATAATTGCATGCTAGACTCGGGAGCATCCCATAACTTCATGCCATTGTCTTTTATGAAGGAGATTAACCTACTGATTACCAACCCTTATAGGGATTTGTATTCATTTGATTCCAAAAGGGTGAAATGTGTTGGGTTGATTAAAGATGTAGCAGTTTCATTGGCAGAAATCCCAACGAAGAGTATATTCATGGATGTAGTGGTTTCTGACATCCCAACCAGGTTTGGAATGCTCCTATCAAGGTCTTGGGGAGCTAAGTTGGGAGGTGTACTAAAGTTAGATTTCACTTATGCTACCATTCCAGTTTTTAATGGGGAAGAAAGGAGATTATACAGGGAAACAAGTTTTGTGAAGACTACCTCTAAAAAAGATGTAGGAAATTCCCCCATTTATAGTCAAGAAACAGAAGATCTTTCTTGTTTCATGATGAATGAAGTTGTAGAATTTGTAGAAGATACAGGAAGAAGCTCTACTTAGTAGTTGTAAATAACAAGATACACTCAAAGAATATTTGGAAGTGATACTTTGATGGAGCCTACTCTAAGGAAGGCGCAGGTATTGGATTCTTGCTAATATCACTCGAAGGTAACCTCATGCAATTCTCTTTTAAACTAGAATTTGATTCGACAAACAATGTGGTTGAATATGAGGCTTTAATCTCAAGCCTTCAAGTTTCTAAAAATATGGGGTTTAATGTATTTCAATTTATGGTGACTCTGAGTTGATAATCAGGCATATCAAGAATCATTTTCAAACCAAGCATCAGAGTTTAAGATCATACAGGAATGAAGTTTGGGATCTAATAGAAAAATATTTTGAAGCCTTCAATCTTCAATATATTCTGAGGGAGGAGAATAGATTGGCTGATTCTTTGGCAGTTGTAGCCGGCACCTTCAAACCTCCCATAAATCCCCAGCTATGATACGAAATTGAAGTTAGACATAGACCTTCTATCCCTGACAATGTGAGACATTGGCATGTGTTTGATGATGATGAACAGATAAATTAGTTCCTGACAATGATTTGAAACTTTGAAGATGTTGAGATAGACCAAGAGGAAGAACAAACATATCAGAGAACAAAAATAAGAAAACTCAAGAAGTCAATAGGTGAACAAAATATTATCCAATTGAAAGATAATGTGGTCCCTAGAGGGTTTGTTCCCCTTGAAAGATTGTTCGATGCTAATGATGTTGTTGTTGATTCGAAGAAAACACATCAATAAGAAGATATGGAAGATTGTAATTTGGGAACCCACCAAGAGCCCAAATAGTGAAATTGTTCATAGGGGTTCCCAAAAACTACAAAGAAAGATACATTGATATTTTTAAGAAGTATATGGATGTGTTTGTTTGGTCATATAAATACCTGAAAACATATGACAATCATTATTCATCGTAAGGTTCCATTGAAGGGAGGGCTCAAACCACATAGACATAAGCTCAGACAGATCAATCCCTTCTTGTTAGCTCCAATCGAAAAAGAAGTGAAGAAACTGTTGTAGGCGAAAATTATAGTCCCTCACATATAGTCAGATTGGGTTTCCAATCTAGTCCCTATAAGAAAGAAGAATGGAGAGATAAGACTGTGTGTAGACTTTAGGAACATGAATCGAGCATCTATAAAAGATAATTATCCTTTGCCAAAAATGGGTTATGCCTTACAAAAGGTGACATGAGCTCACAGTTCATCTATGGTCGATGGATTTCTGGTCAGAATTAGGTGGCAATGGAAAAAGAAGATTAGAAGAAGACTACTTTCACTACATCCTGGGGCACCTTCATGTACACAATGATGTCATTTGGCCTTATGAATGCAGGTGCAACATTTCAGAGCACCATGGACATAGCCTTCATTAGTGACAAGTTTGTATTTATATATCTTGATGATGTAACTATTTTATCGGGGTCAGATGATGAACACTTGGAGCATTTGCAAAAAATTTTCAAAAATGTAGAAAGTATAGTCTATCATTAAATCCCAATAAATATTTATTTTCCTTGGAAAAAGTTAAGTTAGAAGGTCACATAGTTTCTAAAAAAGGAGTAAATATTGAGCCAACAAGGGTGGAAGACGTTCAAACTATTCCTTTACCTAGAAGAAAGAAGGATATCCAGAGATTCCTAGGAAAAATAAACTTTCCAAGGAGGTTTGTGCCCAATTATGCTGAGATCATGAGAAGCATAACAGATATGTTGAAGAAAAATCCAAAAATTGAAATGGGATAAGGAAGCAAGAGATGCATTTGTTAGAATAAAGGAAGCACTGGAGGAAGCTCCAATTCTGATTCGTCTAGACTATCAAAAATCCTTTCAGGTATTCTCATTTGCATCCCCCACTACTATTGTCGCTGTGTTGTTGCAGAAAAATGAAGATAATAAGAAGTAGCTAGTTGAATTTTTCAGTAAACTACTTATAAATGTTGAACTTAAATATAATATTATGGAGAAATAAGTATATGCTTTTGTCAAAGCATTGAAAGCCTTCACGACTTATGTGTTGCAGTCCCAAATAATTGCTTATGTTCCTAATTCTGATGTGAAAGACATGTTGGTCCAAAGTGATGTTGAAGGAAAAAGGTGGAAGTGGATAGAAAAAATCCAAGAGTATGATTTGGACATCAAACCCACCAAGCTGGTCAAGGGACAGGGTTTAGTGAAGTTGTTTATAGAGATAAATTTTCAAGCCTTGGGAATTAATTTGTTGGCACCAGTGGATGGAATTGTTAATGAAGAAGGTCAAAGCAAGTCCAAAATAGGTATTCAATACAAATTTTTGTGCTCTGATTGGTATAAGGATATTGTGCACTACTTATGTTTCTTTTCCTGTCCAACTTCACTAAATAGAACAAAATACAGAGCTCTCAAGACATACCATTTGAAGGAGAACTATTGGCGAAAGTTTGACAACTGAAGATGGAGGATTGTGATTTTAATGATCGAAGCAAGTATCCACAATTCGAACTATGTTGGTACCTACACCAAGTGTATTACCCAAAGAATAAATTCACCAGGTTGGAGCCACACTAGTGGGGTGAAGGATTACAAAGAATATGGTTGTTAAATATGCTGATCGTGCCACACTTTGAGTGAAGTGTTATCAACACAATTTGTGTTCGACAGTTTTTGGCTTTAGTGCATGATGGATACCTTTTTTTTGGGAGAGAGGATGCCAATAGATGAGATGTTGATTAGAAGAATAACTGCACTACAATACCAAGGAAAGAACCCTGCTGAGGAGTTCTTGGGAAAGAGTCGGGATAAGGTAGTCGCTGAAAAAATGAAGAATAAGTATGAGATGATAAAGAAGTAAAGGGGTTATGACATCAATTATATCAATTACCAAGGAGTATGCTTCACCATGCACATTATTATAGGGAAAATTATTCGCAAGTTTGTAGCGAATGAAATTCCAATGATCGTGGTCTCTTTGGCCACATAGTGCAGTAAGGGGGTTCAGTTTAAATAGGTCAGCTACTTATGAAAATAATTTTTGGAAGATTTTCAAGAAGCATAGGAGGAAGGCAACACATTATACTATGTGTGGTTTTTATTTATAATTGCATTGATGTCATGGAAGGAACCAACAAAGTCACATTTCCTTACCGATGAACCAGATGTGTGTGAAGTCACGCAATATGCCTCACTCTAGTTTTCCAAGGAGTCAATGCACGCATTTGAAAACAAGACTTTTCATGTACTAATGGAGATGGAATTTCACATGGTGGTGAATCAGCATCCCGTGATATCACCTAATTTGTTTTAATAGTACCATCATATTGCATAGTTTAAGGCTGATTTACATAAAGCTTACATTAAGGCACGAAAGTATCCAACAAGGACATGGCATCCTTTGCCATATTTGGTCACAGAGATTGATATTACAGAAGTTATAAAGCAATGGTCAATATACTGGCTTACTCCACCCATTGGAGGCATTGTGATAGACGTACATACCACACAACATGCGGGTACCAGTGGAAAGGACACAAAAGTAGGGAAATATGCAGAGCTAGAAATAGAGAAGGATGAAGATGAAATTGAAGGAACAAAGCTAGATCAGGGTAGCCAGGACCCTCCTAGTGGTATATAGGCAATCAATTCACCATTTATCATAAATAAGATGTTTCCTCTAGAATCTAAGCCAGGCACATGGAAGAAGCACAAGGAATATCTATCCAAGTGCACAAATCCAATGGTCCTCACTGAATGGGACATTGATGAAATTTGAGACAAGGTACAACACATATCAGAAGACACATGGAATGGAATCGAGGATCACTACAAAGAAGTATTCACAGAAGTGTAGGAAGGAATGTAGGAACTCAAGGTATTGGAACAAACAGCATGACAGTAGGACTCAGGAGCATTTGGCCAACCAACAAGCATAGACAAGTCAATTAGCACAGCCAGAGCGCTGACTAGAGACCTAATTTGGTTTGAGAATTTTTCAAGTACCCAAAGGAGTGCAACATTTCGAAGCAGTCAAAGACATGGAACACACCAAATGATTGGACAACATCAACATGAACCTCGCCATTCTCGACACTCCAACATTGCATGAATTACACCAAGGGATCGTATAAGAATTTAAGGGGCGAGAATAGCATCTATTGTAATCAAGAATACACTGGGTGCAGCAGGAATAAACTACAATGACAACACAAATTGATCGGGTTCCCCAGGAAAGAGACTGGTGCATCGGGAGCAGCTGCAATTGGAAGAAGCCATCAGTAATACTTGCAGTTATGTTCTAGATGTTGAGGTCCACAGACAAGAACCACCAGCATAAAAACTTGTGAACCTCACCTTCACGATCAAGGAATGAAAGAAAAGCATGGAGAAGATGAAGTATGAATAATAGGTACATATTACTGAGCTGCAATTAAGGATGCATCGAGCCACACCACCAAATGTGCGAGAACAGAGGGAAGTGGATCTCAAAACCACATTGGAAGGTATCTCCACTACATTAAATGACTTTGTGAAACTTTTGGATGATATAATGGATATTTTGACCTCGATGTAGGAAGATCCAATTATTATGAGGATTGAAGAAGAGATATAGACAAAGCAGAAGTAGTTGGATTAAATCCAAAGAACTGCGAGGACCCTCGCAGTCTCGCAGAGACTCGAAAGGATAACATAAGGAAAGAATATTCAGAGCTAGATTGAACATTTTCGAAGAAAATGGTAGCTAATAATGACAAAGAATCAGCCATGGCCGGAAGAGGTCGTCCAAATTTCATAAACAGTGTATGGAAATCTCGAGGAGTTGAAACAAAGATAGAAGGAAGAACTATAGAAGACAGTCGCACAAACTACAGAGGCAATACTGGAGCAAGTGCGCAATGAGGAAAAGCAGATGGAATAAATAATTTAGCAATGTAATGCCACCTTAAACAGACTATCAAAATAAGGTTCGGGGTGCACATGCTAAGTGACTTAGGACGAGTCACATGTAAGCATTGTGGGCCTATTGAGAACAACCCAAATTGGTCCAAGTTTTGGTCAAAATAATCTGCAACTGGAGGAGCAAAGTGCGCATTTATATGGAGTTAATTATGTTGTGAGGTGTTTAGGGAGTTCAGGGTGACCCAAAGCCCCTCATTTTGTAATGTATTTTGGGGTTTAGTCTATTATTTTTTTCGCCCATGGTATGTCGACCATGGTTTTGTATGATGTAAATACTATATATAAAAATTTAATATTGTGTCAAAGTCAGAAGTTCAAATTTTATGAGAACAAGCACTTGAGATATTTATTTTAGTATATTTTGGTTCTTAAGGGAAGGCTCTGCAGCTGTGTGCACGAAATCCTTGAAGAGTCAATAGCTTTGTGCATAGACCACCGACAACTGTGTGTAGGTTGTAGAAGTGAATGTACTCAACAGACTTATCCTAATAAAGAAGAAGAAGTTTGGAAGGAGTAATTTTGTTTATATGTGTATTTATGTACATTAATTAGTTTTTTTTATGCTTTATGTTGTGTTTTAATAATAAAGGCGCATTGCACACAAGTATTGATTGATCAATTAACTATAGACTTTCAAAGTAGATAGATGCATCAGCGTGGCTCAGAACAAGCATAAGGAAGTATTTTAGCAGTAGATCCACACTCCATTGTCCCTATGGATGCAAAAACCTGGTTCTGACATCCCCCAATATTTCCTAGGTGAGACTGCGATCTGTGATGCAAGTCATTATTGAAAGGATCGGTAATAGAGAGTTTTGTTGGTGCGCAGTTAACTAGGAACCTGGGTCAAGCCCAACTGATCTAAAATTCCCCTAGAAGAAGGTATCAGGGGGCCTAATAGTGTATACACCTTTGGCTGTCATGATTTTGTTGAGGTTTGAACCTTTTATTTCATAAGAAAATAAGGATATTGTCATACCAAGGGTCCTCCATTGTCACTGAGAACAAATGTTCATAAGGTAGTGCACCATTAACGAGGGATCCTTGGGTCCTTGTGGGGATATGAGTGATGAATTCGGTGAGGATGAGAGCCTTTTTTCATTTATGGGAGCTAAATTGCAGATCAAATTCCTACATTATAACTACCCATTAGGCATAACTATGATTCATCATGCGATGAGTGAACAAATATCGCATGGGGTTGATAAATGCTATGATAGTGGTTGTTCGAAGGATGATATAGTGTAGAAGCTTCAGTACTATATGTATTAGGGCTAATGTTGTTTTCTCTTTTGGCTCATAATTCAATGTAAGTACAACTAATTTCTTTATTACATGATAAATTATGTATTCCTTGTTGTCTGGTCCATTCTATAATAGCACCCCCACAATGGATACACCTGACACCGACAGATATAGGGCGTAATATTTATTCTTTTCAGGTGGGATGATAAAGGAGTTGAAGATAGGGTTTCTTTTAATGCTTCAAACTATTTTTGGGCCTGTTCATCCCATTAGAAAGGATTGTCTTGACGAAGGAGGCATAGGAAGCCCTGTGCATAAGTGGCATAGTTGGGGACAAAGCATCATAAGGAGTTGGCCTTACCCTGCAGGCTTTGTAACTACTTCAATGTTTTTTTATGTGTTACTTCTTTGATCACTTGGACTTTTAGAGGGTCGATTCTAATGCCTTGCTCGTAAAATATGAATCATAGCAATCTTTCAGCGTTGACGCAGAAGACACACTAGAGAGGGTTCAACCGTAAGTTATATTGTTAGAATCTATGAAAAAAATGGTGTAGATATTGCAAATGGTCATCATACATCTTGGATCATATAATGAAGTCATCCAAAGGGGCGAGGATGAGATGATCCAAGTCGTGAAATTTGAAGTTCATGGCCCGCTAGAAGGTGATGCCCACATTTTTAAGACCGAATGGTATAACTTGGTATTTTACCGTACCGCAGGGGATGGTAAATGAAATTTTGTATCGATACATATGTCGAACATGGATTTGATTATACCCATAAGCCCCATGCATGAAATTTAAGGCCTCATGATCGACACATGAATCTATGACTTGGTCGGTGAATGGTGTGGGGTAATATCTCTTGGGACAAGCCTTATTCAGATCTTGAAAATCGGTGCAAATGTGAATGGTGCCCTATTTTTTCATGATGGGTATAGGGTTATAAACTTATGACATGTAAGAAATCAGGTAGATAAACCCAACTTTGTGGAGCTTATCTATCTCTCGCTTGATTGCTTCGACCTTAGAAGGGTAATATTGTTGTTGTGTTTGTCGAACATGGAAGGCATCGGGCCATGTGTCAATATGATGTTCTACAATGCTGGGACATATGTCTGGCATCTCCAAGTAATCCCATGGAAATATATCCTTATATTCTTGTAATAGCAAGGTGTATGAGGCTACTTCTTCTAGAGAGTCTGTTTTCCCCAGGGAGATTTATTTGACCTTACCATTTTTTTTGAAATATTCACCATGTTACCTTCCTCAAATGCATCAGGCATGGGGATAGAATTTTTGAACCAATATACTTTTCCTTATGGTAGGAAATATTTAGTTTCAATGGCATAGATATCATTGGTTGGTTCACTGCTAGGCACGAATGTGTTTTCTGGTAGAAAATAAAAACAATGGTGCATGGCTCCCGATGGACATTCAGGTTCCGTCATCACCTCCATAATATCTTCATTGGAGTGAAAATATTATCTGAGGGAATTTGGGCTTAGCGGTGTTGGTTGAAAAATTGTAATATGATTTAGTGGTTGATTCCATAAAACTAGATGAGGTTGAAAAAGTGTAGATAGGGTGTGTCTGTACCGTCAATCATACTAATATTGATATGGTAGTTGTAGTGGTCCTGAAACCAAAAAATAATTAGCATACAACACGAATCACAGATCCCACAGATGATGAGATGAATCATATGTGATGTTCTGTGTCATCAAAATTAAGTGGTGGAAGAATTGTCCTAATCATTTGGTTTGTGCTAGGAGAGGGGGGGTTTATGTGACCTTGTTGGTGTACAAGGGGCAAAGGAATCCTCTGCTATAGGAAACTGGTGCTGAATCCTAAGATGTTGAAATGTTTGTAACATATGGAATTCTTTTTTATCGTGAGAGTGGCTAGTGCATATGTCACACACAGGGCAGATACTTACTAAGTAAATGGAATGTGAGCTAGTACTACTCACAACGTAAGACAACGATGCTTGGTTGGGGTTGTGAGATGGGGAATTTTTGCATGATTTCCGTCTCCAAGTCTTAGTCTTAGCATGATGTGGCTTCCTTGAGTGGTTTTTTTTTAATGTTGCTTTGGATGTTCGAAATCGTGGAATATATTGATAACTCTTTGTATGATGGAATTGGGAGCATATGTGACAATAGAAACGAGTGATTTTCTCTTGGATGGAGAGATGTATTTTGGGGATATTAATTATTATGCATAAAATATAAGCGACTCAACTCTTGACATTGTTTGACTAGGTGGTTGGGTTTATTGCATAGGGTACATGCCCATTTGGTTTGGACCATGCCCCATTGGTGCATTTGGTCTTCCTCCCATATTTAGGTCGGCGATGGTGAAAAGAGGGTGAAGGGATTTCGGAAAGTTTTCTCTCTTTGAACATGCACAAAATGTACCTAGATTCCTCATTACCTTGTGTTGTGGTACTCTTTAAATATTCTGAGTCTGAACTTACTAAGTTAGAATTTTCAATGATGAACCGACGCATGAAATGTAACATAGAGTGGAATCAAGGGAGGTGGGGACAACAACACACATGATGGTTACTTCTATAGATCTAACAAGTATGACACCTATGTCTCGATAAGTTTCTTTGGGAAACATGGGTGATTGGGTACGAGTGGTTAAATGTTGTTAATTAGGGGCATTGGGTGATCAAAAAATCAAGTTCATCACACAAAGTGAAAACAGGGAGATGAGTTGTAGCCTCTTTTTTCCTTCTGGTTGCTTTGGCAGTTGGGCGTGTTGGGTATGAGCATGAAGTTGGTTCTTCTTGTATGTATAAGATGGTTTTGGATCTTTCCTCTCCTATCTGCATTGGTGTTATGGATGGATCCTAGGAATTGGATTATGCCAGTGCATGTAACACATATCTATATTGAGGAATTTCAAGGTAATTATGGGTGTAATGTCTATACTCTACACAGATGGTGCATGCATGGTTGGTGCGTAATGCCTTACCTTGGATGTTTGTGACCTTTTCTCTTTTTTTTTGGGTTTGGGATCATAGTCATTCTTTAGGCATGTATTAGATATTTTAAAGTTTCTAACTCTGGAAAATTGTTGGTAGGATGGCCAACTACATTGCACAATGTACAAGGTGGAGATGTCTTAAGAACTCTAGGAGTGTCTGCCTTATTCAATTTTTTAATCCTTTTAGTGGCATTGGATGGTGTCGCTATGGGTGTTTCCTGAGTTATGATGGCCTCATTAGAGGTGATACGGACGACACCTTTAGAGATGATACCTGAGGTTCCTAACATTGCCGGTGGAACCAAATACTAGACTGGCATCATGAGAGCCATGGTTGGTAATGTAAGGGTTTCCATGACCTAGTGTGATACACAACGAAAAGGGGGATATAATAATGGGGTTGAGGTGATGACATATGGAAGAAATGTTGAGTCGGTAGTAGTTTTCGAGCTCTGGTTCCTAACTCGATTCGGTCTTTGATGATCTCATCATGCACACTGTAGCTCATCTAGTTACTAGAGCTTCTCCTAGAAATAAAAGAGGTTCTCCAAGGTATGTTCCGAGGAGAGTGGATGGTTTTAAATTACTAGGAGAAAATTCTGTGTATGTTGTGACCAACTCCACATATGAATCTGTGTATGATCGCATACCATCAAGGGTGGTTACAAGTTTCTTCTCATAATATGTGAGTTGGTCTACAATAATGAATTTCCCTTAGTGAGGGAACATCATCACTCTGAATATGGAGGATGCTACCCTAGTCACAACATACATATAACTTCATCCAAGAAGTATGTTATAGTCCAGTTTTCAGTCTAAGCCTTCAATGTCAATGAGCACAGTATTGTCAGTCAGATGTACTAGTATGTCTTGAAACATACCTATAGGGGTGAATGGGCATCCATCATATAATCTAAGAATGTTATCAGATGGTTTCATTTATGGTGATACTAAATTTTTCTGAACCATTTTTGACATAATACATGTGGGTTATCCTTCGTCCATGATGCAATGATGAATGGTGATTTTCTGGATTGAAACCAAGATTTGAAAGGTGACTAGAGAAGGTACTCGTGCGCTCACTTTATATAGATAAAAAACCATTAAGTGAGAATCAGAAAGGTTGATTACACCTAATGCATAAAGTAAGGCTTTCTACTGGGATTGACAAGATTGCAGGACTTCTAATACTAACATAGATGAGGTGGGTTGATCCAAGTCATCCACTATGCTATAGCTATGAGAAACCTTTGAATTATGTCATGTACGCCTCATGGGACCTTTTAGCATTTTTTGCATAGGTTCAATAGGTACCCTAGAAATGGTTATTGGCACTACAGGTATGGTTGTGCTTGAGGGCGTTGGGTTAGCGTCTAGGGGAGTTTCAAAATTTCTCTTTCATATTTGCAGGAGAATTTATTCTTCTTCCATGTAGATATCGGGATGAGAAATGTTTTGAGTGTTCCCTCAAAAAAAAATTTGTCAAGGTGGTTGATGTTGCTGAGTATTAACCACTCCTTGATGGTGGAAAGGTTCCTGCATTACTGCAAGTTATTATTTTTTTCCCCCCCTATCCCAAATTTCCCTAGATTCTTTTAAACTTATGGATCTCAGGAAAATGGTGGATGTAATGACCATACTCCCCACATATGGCACAATAATTATTGGTCCTTATATTGGTCGTCTTGTTTTTCTTTTGAGAGTTTTTGGTTTGTTACTCATTCTCATTTCAGTTGGGGTTGCCCCCAATCTGTATTTGTGGGGGATGTTTCTTATTTTTCCCCCCCTATCAAGGGTCTCCATTTGAATTTTTCTTAGCAACAATCATAGGATTGTTAGTATTCTCCTAGTGATATGACAATTTTTTTTTAGCTTTGGAAAATTTCACTAAACTAACCCCTATGGTAATTTATGCTAATGGTATATTTTGTTGTTGTGAGAGGAAAGGAGAGTATTAGTTTCCTTGTCCCTGATTGGCGTACACATTCTGGGATGACTCTCTTACGTTGGTATACCTAGATGAGTATTGGTTTCCTTCAGACACCCAGTTAGGGCTTCAGACACCCAGTTAGGGCTCGACTCTTCATTTTTTAAAACTGATTAAGTAAAAGGCCCACTATCCTTCTTCTATAGGTGGTAGTAGGTTCCCTTATCCCAGGAGTGCTCAACATCTTTCTAAATTCTCACCTTAATTTGGAGGCCCATCTCGATTCTGCTTAGATCCATAATGTTTCCTTTTCTTCATTGGCATCCATAGATTTTGTGGACAAATGCCACTAAATCTGATTCATCATAAATGACATGAAGGCTGCAAACCCCCCATGTAGGAGAATATAATTACTACCATTTTCACACTTTCATGCTCACAAATTATATTTTTCAAAAATAACTCACATTCAATATTTTTTTATCAAAATCAGAAGCACGAAAGACACCTAAAAAGGTGTGGATGGAAAAACCCATATAGGGAATGTTCTCCATGACGAATTTTAATTGAAATAGGTAATAGTGTTCCCATAGGAAAATGGGGTAGGATGGGGAAGGTTTCCTACATTCCAACAAATTGAGGGCAAGATAATGGATTTTTTGCTTATCCAGAGTCAGATCCTGAACTTGTTGTTGTAACAGTAGCAGTACTTCTTTACGGCTTCTTTGCGCATACACTCTTCCCAACCTTTCTTTAGTTCTTCCTTCATCCGTTTTCCCTATAAACCAGCATAGATCCATCTAAAACATGGATCTAACATGAGCCGAAAGGGATCAAATTCCTTTTGTTGCAAACTTATTTTAGAATACAAAAATTTGTTATTGTTTAAATTTCACTTTTGATTGTTATAGAGATTACATAACACGTGTATTGAAACATTTTATATTAATTCATATTAAATTATTTTATTCTTAACTCACATTGGATATTTGATTCTATCATACATTAAAATATTTTCTTTTAACATTTTTTTCTATATATAAATTTATATAAAGTTGATATCACTTATTAAAATATTTTTTAAAACATAAGGTTTAAACATCTTACTCACATATTTTTTTTACTTCTAATTACTCTACATGATATTAGGTCATATGGACAACTAATTAAAAATGCATAGCATATATTTTTTTTTTTCATTTTTATTATAGCCGACATTGTTTTTCTATTTAGAGAATATTTTATTTCTATTTTACGAGGAATGAACATACTTAATGTAGCCTTCACACTGGGATGTAGAAACAATATAGATGCAGTTTAACCACATAACTACCAAGGGCCTTGAGAGATCCAATATCAAACTTTTTAAAAAAATTACATGTCAATTAATACATTTTACTAGTGCAAGTAATCAAATATAATTATAAATCGACATCTAAATTGAAATCAAAAAATTGAGTGCAAGCAATCAAATTGTATTAGAAATCACCACATACACTGAAATCAATGCAAGTAATCAAATATCATTAGAAATAAATATCTACACTAAAATCGATGCATATAGTGAAAATAATCAAATAGGATTATAAATCACCATCTCCATTTATATCAATCCATCTAGTGTGAGAAATATTCTTCCCTCTCTCCACCCTCCATCCATATCTATATCCCCCTCCATCTCTTATTTTCTGTCTCTCTATCTCACCCTCCTAAACACACACATATATCAATCTCTTTGTCAATCCCCTCCTCTTCCCAGCTCTCTCTTCTTCCCTCTTTTCACCTTCCATCTATATCTCTATCTTCCCCCTCTCACCCTCTCTCTCCATCTTCCTTATCACTTTCTATCTCTCTCTCTCTCTCTCTCTCTCTCTCTCTCTCTCTCTCTCTCCACCTTTCTCTCTCTATTTCTTTCCTCTTACCTCTCTCCTCCTCCCCCTCCAAGTCCATCTTGCTTTCCCTCCCTCTCTCCACTCTCTCACATCCTCTCTCTTCCTTCCTCTCTTTCCCTTTCTCTCCCATCTCTCTCTCTCTCTTCACCCACCAACTATGTTACTATATCCATCCCTCTCTCCCTATATCTCCTTCTCCCCCCTTATCTACATCTCTCCTTATTTGTCTCTTTATCTCAGCCCCAAACATACATTCTCTCTCTGTGTCTCTCCCTTGTCACTCCTTCTCTCTCTCCACTTTTCACTCTCTATATTTCTTATTTCCTACATCTCTCCCCCTCCAACTCCATCTCTCTTATCGATCCCTCTCTCCTCCTCTCTCTCAAGTCCTCTCTCTCATCCTTCCTCTCTCTCTCTTCCCTAAATCCCTTTCTCTTCCCTAATCTCTCTCTCTCTCTCTCTCTCTCTCCAATACTCTCTCTTCCCCCATCACTCTCCTCCTCTCTCTCATCCTTCCTCTCTCTCCCTTTCTCTCCCACCTCTCTCTCTCTCTTTTCCCTCCAATCCTCTCTCTTCCCCCATATCTCTCTCTCTCTCTCTCTCTCTCTCTTCCCCCATCCCTTTCTTTCTCTCTCTCTTTCCACCCCTCTCTCTCCAACTACATTACTATTTCCCTCCCTCTCTCCTTCTCACTTCTTCTCTCCCCCTTCTTTCCATACATCTTACTTTGTCTCTTTATCTCACCCCTAAACATACACACTGTCTCTCCATCTCTCCCTTATAACTCTCTCTCTCTCTTTCTTCTTAGTTATGTAAACTAATGAACATAAATATTTGTAAATATAAAGAAGATTATGGAGTAAATATGAAAAGAGGTTTTATTTACTTAACATACCTATAGTTTATTTATATTTTTATTTATTTACCATACCCCTTTTCTTTACTATGGTATTTGGCCCATAGGCTTGTTATATAATTACATTTTTATTTATAATCCTATTTGATATATTGTTATTTAATTACCTTACCTCTTTATGCATATTTTATATTTATTTATTTACCGTACCTCTTTATATATATTTTATATTTATTTATTTATTTATCATACTTTTTTATACCTCTTTTATATTTATTTATTTACCCATGGTATTTGGCCCATGGTATCAATATTAATTTGTCCCATGGTATTGGTCCCATAGGCTTCATCTAAATAAAACCTCTTTTTAAAGTTTTTTTAAATATAAAAAGGTTTATGGAATAAATATAAAAAGAATTTTTATTTATTTACCATACATCTTGTTTATATATATTTTTTATTTATTTACCATAGCTCTGGAGTAAGTATAAATTCATTTTACAAATATTTAATTAAAAGAAATATTAAAAGATTTTGGATTTTGATTGTTTGTGTTGAACTAAATCTTTTCCTTTGATTTAGGAAATGGTATTGACTTTAGTAAAGAGTAAATATGTTTAAAATTTTACTTAATTTGGAAATTCAACGTGGTAATTTTTTTTGTTAAAGGTAAATTTATGATCCATTCAAATTCACGTATATAATCTAATATCCATTCAAATTATATAAATAATACATAATTGTATTAGAAATTGATATATGTTATAGTACAATGCGATTTTTATTTTTTATTTTTTTTAATTTAAAACTTAAGCCGACATTTTGTATGAGGACGTGACATACCTGACATCGGGGTCATACTGGGCTGTAGAATGAGCCTTTCGGCTCAATAAGTAATCTCCTTCTGATTTATTTTCAGTGAGATCACCCCCTCCCAAAGGGGGATTGCCTCCCGTTTCAAATTTTTCAATTCGAAAATCAACAAAATTATCTCGGAACTCCATCTCACGGCAGGACCTGATGTTTCTCTACATTCAACATCAACATCAATAGTGGGTGTAACAGCCTCTGTTGGATGGTTCTGCTCCGCCTCTACTGCTAGTTCTTGTGTAACAATAGCTTCATCAGTGGGTTCTTGTGTATCATCCCCTTTATTTTTTCCTAGGATAGCCTCTGTGTACACTGTTGGTTCTTTTGTAATAGTAGTGGCCTCCACAGGTTCTTGTGTATCGGCTTCTAGGTCGATCACTACGGGAGGCTCTGCTTTAAATGTTTGTTCTTCTCTAATAGCACTATCCATTAGGGGAATTTAGAGGTCTAAAATGGGCCTCCTAAGGAAATTATAAAATAATAGTGGAAATAATAAAATAAGATTTGATTACATCATCAAATTTTAGAGGGAAAAAGGAAAAAACGAATTTTTCAACTCATATTTTCAACTTATCTCACAAATTTTTTACTCAAATTTTGATTAAGAGTACCCGTTGGATGCAAAATTTAATTCCTCTTCCAAGGAGTACCCATGTTGCATAATTTTAATGGTCCCTGCGACACGAAAAATTATAAATACATGAAAAACGTGACTCCAATCACATTTTTTTATGTATTTCTCATTCTTCGTGTAGAAGGTTCCATCGAAAGTATGCAACATGGGTACTCCTTGGATGAGGAATTATATTTTTCATCCAACAGGTACTCCCACTCGAAATTTGAGTAAAAACTTTGGGAGATAAGTTGAAAAAGTAGTTTTATTATTTTATTATTTTTTAATCTTTTTACCCTTTTACTTAAATAATGGTGAATCATCCCCCATGGCTGACATCATCATATTGAATCCTATTGGTTCTTATAGAGTTTATTTTTCTTATAAATTTTTCTTAGGAGGACCATTTTAGACCTCAAAATTCCCCTAATGCCTTAGCAGGTTCTTGTGGGACAACCTCCCGAAGTTCTGTTTCTATTTCCATTGAGCCGGTGTTTTCCCCACAGATCTTATACCCTGTTGTTGTTAATCCTTGAGAACATGATGTGCATATGGATACTAGAATTTCCTTCCCCTCAGCTAATATTTTTTTCAACTGTTCATTTTATTTTCTTAAATTTTCAATTTATGAAAGCAGAACATGAGTTTCATCCTCACCTAATGAGGAGGGTTCTTTTCCTTCATCTTCTGATCATTCTGCTTCTTTATGATTAGCAGATGTGGGCAATGGTTCCATTGGCAAGCTAAATCTCACCCTATATTTTTGCCTTCTATCTCCAATCAGCTTTTCAGTGGGTTCTTTTCAAATTCTGACCCCGACGGGCCGGGTTTGGACTTCAGCTTTTGCATGACTTCCTTCGAAAGTCGCGACCTATTTTCTCTGGCTTGTCCTACATATTTTCCATTTAAATTATTCCCAACTCCTTCCGTGATGGCTTAGGGAATAAATCACAATAAATTTTATAATTCCATGGTTGGTCACACATGCTTCAGGATGTGTTGTCATCTTAACCACTACAACTATATGTTTAATGTTTCCGAATAGGAAAAACGGGAAGTTAATCTTCTGTTGGTGCCGAAGATGATTTAGTAAAGGGAAATGGTAATTGAAGATTATTTTGGATCTCCCCTTTCAATTATTGTACTTTATCAAACCCAGGGTGACATCTTCCCATGGTTGGGTGAGTGATAATCTACCAACCCCTCTTCCCTTATTTTCCAGCCTTTCCTCTCCTTCAAGAAAATATTCCTTCAAAGAAGGGTCATTAAATTTCCTCTTGAACCATCATTAAATGGTCCTCCTAAGAAAATTATAAAATAATAGTGGAAATAATAAAATAATATTTAATTACATCATCAAATTTTAGAGGGAAAAATGAAAAAACTACTTTTTCAACTCGTATTTTTAGCATATCTCACAAAGTTTTTACTCAAATTTTGAGCGGGAGAACTCGTTGGATGAAAAATGTAATTCCTCATCCAAGGAGTACACATGTTTTATACTTTTTATGGATCCTCCTACATGAAAAATGACAAATACATGAAAATCGCGATTGCAATAATTTTTTTTCATGTATTTCTCATTTTTAGTGTAGCAGGGTCCATCACAAGTATGCAACATGGGTACTCCTTGGAAGTGGAATTAAATTTTTCATCCAACAAGTACTCCAACTCAAATTTTGAGTAAAAAATTTGGGAGATAATTTGAAAATATGAGTTCAAAATTTATTTTTATTATTTTATTATTTTTTAATATTTTTACCCTTTTACTTAAAAAATGTTGAATCACCCCCCATGGTTGACATCATCATCTTGAATCCTATTGTTTCTTATAAAGTTTAATTTTTTGTACATTTTTCTTAGGAGGCCCATCTCAGACCTCAAAATTCCCCTAATTCTTGGTCCTTCAGTTGGGAATGTGGTCACTCGGGCAATCACTTCTTCTGTTACTTCAAATAGCATGCCCCTGTCTCAGGTCTGGTGGTCATTCAAATTCTTAGAAAATTCAATTCTAATAGACTCGTCGAAGCCTTCCAACCTCTAAAAATATTCAAGCCACCCAACGTCCCTAAATACCTGATAAGCTTCAGGATAGTTCTGCAAATCTTCAATGGTGTCCGGCTCATGTATTATTGCTACTCCTCAAAACTTTTTGTTATTTCTAAATCACTTCTTAAGCTCAGCCAACTGTAATATCACCACACTACTTGTTCTCTCTCAACACCCTCCTCTACTTATCCCGAATTAATAATTTAAGACAAGGATACAAGACTTCAGCTAAGGGAGGTGATGATAGGTGACAAGATTTATGAATGACTAGATAGTACTTCGCACATTCCTAAATTAATGTCTAATTATGAAAAATAACGGGCTTTAAGTACAAATGCCTTTTTCGGCCATATTTGGTCATAATTGGTTATCGTGCTATTTAATTTCATGCATGTGGGTTTAATGACAGTTTCAATACTATGGATTTGTTGCAATGATTACGATATTCATCCCCCCGAAATTTAATGATTACAACCACCCACTGTCGTCGTGAGAATGTCATAACTTGCCATTAATCATCAAATTATTAAATGATGCTGTTACATTTTTAAATGATGTACCTAAGACAGTGTGAAGGAGGAATTTTAATGTGATGGTGCAATTGCTTCCAGTGATCATGGAGGTCACGCTTGACTGTTGTAATTATTGCCGCATGTTAGGATAGTGCTGAGATGTGACACATTGTTCATGGTTGTTGGTTCTTATACGTGTAACATCCAAGATAGCCAGTGTGTTATTCTTAAAAAAAATTGATGGTTAGGAAAAATAGATACGGAAAAGAAATAAAAAATAAGTAACATCATCTTGTAAGGTATGTCAGGAGGGAAAGATGATGTTTTGAAAAGGGGGAAAAAACTGAGTGTAACAGCCGCGACAGAAGTGGTTTTTAGCTGTTACAAATGATTTGACTGCGCCCCTAAGAGAGGTTTTCACTATTATATTATTATTATTATTATCATTATTATTATTTTATTTTTAACAGGTGTAACAAACACCACAAGAGTGGTTTTTAACTGTTACACTTATTGGAATTTCAAATTTCAGGCTACACAAGGGAGCATTCTCCTACTACTATAACATAAAGATCAGTCTGTGATAATGTTAACAAATGATTCCTTTGAATCAGGTTGATGATATAACCTTAGATGGTGCCCATTAACCAGTAACGGTGTCTTAACACTATCAAAGGTAACCAATTGTACAGTCCTATTTTCAAAGACCATGTCTACTTCGTAAGGACTTAGCCATATGGTGCAGAGCTTTCCCCTTGAAATCCTTGAATCTTGAATCGTACAAGAGAGCCCAATCTCCTTTATGAAATTTCTTCTTTTTAATGAACCTCTCATGCCATCCAGCTCTTTGCTGTTGACTGATCTCTTTCTGTTGAATGGCAACCAACCATTTCTCTTCCAACTCATTCAGCTAGTTCAGCCTTTCTCTTTGCGTTGTGCTTAAATCCAGATTGACCTGCAATGTTGTTCTCAATGTATTTATTTCGAGCTATATGGGGAATAAAGGATTCTTACCATACACTAATTTGTATGGTGACAATCCTGTATTATTCCTCCATGTTGTTCTGTAAGCCCACAATACCTCTAGAAATTTTTTGTCCCAATTTCTTCGGTTGCTAGCTACTGTCTTTGTTAAAATTCCCTCAATAACTTTTTTGGTGTGCTCCACTTGAGCATTTGGTCAAAAAAGGTCGATCAATCATTATTTCTAACAGATTCCCCATAACATGGATAGTAGACGGGTTCTTCGTCTTCCTTCTAGGATTTTTGACACACATAACTCTCATTGTTTTAGCATAGATAGGTACTTCCTTAAGCGCTTGTAACAATGGAATCCACACATACAAATTTTGTAATTCCTTGAGGAACTTACATTTAGTTTTTGAGGCTGGTCCGGTTTCAATTAATTGTTGAGGGTATGGAGGATCCTAAACCCTAATAGTTGAGTCAACTGTCACAGATGCACCAACCATTCTTGGGTTGGATGTTGTAGAAACAACAAGCTTTCCCAATATGGCTGCTATAGGTGTAACAGAAGTGTTGTATCAACTGTTATAGGTGTAACAGCTATTTCAGAATTGACTATATTCTTTCTAGGAAACTCACATTATACCTCGGTAATGATGGGAGTATGTTCTGGTCTAATTAATTTTACGGATCGAAGCTTAACCTCATTAATCCCAATAAGAGTGATAAGATAAGTCTGGAAGGTAACCAAGGTGTCTATTCTCTAAGCTGCCTTATTATTCGGATTGGGGTTAGGTTGCATGGGTAGTTGGGGTCAGATAGGAGGTGCAGGAGTTTGAGGAGAAGGCAGTTGTAGCTGCTGCTGCATTGGTAGTGAAGAGGGCACTAGACCTTGGCCATTACCTCTCCAATTCTGACTCCAAGGATAATATTGTGTTGGAGGATATTTCATTGGTGGAGGGAAAGGCCACTAGTTCCATGGTGAAGGAAATTGTGTTGAGAAAGGAGTAGGATATGGCCATGGAAATCATTGACCATTATAAACATTATTCCAAGGATTAAAAGAGGAAAAATCTGGAGGAATACCTATAGGTCGTTGTTTCCATGGTATATTTGACCCGATGAAGTAGGAAGACTGGACATCCTCGCTTGATTCCTTAAGCATTGATTTCAGTCTGGGTAGTTCTAGGCATTGACTAGTGGAATGCGCCAACTCATATATGTTGCACAAGTTGGTGCTACTTAGGCTGCATTCTCTTTATAAATGTTTCTTTTTTAATTGAGGAAAAAATATTTCGAAAGTTGCTTCAACTTCAGCTTATGCTTTCTTAACTTATATCGTGGTAATCTAGGCAAAGAGAGTACTAAGGAGGTTGGTTTTAAAATCCTCAAATAGATTTCCGATCTACTCTAGTTACTCCACTTGTGTACTTTTGTATCCAAAATGAATGGTCTTGAACTGAACTTCTTACCTTGACTGGTCCTCTTGTGTTGAGATTCAAGAAGATGATGAAGCTTAGTGAAAATCAGTCACCTTCACTAAGTGGGCCCGCAGGCTATTTTTAGGTGTAAGTTTATTTTTAGACATGGTGATCATATTTCAGAAGTTGTAGGATGCTATTTGTGGATGGTTGGTCAAGTTGGAAAAATAGATGAAATTATATTTTTAGAAGATTGGGTGAAGTCTATTTATAGATCGTCGATCTAAAAATAGATGTGTCGATTATTATTAGCCCTTAATAATAATCAGACTCTAAATATCAACTCATTCTCTTGGAGAAATTTATTTCAGTATAAAGATTTGGAAAACCAATGGGCTGAAGGAATTACGCAATTCCTAGGGTTTACTGGTGGTTCATGCATGGAGGACTCAATTAGAACTGAAGTGGAAAAGTTATGATAGAGTTGCAAGAGTAGATCATGGAGTTGTTATTCAGTTTAACTCAGTTATTGGAGTTAAACTCAGTTGAGCTAGTTGTATCTAGTCTAGCTGAATGATACAATAGTGAGAGTGGAGTGCATTAATTAGTTAATTAATTCAAAAATAATAACTCACTAATCAACTGAACAAATACAACAGTTAACTATAGTGCATGTCAGTTCTAGTGGAGACCCAGTGGAGAGGTAGGTGAAAGGGTGAGATGGACTATCCATTGTGATTATAGTGATGCATTGATTGCATCACAAACACATTGGAGTTGCGAATGAGGATTGCGCAGTCAAGGCAAGGTCAATTCAAATTCATTCAGGGGTATTCCTCAAAAGGGATTTCACAGTGGAGGCAGTCTATCAGGAGGCAAGAAATCAGTGCATGGATTTGCAGATTTCTTCATGATAGTGTGTGACAATTGTATTGTACTGAGAGCTTGTTGTACTAAGATTTGTATGAGATTGTTACATGATCTCCATGATACATAATATATGATAGTTTGGTTTTTTAGCTTCAGGCTTTCCCGTTAAACAACTGTGTTATGTGCGATTGTTTTTATTGCTTCATGTGTTTGCAATTGACCTTTAAATTTCTGCAAAATATTAATAGTGAAATGATTCTGTATTTAGCAAGAAGATAAATATTGTTAGATCAGGAGAATTTGGATATATACATGCATATGTTATATAATTTCTACATGGTATCGGAGTGAAGAATAAACACTATCTTTTTGAGAGGGAGCATTGATATTCAACAAGATGATGAGGCTTAGTGAAAATCATTCACCTTCACTAAGTGGGCCCGTAGGCTATTTTTAGGTGTAAGTCTATTTTTAGACTATATCTATTTTTAGACATGGTGATATTTTTTCATAAGTTTCAGGATGCTATATGTGGATGGTTGGTCAAGTTGGAAAAATAGATGAAATTCTATTTTTAGAAAATTGGGCGAAGTCTATTTATAGATCATCAATCTAAAAATAGACGCGTCGATTATTATTAGCCCTTAATAATAATCAGACTCTAAATATCAACTTATTCTATTCGAGCACTTTATTTCAGTATATAGATTTGGAAAATCAGTGGGCTAAAAGAATTATGCAATTCCTAGGGTCTACTGGTGGTTCATGCATAGAGGACTCAGTTAGAACTAAAGTGGAAAAGTTATGAAAAAGTTGGAAGAGTAGTTCATGGAGTTGTTATTCAGTTTAACTTAGTTATTGGAGTTAAACTCAGTTGAGCTAGTTGTATCTAGTCTAAATGAATGATACACTAGTGAGAGTGGAGTGAATTAATTAGTTAATTAATTCACAAATAATAACTCACTACCGATGCACTTGTGGGCGGAAGCATGAAACATTAAGGTTTATGTGCAAAACAATTGTCCTCATAGAGTACTCTTGTGCAGTCAGATCAGTGCAAGGGATGTACTATGTGTAAGTTTGTGAAGACCATCTTTCATGAGAAGGAGAACCGTGCTTTGGTGATCCTGGGGAGAATTCACACAAACGTGTGTGGACCTTTCTCAGTTGCTTCAACAGCAAAACACAGGTATTATGTTATTTTTGTTGATGAATTTTCTCGTAGATGCTATATCTTCTTCATGCAGAAGAAGAGTGAAGCATTCTCAAATTTCTATGAGTTTAAAGCATTGGTGGAGAAGGAGTCAGGGAAGCAAGTGATGGCTCTGCAGAGCGATAATGGTGGGGAATATATCTCGGGTGAATTCAAAGACTTTTGTAGAAAAGAATGAATTCGAAGAGAACTCATAGCGCCTCATAACCCACAGCGGAATGGGGTCATGGAGAGGAAGAACAAAATGATCATGGGTGCTGCACAATCTATGCTTGAGAGGGAGCTACACTTGCATGTAGAGGAGAAGCTACTTGTTCCCAAATATGAGCCTCTAGATGTGGATCAGCCGCAGGAGGAGATTCATGGAGTGGAGGAGTCCACTCATGCAAAAGCAAACACCAGAATAGGCAGAAAACATACCACAGAAGTTGAGAGACTGAAGCTTGATGCGGCACAGAATGTAGGAGTCCCTACATCACAACGCAGACAGAGACAGTCACCTGAACGATTTACTCGATACATGGCTCTTATGAGCAAGTGTATTATGACAGAGCCATCTTCTTTTGAAGAAGCAGTGCAGGAGGCCACATGGGTAGATGCCATGGTGGAGGAGTATGACTCCATTGTCGGAAATAGTGCTTGGGAGATTGTTCCAAGGCTAGGGGGTAAATCAGTTGTAGGATCAAGATGGATCTACAAGGTAAGAAAGCTGCTGATGCGAGCGTCGAGAAGTATAAGGCAAGATTTTTTGCCCAGGGCTTGTCATAGATCATGGGGATTGATTATGAGGAAACCTTTGCTCCTGTCGCACGGTATTTTTTCATAAGGACCATCCTGGCTCTCTCAGCACAGATGGGTTGGCACATTCATTAGATGGATGTGAAGATTGTGTTCCTTAATGGGATCATTGAGGAAGAAGTGTACATTGAGCATCTTGAAGGATTCAAAATATTTAGCAGCGAGTCGCATGTGTGCAAGCCCAAAAGAGTGTTGTATGGGATGAAGCAAGCACCACGTGCTTGGTACACTCAGATCGAAAGCTATTTCACTGGACTTGGCTTCCCCAAGAATGAGGTGGATGCAAACCTGTACGAAATTGTGGTGGAGGGTAATATTTTAATAATTTTTCTTTATGTTGATGATTTAATACTAACAGGTGATGGGCATTTGATACACTCATGAAAGGCCGACCTTTCAAAGGAGTTTGAGATGAAGGATTTGGGCCTCCTTCATTATTTCATTGGATTGGAAATATGGCAGCGAGAAGTTGATCTATTTGTGTCTCAAGGCAAGTATGCCTGTGAGATACTGGAGAAGTTTCACATGAAAGGCTGCAAGCCTATCAACACTTCTCTTCCAAGAAATTGGATGAAAGAGGATGCTACATCTGCAGAGGTAGTCGATGCCACTTTTTATTGATAGTTGGTAGTTTTTCTCATGTATTTAGTTAATACAAGACCAGACATATGCTATGCGGTGAACAAGCTTTCACAAGCGATGGTTAAGCCTACCGAGCTCTTTTGGAAGGCAGGTAAGCATGTCCTAAGGTATCTCAGTGGCACATTTGAGTATGGCTTATGGTACAGAAAAATGGATGAGGTGAATTTGCATGGCTTCACTGATGCAGATTGGGCAGGAAACCCAATAGATAGAAAGAGCACATCAGGAGGGGTTTTTCATTATTGTATGTACAATAGTTTCTTGGTACAGCAGGAAACAAAGATCCGTGGCACTCATTTTAGCAGAAGCAGAATACATGGTAGCAATTCAAGCTGCATGTGAGGCTATCTATATGAGAAAGATCCTGGTCGGTTTGTTCAGTTCACATTTAGATCCTACAGTGATACATTGTGATAATTAGAGTTGCATTAAACTCTCGATTAATCCTGTGTTTCATGATAGATCTAAAAATATTGATATCCAATATCATCATATCAGAGATTTTGTGTAGTGGAAGATCATATTGCTTCAGTACATTCCTACGGAAGATCGGGATGTAGATATTCTAACGAAAGTGCTCACCAAGAGAAAATTCGAATACATAGAGGTAGGATCGGGATGAATGATAATCCCTATCTCGTTGAGAGGGAATTTTGAGATTCGAAAATATGATGAAGCTTAGTGAAAATTAGTCACCTTCACTAAGTGGGCCCGTAGGCTATTTTTAGCTGTAAGTCTATTTTTAGACTATGTTTACTTTTAGACATGGTGATCATATTTCAGAAGTTGCAGGATGTTATTTGTGGATGGTTGGTCAAGTTGGAAAAATAGATGAAATTCTGTATTTAGAATATTGGGTTAAGTCTATTTATAGATCGTCGATCTAAAAATAGATGTGTCGATTATTATTAGCCCTTAATAATAATCAGACTCTAGATATCAACTTATTCTCTTGGAGCACTTTATCTCATTATACAGATTTGGAAAATCAGTGGGCTGAAGGAATTACACAATTTCTAGGGTTTACTGGTGGTTCATGCATGGAGGACTCAGTTAGAACTGAAGTGGCAAAGTTATGACAGAGTTGGAAGAGTAGTTCATGGAGTTGTTATTCAGTTTAACTCAGTTATTGGAGTTAAACTCAGTTGATCTAGTTGTATCTAGTCTAACTGAATGATATACTAGTGAGAGTGGAGTGAATTAATTAGTTAATTAATTCACAAAAAATAACTCACTAATCAACTGAAAAAATACAACAGTTAACTATAGTGCATGTCAGTTCCAATGGAGACCTAGTGGAGAGGTAGGTGAAAGGGTGAGATGGACTATCCGTTATGACTCTAGTGATGTATTGATTGCATCACACACACATTGGAGTTTCCAATGAGGATTGCACTGTCAAGGCAAGGCTAATTCGAATTCATTCAGGGGTCTTCTTTAGCAAGGATTGCGCAGTGGAGGCAAGCTATCAGGAGGCAAGAAATCAATGCATCGATTTGAAAATTTCTTCATGATAGTGTGTGACGATTGTATTGTACTAATAGCTTGATGTACTAAGCTTTGTATGAGATTGTTACATGATTTCAATGATACATAATATATGATAGTTGGGGTTTTTAGCTTCAGGATTTCCCATTAAACAACTGTGCTATGTGCGATTGTTTTTATTGCTTCATGTGTTTGCAATTGAGTTTTAAATTTGTGCAAAATATTAACAATGGAAGGATTCTGTATTTAGTAAGAAGATAAATATTGTTAGATCAGGAGAATCTGGATGTATACATGCATATGTTATATAATTTCTACATCTTAAACTCCGCAGACAAAGCTTCATTATTTCTTCAAGTGGTTCTTGCGATATGTCTCCTTTTCCTAACAGATTTAAGTGCTCTAGACAATCATCTCTTATACTTATTAGGAATATAGGTTTTAAGCTTTCCATGGCTAAGTTATCAAACTTAGACCTTTTTAGATTATAATGGAATCATTCCGTGTAGTCTTCTAAGCCCTCCTCTTCCTTCTATGTAATTTTGAAGATTTCTTCCTTCAAATCCCTGGTTTGATAGTAATCCTGATACTTAAAGAGGAAAGCCTCCCTCATGTCATTCCAGGTTCGGATCGTGCCAAATCCTAATCTCATGAACCATCTTAAGGTTTCTCCTTTTAGAGTATCCAGAAACAATTTCAGCTTCTGGGAATCTGAAGTGTAGTCATAACTCCTACACAACACATTGAAATCAAACCTAAAGGTATCTGGATATTCAACAGCCATCCCTTGAAAGGATGGTAGAGATGATAAATGAATTTTTTTCATAGTAGCTTCATCCTGTGTTGCCAATATCGGGAATTCAAAAGTAATAGTACCATCTATCCTAAAATTCTTGTCCCCCATGGCTGATCCTTCCTGATGGGATGAACTGACCTCGAAATATGCAGGGGATTGAAAAATAAATAAAGGGTCAAGCTGTTCCAGGACCAGTTGTTTCACTGCACTACCCACTTCCAAATGATGATCAACTAAATGTTGTTCCTTAAGCCCCTGATGCTGCTCACTAGTCTCACCTTATCCTTCAATTTTTAGATCTTGATCAATGGCCTTCCACTTCTATTCCAAATCTGGAGTCTTGATATCAAGAGTGGATATGATTTTTGAAGGGTGATGAGGTCTAGACACAGAAGGTACTGATGCCTCAAGCTTTGACATAGTAGTTTCTTTCTGTGGTCCTGTCTTCCTATTATCCCTATATGAAGTAGATTGTTCCTTTTATGCGTTTGAAATTAGATCTCCAAAGAATGTCTTTCTTCCCAAGTTTGTACTCTTCTTTTCCTTTTTACAACCTATCTTTCCTATAGTTAGATAGAGTGGGGGTTGTTTTGTATTTCTCTATTTTCCTACTAGCACACATGGACCCTATGTGTATATATCCTTCCTACAAGTGCTTCAGTTTCTATAGTAGTGAGATCGCCCAAGTATGTTAGAGCGATACGCAGGTTCTTACCTCTCATCTTACTGCCCAGCGACTGTATTGTTGAAGACACACTGAAGAAAAACACCCAAAGCTCACACTTCTAAGTGCCCCAGTGTAGCAATGGTGAGCCCACCTAGGTATGTTAGAGTGATGCGCAGGTTCTTACCTCTCATCTTACCACCCAAAAATTGCTGAGTAGGAACACCCTATCATCAAACAAACAATTCTGGTTGATTAGATCATTAATGCCAACCCTAGAAACGACGCCAAAATGTTGTATTGTATTAATCACTATTAAATTAATAATATGGTACACATAAATTATCAATCTAGGGACATTTTTATCTCAATTACAGTTGCACTATCTGTGGTGATACATCAAACTAGAAGAAAAATAAAAATAAAGAGGAATCGTTGTTGAAAATTAACACTTGTGCAACAATAAAAAAAATCTATGGGAATGTAATCATGCCTCAATCAAACGGTACCTAGCACGCCACACAAAAATTACACCAGCTGCTCTTTCTAATCACATATGTGTAATAGCATAATAATATCGAAACTGAATCAGATCTAGTTACATCCAGAACAACAACAACAACACTTCCACCAATACGTAAAGAAAATAATAAATATAGTACATCTACTTTAACCAATGCATTCCCTGGTAAAGAGGAGGGCCCTTTCTCCCTAGGAGGGTGCAGGAAGGGATAGAAACTAAACGGAAGTAAACCAGACAACACATGTAACAACAATAATGTGATATATTTGTATTAATGTGAACAAAATTACAGATCCAAAAGTAACATTTTTCTCCACTAACCCCCTTGATCTCAAGGGTAGAAAGTTATATAATGGTTACATGTTCAGAAAAACGAGGAATGGATCAGTCATGAGAATCTACGATTCTCGTGCTGATCAAAATCAGATACATGTAGTTACAACCAATTCCTTAATAAAGAGTATGACTGGAACAATATGGATTACAATAAAAAATTCCTAAAAGATGTCATCCTAAAGTACAATATGTAATGACTTCTACAACTGTCATGGAAAATGACAGTTGTAGCATAACAGCAATTGAGGACAAGTAGACATGTGGAAGTTGACAATATCCAATCAAAAATACAAAGATAACAGCAGTTTGTAATAGCGCGTCTGTAACAACACCAATATATAACATCATCATAGTGTAACAACACACTTTCACCTTCTTCTGTACGCCTCATGATGTATATATTGTGTGCTAAGAATAAAATTTGGAAGGACAACAAAATACCAGAGAAATTCTTCCAACATTCATCCTAGTTAGCCAAAAAAAAGAAAGGATACATCATAATAATCAATGAAATGAAAAGATAATGAAATAAGGTAAAACAACATTGCTTAAGATAGAAAATAAGGGAAAAGAGCAAATGTAATCCCAAGGTTTGAGGTCACAAGGTAAAAATGGGGGAAACATATCTAGGAAATAATTACAAAAGTGGCACCCAACATGACCCTATCAATCCATCAGTAGTATTGGATGCACCTGATATCTCTTTATAAGTTTTAAGGCATGGGGCATCTAGAAGAAAATGAAATATGTATCCAAATTGGGTGTATATGAGATCTAGCTGCTGATTTTACTGATGGGTTCTTCCTCATTACAGGGGGGTGATTTTACCACATATTTTGAGATTTATTATGTGAGGGATCTCAAAAAAAAGTCCAGGAGAAATCAATCGTCAAATTGTTATTTTCACAAGCTACGACATTTTTTCCATTCATGGATATGGTCTGATGTGTGAATGGCTGGTGTTTGTTTGCAATGGGTGAGGAGTTCCAGTCTTGATTTGTGTCGAATGGGGAGCTGAAAAATGTAAGGATTGCAATACCTAGGGAGCTAAATTTTCCATGTGACGCAACAGGCCATGTAAAGGTGCGATTAAATAGTCACAAATGTATGGCATCAACAATGATACTATTTGAAGATCACAAAAATTGAAAATTAATGGCATCATTTCCTAGGTCTTTACCTTGATTTCCTTTGAATTTTGGAATGTCTGAAAGGATCTTGGTGGGAATAGATGTGAAATTAAGCCCATGTGTAATTGGGTCATTCATTATCTTACTTAGACCTGGTATGTTAAAAGATGATAAGAAAGGTATTTGCGAGTTATACGCCATATTGAAACAATTTTGGATAGCTATATGCGAAGGGGTCCTATGTGGGGAAGCCAGAGGTAGACTACGCTGGTGGGCACTCCTGGGGCTATCTGGAGGAGTGGTATGAGAGCTCCCCAAAGGGGTAGCAATTGGTGACCCATCTAGGGTCCTGAAAGATGTATTTTTTCAAGGAGGGATCTCCAGAAAAGTTTCCCCAATAAAGGAAGATCCTATAATAGTGATTGTGTGATTTCCTCTCCACCTAAATGGCGGGAGGCCCAACACACCTCCCGGTAATGGAGGAAGGTTTAAGAAACATCAAGATCTACATGGCACTGTGAGGTATCCTATGGTGTATATTAGTGTGACTTAATTCATAAATTTGGAGGAAATAAGATCACTATCAATGCAATATAATCACATACATTAAAAAAAAAAGAGAAAATGGAAACATAATTTTCCTTTAGATTAAGCTATGTGATCAATAAATAAAAAAACTATTTTTTTTTGTTTTCATATGACAAAAATCCTATGTATACATGATCATCCTTACCACTCTTAATGTAACTAGGGCTTGCAGAGATATATTTTGATGGGTAATGGGGCAAACGTCCTAAAATAATCAGTGATGCTTTCCAACAGCTGAAGAATCAAACAATGTAATGGAAATGAGGATCAACTGTTTGATGCACCGTCACTTATAGGGAAAGGATGCCCTATATTTTTATCACTAAAGTACCTTCGTTCCACGTGAACTTTCAATTATTTAGCTTCTTGGGTGTTAGTTAATAGTATCGTGCACTAGGTTGGGTATCCCCAAAGAGTACCACATGCACTAGGCCTAAGCTGAACCCCCTTTGAATCAAGTCTCTGATATGCTCGGGTAATATTTTTCGTGGGATGAATGAAGGATTTTTAAGAACTATGGAAGTCAAATTCTATGTTTCATAGATGTAAAATGACCATCACAGATTATAGGATTCCTATCCCCAATGGTATTAACCTGAACTATTAATTATTTTATGACTCCTTTGGGGAGAATTATTTGGTTTGAGTTATGGTTGCTTTTAATTATCTTGACTTTTCTTAGGGCATGAATATTTAAGAAAAGGTAATATAAGCGCAAAAATATCCTAATACCGGATGCCTTATTATGCAAAGAAACCAAATTCCTAGTGTGTAGCCAAGATAACATACAAAAGTGTGATAAGATGCAGATATGCATTGATCCTTTACTATATCCCTTTAATTACACTATGTGTTTTGATTGTTCCTTGCATGAAATAGAAAGTATTTCTGGATAATGGTCCACTTACAAATATCCTACTTAGACTATGTCGAACTAAAGGGATATGAGGAATTCAAATGCTTTGAGACAGAATTCATATGTAAGCCCAGGTTAGTTTCACTTAGAGGTGCAAGGGAAGCAAAGATTACTTTCTTTCTTTACTAACATTTGACCCTAGTCTTGAAACTAATGAAAAAAAACAAGAAAAAAAAAACTTGTTTAGTAGAAATATTTGTGAATGACAAGCCACTTCTTCTTCACTAATTAAACTATGTGATGTTCATAAACTCTAGCAAAATAGTTTGAAAAATATTTATGGAACTAGGTCATTTACTCTTCTCCCTAATTAATCTATGTGTTTTTTTTTTCAAATCTAAAAAATAAACAAAACTCTAAACTCTCTACTAATTATGGTTAGCACATCAACTAGTCAAACTAAAAAAAAAATAACATAGTGCAATGGTGAAGGAAATTCATTAAAGGGTGCCAATCACCTTAAAAGGTAGAAAGTACAAGGTTTTTTTTTTTCTTTCTGGAACACCGCCAATATTTTTCCAACACAAACGCAGAGCAACACGTCTGTCGGAGAAAAAAGAGTGCACTAAAGAATAGACAGAAAATTTATTTTTTTCTGAAGCTCAGAATAGGTCTAAAAGGTCCTGAAAAAATTCCCAGAGAGGTCCTAAGGGCCATGTAGTTGGTTATGTAGAGAGGAGGTCCTCCAAAATAACCATTAAACTAAGAAAAGAAACCAATAGAGTCACCAATTCTCTTTTAGTGTTTTTTTGGCAGTGGAGTACCAAATAAAGCCTCCTTAATAGTTCGTTGTTCCCTGCAAATGATCACAAAGATGGTTGGTGTTGTTATTTACTAAATTTAATAAATAAAAGCATTATTATTACTTGACATAATACTTCTAGAAACATAAGGCTAAAAAAAGAGATAAATAAAACAAAAGACTCAATGGAGAAAACATGTCAATATATCAATGGAGAAAGCCACCCTTTATTGAATGTTGGTGGTAGAAGAATACAATAGAATGCTAAAACACTTGAAGAGAATCCTTTGAGCTATGGTGCTCAAATATCCTCAGCAAGGAGGTCCCTTTCCTTGGTCTGGTTGCAAACATTTCCTCTGCCTCAAAAGAAGTGTGAAGACTCCAATGGTGGAATCCTATTCTCTCACCAAGATGTTGGATTTATTAGAAGCAATATGGCCAATTTTTTAGTGCTCTCACTTCACTTTCTTCAATAGTGATATGTTTTGTTGCTCTAGTAGTGATTTTTCCAACATAACAATGTCTCGTACTTTTCACTTCCCATGGCTTTCTTATATATAAATTTTTGAACTCATCTTCCCTCTCTTGGCCCAAGAGTGATAGTGACCCAAGAGTAGGACAAGATGATTGATTTGAGGGTTGCATATCTTCAGGGCAACCTCAAGTCGGTTTTCCTTGGCTGGCCATGAAAGAGAATCCATTCCTGGAGTGTGGGAAGTGGTCTCGGAAAATGAAAAATTTCCCTTCCTAGGACAATGCGAATTTCAAAGAAAAAGACGTGTGATCCACACAAACTTCCTTTGTTGCTGATTCGTGGTAAAATATTTCTCACATAACCTTAGGAAATTTTTAAATTTTTGTCCCTCCATGATGTTATCTACTGGAAAATCTTCATTTGTACCTTTTTTGGGGAATTTTCTAATGTTTCTTGTAGTGTACGATTTTCTGGTGTTAACACACTTAAATAATGAAAAGTGTTACCTCTAGAAGTTGTGGAAGAAGCATTTCGAATACTTGTTGAAGAAGATGATAGATGAGAAAAAATAGAGAAATGAAACAATAATTAGCAATACAATGTTGAAAGTCATATCGATTATCGAAAATTTCTAAACATGATTCTTGGAGTGATGGTGAAGTATATCCTAGTGGTAATGATGTCCAAGTCGAACTAAATAATTCAGGAAAACCTTATGAACTCTCATGTCACTCATCTATATGGTTTTTCAAGGGAAAAGATCCAATGTTTGATACAGTTTCTCTTCTCAAAGGAGAAAAATATTTAGAAGATATCATTATCTAAAAATTTATTAATGAGTCCCATACAGGAAATGTATATTTTACATGCTTGGATACTTGTGGTAATGATCCAATTATTTACAAAATTGATACTAGTGTCACATGGACATGTAGTATGTGTTTATTTTCTAGGGAAATTGCTAGAATTAAGTTTTTCTTTACCTGATAACTACTTCATTGATCAATTTAAACATTATTTTCACATAGAATTAAATTAAATGTCATCGAGGTATTTATATAGAAGAAAAAAATCAACTAATAAACATGAAAGAGTTGTAATGTAACCATGAAACAAAGAAACAACAAACACATAAACTGAGGCACACAACCAAGGAAAAACACATAAGGTGAAACCAAGTCAAATTTCTTCCTTATGATAGAGAGAGAGAGTTTCCAAATTTATCAATACTTCACAAATATCAAATATCAAAATAATATCCAAACCAGTAACCAAAACAATGATCAAGTGCCATTTCAAGATATAAGTCACTGAAATTTCAACCTTCCCTAGATTTTTGGCCTCGTCTCGCATTTTTTTCCTCCTCCTAAAGTATTTCCACTCCTGTAATTTTTTTGAATTAGAGATACATGAGATCAAGTTGATATTCCCAAATGAGGAGGAATTATCTCCTTTATATATCCTTTAAGTGGGGATCGAATGCGTGCCTCTTAGGGTCCTAGCTAACCTAATAAATTTGGTAGAAAATTTAAAAATTGAAATTTCCTTTTATTTTTCAAGGTGAAAATATTGACCATGGCTACCATATATTACAATGCTCCCTCTTATCCAGGGAGGTACTTTTCATTATCTCTCTGAGGATTAATCTTCCCAACCAATCAAATGTCTCACATCCCACAACTTAAAGGATAGATGATTAGTTTCATTGTAAGGAAAGTTAAATAGCATCCATCTCAAATAATCTCCCCAACCAAGAGGTATCACAACACACGTCCTAAGGGAGTAATCAAGAATACATATCCTATACCAAAAGGTCTCATGAGACACAACCTATAGGAAAAATCAACAATACATCTCTCGTACAACAAGGTCTCACAACACACAACCTACATGAGTACTCAACAATACATCTCTTGGACCACAAGGTCTAACAACACATAACCTATAGGAAGAATCAAAATTACATCTCCTATACCACAAGGTCTCATAGCACATAGCCTATAGGAGGAATCAACAATACATCTCCTAGACCACAATGTCTCACAGTGCACAACCTATAGGAGGAATCAACAATACATCTCCTGAACCACAAGGTCTCATAGCACACAACCTACAAGAGATGGTCAATAATATGATGCTATGTAATTCTACCTATTCAAGGGTATTCTTAGTAATTCTAGTTTATTCACATCAGCAACCAATTCAACATTACAAATGTAGCCATGATGGATCTTAGTACTTTATAAACATTTCAGAAAAAACAACATTCAATTTTTCATTAATCTTCAACCGAAGATTCTCTCATTAGTTATCAACAAACAATAATAGACCTCAACATTGGCTTATCTCAAAATAAATCATCAACAACCATAGTAGACTCCAATACTAAATGGTTCTTAAAGAAGTGAATATCAGGATGCATAGTCAAATCTGGTAGATAATGTGGTAACAACCATAATAGAATCTAGTATACCATAATCAAATCCAGATCATAATGGCTTCAAATTTTGCAATGGTTTTTACAATACAGTAAATATTTTTTATTTCTCCTTTAGCCTTGTCATGGTTTTATTGTTTTCTTATCTAGTTCCAAATTTATTTATTCTTTTCAAATTAATTAGATAAGTCGGTAACAATTCTATCTAAGAGAGAAAAAATTAACATAGATTCTAGAGCACATAATTTATTTCATTACACTACTATTATCGTCATCCATAACTTAACTAGTAAACTTAATACTTGTCTATGTACTCTCGATTAAGTGATGGTGCCACTCAACCATGAGAGAGGTGATTACATCCTCTGCTCCCCCTGTGCTCTGCACTAGAGTCTAGGGAGTAGTTTTTTTCTGGAATTTATACCTCAGGACCTCCATCTAGCCTACACTCCCTTAGGATTATAGAGTTCCACTGGTCATAATCCAGCTTTGAAAAACTCTTTACTTTACAACCTTCTATTGTAAAACCCTTTTCTTTGTTCTTAAACATAACCCCTTCCCTTTTCCAGGATTTCCTTTTTATCCTCTTGGGGAAGGTAACCGTCGGAAAAATTGCCTCTTCATTTTACTCTGGAATCTTTGAATTCATTTAAAAATCAGTTAATTAATTACTAAATGTAATTTTATTCATGAATTAAAACTCAAGTCTTACTAACGAATAACCATATTTTTTAAATCACTTTTTCACTTAACAAATTCAAATGTAATTTTATAAACGTATTTTAAAAGTATTATTAATATTAAACAGGGTGTTACATCTTCCCCCACTAGATGTAAACACCATCCTCTGTGTCTACTTCATTATGGAAAACATTTCAAGATATGCTTATCGTATAGATTTTCCATCCTCCTAATTAGCCTCCTCTAGGCTAAGCTTCTTCCATTGCACATTAACTTGGGGGATGAATTGCCTTCAGAGCGTTATTTCTCTCTAATCAAGAATGCATTGAGGTTCTACAAGAAATTCACCATCGAGTTCTACAGGCATGAAAATGAATTCAAGATTAATTTAATTAAGGATCCTTCTTTTCTTGAAGTCATAATGTAAAAATAACTTACATGTACGTTTTTCCAAGTGTATCACATGCTTGGGGTCATGTATGTATCGTTTCAGTAATGATACATGAAACACATTGTGTACCAATATGTGGCTAGGCAATGTTAGTCGATAAGCCACCAGCCCTACCCATTCCAAAATTTGGAAAGGTCCACAGTACCTGTGAGCTGATTTGGCACGAGTAATCCATATCAGTGTGATCTTATTAGGTTTAATTCTTACATAAACGTGATCTCCCAGCTCAAATTCTCAGAAAGTTATTTTCAGGTCAACATATATCTTTTGTATGTCTTGGACTGCTTTTAAATTGTGTCGATTTTTCTTACCTCACGCTACATTTCCTCCAGCAAGTCTAGCCCAAGCATCATTTTGGTTTCCAGACAGCTGTAATTTATGGGGGTCCGACATTGTCTTCCGTACAATGCTTCAAAAGGACTCATCTTGAGGGATTCTTGGTATCCATTGTTGTAGGCGAATTTGACCAAATGTAAATACTCTTCCCACTTTGTGGGATTCTGCATCACTTACATGCATAGCATTTTTTCTAATATTTGATTCGCCCTTTCATTTTGTACATCTGTTTTAGGATTATAAGTTGTACTAAACTGGACACGTGTTCCCAAAACAATGAATAGTGCCTTCTAGAAAGCTGATGTCAACTTTACATCTCGATCTGAGATGACGACTCTCGTTATACCATGCAATCTAAATATCTCTCTCACGAAAATGTCAGTAATTTTTAAGGTCTTGTAAGTTGACTGAAATGGTATGAAATGAGATACTTTATGGATCCTATCCAATATCACCATAATTGAATCATTATGTCTCTTGCTTCTGGGTAGACCTATGATGATCAAGTGAAATGACTTCCCATTTCCATTCTGGTACACAAATGGGCTGAAGCAATCCTACTAGATGTTGTTGCTCCACCTTTAATTTCTAACACTCCAAACATTTGGTCAGGTATTTAGCAATTTTTTATGCATTCCAGGCTAGAAATAATATTTTCTAATTATTGTTAGCATCTTTTGATATCTAAGATGTCTAGCCTAGGAACTCTAATGATAATTCTCTAGAATTAGCTCCTTCAAGCTCATCTGATTTGGAATACATATCTTCCCTTTAAATATAAAAAACTCTTTATCATCAATCCCATAATCTGATTGATTTCCTTGTTTTTCTACCTCTCTTGCTTGCTGCCATAAGAACTGATACTCAGGGTCTCTCTTTGGTACCCCCATTATTTTCTCATGTAACTTATATTCAACTTGATTAAGATAAATTTCACATATGCAATGTAGTTTCCTATTTAAAGCATCATCTACGCGGTTATCCTTACCCTTTACATGTTGAATCTCAAAATCGAATTCACTTAGGAACACATTCCATATTTCTTGGAAGGAATTTAAATCAACTTGTTTAAAGTAGCTAATCAAGCTACCATGGTCGGTTATTAGCAAAAAAAATTTCCCCAATAAGTAATTACTCCAAATTCCAAGGGCATGTACTACCGCAGTCAACTCTAAATCATAAGAAAAGTATTGCTTCTCATGGTCCTTTAACTTCCTAGATTCGTATGTTATTACCTTGCCATCTTGTGTCAATATTTCTCCCACCCCTTCCTTAGAAGCATCAGTGCCGACTTCAAATTCTCTACTTGGGTTAGCCACTCTCAATACAAGAGTGGTATTTAACAGTTATTTTAACCGTTAAAAACTGGCTTGACATTCACTAGTCCACTTAAAAACTCTCCCCTTCTACTACAAGGAAGTAATGGGAAATACTATGTTAGAGAATCCTTCGATGAATCACTGGTAGTAACCTGCTAAGCCCATGAACAAACGCATGTCTGCTACATTTCTGGGAACTCTCCATTCCATAATTTCTTTTATCTTTTCGAGAAATACCGATATCCCTTTAGCAGATATTACAAGGCCCAAATATTAGATCCGTTCTTTGTAAAAATCACATATTCTAAATTTGGCATAGAGCTAATGTTCCCACAACATTTTCAATACTAAACATAACTGTTCTTTGTGCTCTTCAATATTTTTAGAATAGATCAGTATATCATCATTGAATATTAAAACAAATTTATCCAAAAATGGGTGAACTATACCATGCATCAGACTCATGAAAGTTGTCGGTGCATTGGTTAATCCAAACAGTAACACCACAGATTCATAATTTCCGTACATGGTACAAAATATTGTTTTCGATATGTCCTCATCCTTAATCTGTATATGATGATACCCAGATCTGAGGTCAATATATGAAAATACAGTTGTTCCTTTTACCTGATCGAAAACATCATCTATATGTCGCAATGGGTATTTGATTTTGATAGTCATCTTATTAAGATGTTAGTAGCCCATGCACATCTGCATTGTACTGTCTTTATTTTTAACGAAAAACATTGGTTCTCCCCAAGGGGACACACTTGGTCAAATATAACATTTGTCCCTTAGTTCTTGCAACTGCATTTTTACCTATGTCAGTTCAGGCACACTCATTCGATAAGGTGCTCGTGACACAAGTTTTCCCCCGGGTATTAATTCTATAGTCAAGTCAATATCTCGTTTTGGGGGTAATCTGGGGATATTTTCAAGAAATACATCCATAAAATCTTGAACTACCAGAATATTTTCCAGCATAAGAGTCTTTTTTTTAGAGTTAGTAAAACCCACTTGAATAGCGTAAAGCTAACAACCTTTTCTAATGCATTTACCCAACTGGGATGCAGTGATGGCACACAATTGAAGTGGTTTCTTAATTCCTTGTAATTCTTTACGAGTACCATATTCCGCCTTAAATGGATGATTTTATCCTTGCAATCCACGAGTGACCAATGTCTTTCTAACCAGTCCAATCCCAAAAACATATCGTAGGAACTCAAAGGCAGAGTATATAATTCAACAATTATATGTTGTCTTCCTATTTCCAGGATACAGTCTAAAATTTTATGATTAACTCTTCTCTTGGCTCTAGTAGCCAATTGTACCAACTAGGGACTTTTAAATTTCTGCCTTTGCAGTTTACAACTTTTCACTACGCGGGGATTTGTACAACTTAAATTGCCATGATGATCAGCCAAAATGGAAACAATTTGGGAATATAACTTACCTTCCAGTTCTATCATGGTTGGATGAAAATCCACTTGTCGATCCTTTAGTCCAACATTGATCCTTGGTATGTTTTCAGCAACAACCCCCAAGGCAGATGCCTCTTGTAGATTGGCTATCACTTCATTTATTCCACAGTGAGGAGATTTCTCAAATTAATGTGCCTCACTGCATCCCCAACATTGTAGCAGTGTTTTCTGGACCTATCCATGGTCTAGCTTGCTGGATGCTTCAGTAGGCCTATCATTAATTGACCATCTGGGCTTTTGTTGATTTTTCCCAAATGATCTATTTGTTGGGTTCCTTGCAGCATTTTTATAATTTCCTGGTTTGTTATTTTTAAAATTCAAGGTATCATTATGCGATCATTGTGTCCTTTCTTTGGTGGCCAACTTCTGCCAACTTCACCTTTTGCCTTGGACTGTTGATAGTACACTCAATTTTTTTCAAATCACCTCATCCATAGTCTTTGGATTCACAAATTCTATCATCTCCTTCAAGTGAGCAGGTAAGCTACTAGAAAATCACTGAAATTTTTCTTTTCACCTCTCAAATAAGGTACGTATCTTAACAGAAAAGTAAATTTAGTGAAGAAATCGTCCATAGACAGTTGTCTGAACCTTAATTCATGAAATTATCACTATTTTTCATCATAAAATCACTATGTTAGTTACTTTTCTTTCAAATACTGTTGGAACTTGTCCCAAGTCACATTCTGGTCTTCAATTCCCCGCACTTTTTTCAGCTCCTCCCACCATAATGTGGCATTTTCCTGCAATTGATATATAGCTAAATGAGCTTTGAGCTTGTTTTTATATTCAAAAAATTCAAAATATTTGTTCATATTTATTATCCATGCTTCTTCTACTTCCTCTGCCTCTCCATCAAAAGTAGGAGGTTTGATTTTCAAAAATTCACCTTGTGGCTCCACTTTTTGTTTCTTCATATCTTGTTGTTTCGAAGAATTTCCAAACTTTGATTCATTGTAAATTCTATTTTTGTTACATCGCTAAGTCTGACTCCCTTCTGGGTTCTCACTAATTTGTTGTTGTTGCTCACTATCTTCATGGGTATCCCTCTCTAGCCTAGGTTGTGTTGCCACATGATTCTGTTTATCTAAGAGGTTCTTAAGAATCCTCTCATGTTATCACATTAATCTTTCATTGTCGCTTCTTGCTTGAGACATCTCATTTTGGACCTATTGTACTTTATCTAACAATTTGTTGGTCTAATGTTGTTGTTCTTCTAGTAATCTACTAGTTTGTTGATGTTGATCTACGCTCAATTGTACCCATGTCTCTGGGTTAATCTTTGGATTAGGCAGGGGATGGGTTTCCCCTATAGTTATTGGTGTCTGATGACTAGATCCTCTCCTCATTGAATATTATTAGTGTTCTTGTTACTTTTCATGAAATAAAAAAAATGAAAACATCTAAAGTTATTAAATTGGCCCATCTAGCCCTAGCGTGTAACCACGCTCTTATACCACTTGTCACCACTATCACATTCAAACCATAATAAAAATAATAAATAAAACAAATTTATTACTCTACCCATACAATTCTATTACTCTGCTATACATTATATTATTCTACCCATACATTAACATTTTGGGCTTAATTGCATTCCATCTATGCAATTGTTTGAAGTATTGATATATGTAAACATAGTTTAAAACTTTGTGAAATGGATTCATATGAGTTTGATAGCTTTTATTTTCGTACTATATTTATAACACAATATTTTATGTATTAATAAAACTATCCTTCGGGCTAAGGACTCATTATAACGATAATTACTTAAACTCTATAAAATACGCTTTGGGCGATTAACTATTCATGCGTCATATGAATTTTATTTTTTGCAATTATTAAAATAATGAAAGGGGAAACCATATGTCGATTTATTTGGGCGTTTGTTCCATCATCTGACTGGCAGTTGTCGTTACATTGTTATGTTGATAATTGTGTTGGACATAGATCTAGTTTAACGTAGATCCTATGGTGGAGATTACAGTGGGACGGTCTAGGGTAAATACCTGACCATAACTGCTGCTCTCAGTTCATTTACCTCCCGCAATGGTTACGAATCTACTTTGCAACTCTTCACCCTCTGGGTCATGTCTTCTGTGACTAAGGTAAAACCTGCTCCTCCCATGATGAACTCGGTCATGGTTCAGCTCGTCTCAGAATTTATAAATATATTCTTTGAATTCTCTTTCTCTCTTTTTGCAACTGGTAATTTGGTTAGTCATACAACAATGTCTTGTTTTCTTTTGTATACTCTCTCTTCTAGTTTTCTCATAGAGTAATCTTTGATTTTGGCGCAGTCTTCTTCACTGTTCACATTTACTCAATTTCTTCTGTAATACGAGAGATCAATTGATTTTATTCAATGGGGGTTCATTTTCTTTAATCCTCTGGTTTTCGGTTGTACATCCTCAGGAAGTTATGGCCGAGGGTATCTCTGATCCTGCTAAGTATGGAACAAGTGTGGTCGAGGTGTTTCTATGATTCTCTTATTCTTACAATGAATTTTATTTTCCTTAAGAAAGTATTAGTTGATGCATTTAATCATGGTAATCCTCTCACTATTATGGTTACAAGCTCAGGGCTGATGTTTTGGTTTTAGAGGAAAGGGAAAAACCTGCTCAAGCTCTACACCACACTCACGTGGATGGCTAACCCAGGTAAGTAAAAGCCATCACATGTTTTTAATGTTTTCTTAAGTGTATCCAGTGTGTTATTGAGGGTTAATCTCTCTTCTTGTACAGGTTACAAATATCAGTTTAAACCTCTTACATGACTGAACTCTGGGTTTTCTCTTCAAGCATGAAGGGTTTTCGGCCTAGTTTAATTTCCTCACAGTTTTGGCTTTAACTTATATTTTCTCTTCGCAGTTAGTCCACTCGAAATAAGAGGGAAACTATATATTTGTCCTTAGTTTGGCTTCCGTGGAAAATTTTTGGTCTATGAATTTCTCCTTTAAACTCGTATTACGAACCCTACAGGCTTTTCTTAGGTTTATTTAATTTTATTTATAAACTATTTAAATAGTGACTGTTATATATTTCTTTCGTCCATATCCTTGGCACAGTGGTTTAAGAAATTTTTTACCGTGGGTTTTGCATTTTGTACATTTATGGCCTCAAGACCGTCATGAATTCATAAGTTATATGTTCAAGTTTTCTAAGTTACTGGTTTTATTTCCATGTTTAACGTTGATATTTGTTGTGCATTCAAAATTTAAAGGCCAGAGGACTATGAACCCTGCTTTGTCTATGACGTTGCTTGACTTCTAAACCTTTATGCTTCATAGCTCTTTACACAAAAATTCTAAAATGTACATGTAATTACATTTTACAACATGCATCAAATCCTTCTCATGTTTTTACTTTATAAATCTTTCCTGTGAATTTATTCTATGTCTTGCTCATAACACTTATTCAAATAACATATGGAAAAACTTGGCAATGAATTATACATTTTTGTTGTGCTACATTTCGAAAATGTATTATCTAATGATATTTCTCCACTGCTTGTTTACAGAGAGTTTATAGTTGTATTATTTTGCACTGGTTTTTACAATACAGTAACTATTTCGTATTTCTCCTTTAGCCCTGTCATGTTTTTTACTGTTTTCTTATCTAGTTCCAAATTTATTTATTTTTTCGAATTAATTATACAATTTAGTAATAAATGTATCTAATAGAGAAAAAATAAACATAGATACAAGAGCACATAACTTCTTTCATTATACTACTATTATCGTCATCCATAACTGAACGAGTAACTTAATACTTATCTCTGTACTCTCGGTTCATTGATGGTGCCATCCAACCATAAGAGAGGTGATTACGTCCTCTGCTCCCCCCGTGATCCGCACCAGAGTCTACGTAGTATTTCTTTGCCAAAAGTTGGACCTCTGCCCGTCCAACCTACACTCCCTTGAGGGTTACAGAGCCTCATTGGTCATAATAGAGCTCTTGACAACTCTTTTCTTTACAACCTTATCTTGTAAAATCTTTTTTTTCTCTCTCGAACAGAACCCCTTCCCTGTTTCAAGATTTCCTTTTTATCCTATACTACTATTGTAATGAGTATTATAATGATTTTTGTCTCATGTAACTTATGTATTGTTATTATTAAATTTGAAATTCATTTTTTTTTCGAGATTTCCCATTATTATTACAATATTGATTATGATTAATGGGTCACTTAAAATAGAATAATTACTATTTGAAAAGTATTAAATACTATTTGAAAGGTATTAAAGAATGTGCAATTATCGTAATTCGATAGAATCAATCATAATGATATCGAAAACCATGTTTTAGTTCTACCCAATAACATAAAGACTCTAAACCATCCCACTACTGTGGTAAACTAGTGATATTTGGGAGGTTACGGATTTATTATACTGCCCTAATTTTTTAATATATTGAAAACCATGTTTTAGTGCTACCCAATAACATAAAGACTCTAAACCATACCACTACTGTCCTAAACTAATGATATTTATGAGGTTACGGATTTATTATGATGCCCTAATTTTTTAATATATTAATATAAGAATAAATTAATATATAATATGAATTTTATTGTTTAAAATTTATCAATATATAAAATATATTTATTTTAATATATTAATATAAGAATAAATTAATATATAAATAATATGACTGCTATTGTTTAAATTTTATCAATATGTAAAATATATTTATATAAAAAAATTAATTAAAACCAAAAAATATATATTAATAATAATATGCCATATATTAAATATGATATAATTAGTCAATTATGACATTTTCATGCAATATATTGAACATTATATTATTTGTATCTAACAACACAAAGAAACAACCAGAGTCACTTGGTGACAATGTTATTGCTCTATGTTTTTTTTTGTTTATTGTGAAGAATGACAACAAACCAGAGTTTATGTCAAAGAGACTCTAGACAAAAGAGGAGTCACTGAGCATGAATGAAATGAGAACCTATGCTCCAATACCATGTGAGGTAAAGATGATAACTCCTTTATGTTGAAAATAAATCAATATATACAAATGTGAGACTAGGGATTCACATTCCAAGGTCTCTTCATATTTCAATTTTGTATTTACATATTTATTACATATTAGGTGTTAACATATTTAATATATTATATATGGTTTAAAATAATAAAATAATTTGAAAAAAAATAGGCATATTACACCATTTTAATACACATTTTCGTTCCTTTTAAGAATTAACTTTAAATCTAGTAAATATTTGTTAGAATTACATGACTTAATTGTGTTGTTTGCACAATCCAAGTATTCTAGAATAGATTATATATATAAAGAAAGACTCATGATGTATATCTTTTGAAGAGATAGTTTTTTTTTTTAATTTTACATCGTAAAAAAAGGTTTTCATGTCAATCTTTAACTAAAATGTATTTATATTGAATTTAACAATTTAATATATGTAATCAAAAGATATTTTGATATTAATTAAAAATTGATATTTATCAACATTACTAGTCATTTACCTCATTAACCCAAATTATGTTAAGGTGCTTGAATGAATAATAATAATCCTTATTATTAATTAGTTATTAATTTTAATATTAATATATAATAAATTATTTTTTTTGTTATTCTTTTATTTATGTGATTGTGTATAAAATATAATTATCATTTAGATAGAAAGCATGTATTATGTATTTTTTTTTGGTTTAGTGACTTCTATAAAATATCATTCTTGAAAGAAGGAAGTGGATTGCAATGTTGTTTATTGAGTTATGTTTTTTTGTTTTTTTTATATATTTCTACTAATTTTATTCAAATATGATTGAAAAAATTTTAAATAATAAATTTTAATTATTAAAATTATATGATTATAGTTTAAAAAATACAAATCAATTTATATAAAATTAATTCCAAAATAATTATGAAAATTATAATTATAATTAAAAATAGATGAAAACAAATAAATCTAACCGTTATATTATTGTTGAACTATCTGGCATAAGATACTTGTCTAACATTATAGAACCCAGGACCGCCAAAGTTTTTAGGTTTTCATGTGCGGTGTTATAGTTTGAAGTAGTCGCCAAAGTTTTTAGGTTTTCATGTGCGGTGTTATAGTTTGAAGTAGTCTTTAGTATTACTTTTTGCCTGAATCTCTGAAAGCTACCCATCAATAAATTCTTCCCTAATTTTAAAAAATTAGACCCAAAAAATCCAAAAAAAAACCTCAAATAAATAGCAACCACCCCAAAGCTGTCGTCGCATGAACAACGAGGAGTGAGGAGCTTATGTTTCCGGGACAGTCGAGTTATTGATCTCTGACAAGATGTCGTTTTGCTTAGGGACTGTTTCCGAGACAGTCGAGTTATTGATCTCTGACAAGCTGACCTATTGCTTAGGGATTTGTTAGTCTGATCAATTTTATAAAGGCATGTGGTTGTCCATCCAGTCCATGGGACCATAATTTTTGTTTTTAGGCTTTTGTAATTTAGTGTTTGTCTTATTCAAATTGATGATGCTCTGACCTAACTTTACAACAATTCTCTAGTTTAAATGACAATGCCAAGAGATTGATGCTAACTATTCCCATAATACATTAAATTCGAAAATGAAATGGAATGTTTTTCGAATCACATTGTTTTATACTTGTAAAATGTACACACCGGTTCTTCCCAACCTTTATTATTAGGACTTTTCCACCATCTTGTTTCACACTGAAATTAATGCGAGTTGATTTTTAGTAATAAAAACCTTTTCCTCCACTGAATATTAGCTCCAATATACTCTTTTTGTTGTAAATTACAGAGAAAATAAAATTAAAAAACACAATTATTGAAACTGACACCGTGCAAGAAAATTTAAAAAAAATGAAAATGTGATTATCTCATTGTTTGAGAAAATAAAATTAAAAAACACAATTATTGAAACTGAGACCGTGCTAGAAAATTAAAAAAAAATGAAAATGTGATTATCTCGTTGTTTGAGAAAATAAAATTAAAAAACACAATTATTGAAACTGGGACCGTGCTAGAAAATTTTAAAAAAATGAAAATGTGATTATCTCATTGTTTTTTTTACTGCCCGAAATGGATTCATACAGTCAGAAAACATGTTGGGCAAATAAAAATACAATAGTTATAATAATTTGTATTATTTCCATTTTTTTATTATTTTCAAGGCGAAAACATAACCGGTTTACACTGAAGGCAAAGGAATCTCTTGATTATGTCATCTCGCACAAGATTCTCTTACCTACCAGCTCTGGCCTTTCAATCGTCTCGTTGTTCTACAAAAGCCGAAGCTCCCCTAGTGTTGCATTACGCTTTGCAAGTGTAAAACATGGAGATTGCATCCGAATCATTTGCAACCATGCACGCTTTCTTAGAAGGTCGAATACCAGAGCAGAAGATGATGATTGCAGGAGCGTCCGAAGAAAACAGATTATTTCCCAAGGTTCTTCTCCCTGCTCACCAATGCGTTACCTCCCACGATCGCAAAGGAGGGATTGCAGATGTAACCGAGACCATACGAAATAATAGAGATTGGATACAGCATCAACTCACGGATCACGGAGCTCTGCTTTTCAGAGGATTCCCTGTCAGATTGGCCGCCGATTTCAGCTCATTTGTTAAAGCGTTTGGATGGGAGGAGCAACGATATAAGGGTTTTGCTCCCCGGGAAAAAGTGGAGGACTGTGTCTACACCGCCAACGAAACTCCCCTGCATGAACAGATAGGGTTCCACCATGAAATGGCTTGGGTAAGCTGTGGGACATGACAGATTTTTTCAGATTGAATTTGAAAGATGTGTTCGCCTAAAGTTGGTCTTTTTAGCTGGAATATAATTGAAATTTTTGTAGGATTTAAAAAAAAAAATAGGTAGAAATTTTTGAAAATCTAAAGTAGAATATAATAGAAATTTATGTAAGATTAAAAAAAAAATAATAATAGAATTTTTTTAAAATCAAGGTAACAACTTCAGAATTTTAGGTGTTAGCATGCTGAATCTATTTCTCTTATCAAAAAATACTATTTCTCTTATCAAACAATAATTTAAACACTACATCATTTTAGCAAATTCACTAAGTATATGACTTTGAGAACAATGTCTTTTATGATTTTTTATTTTCAGTTATCAAACTCGAATATGAATTTCCCATTTGATCAAATTCAATTTTGACATGGATTTTTTCATAGCTGAATTTTTTTTTTGCTCTTAAGAGATTGGAACCAGTGACATTTCATCAAAAATATCTTAACATCACACTCTTCACCATCCAACCAAACTCCATTGTCATGAGAATATAAATTTGATAAAAGACTATTATAGTAAATTAAATTTGTTTATGACTACATTTCTTTAAATTTGTTTATGAATGCATTTCTTTTAAAATTCTTTTGCATAAATATAATATAATATTACTTTTTTTATGAGCCATTTCAAAATTCTATGTAGTGTGTGTTTTTTTCTAAATATATATTATGTGTGTTTTTTAGAGTTTTTGTTGTGAATAGTAGGTCATTTTTTTATTAACCTAAATTTTTTGTGCTATTTTATTTAAATTTTTTTAAACTTTAGTGTGATAGTAAGACATCTAAATATTTATTATAACTGAGTTTATGTTGATCATAAGACTTTTTTTAACTTAAATGTTTTGGGCTATTTTATTTGATTTTTTTTTAAAGGGTAGTTTGAACTTAAGACATCTAAATATTTATTATAGGTGATTTTAAGTTTATCTTTTTAGGTAATATGACAAATTTCATGTTGGGTAATTTATTGTAGAGACTACATGTCAAATACTATGAGGTTTAATATAGTAAGAATTATATAGTTTAATGATTATTTTAAAGTTTCAGCTAGTAAGATTTTTTATTTTTATTTTTATTTCCTAAAATATAAATGGCAAAAAAGAGAATTGCAAAAACAAAAAATACGAAGATTATGCTAGCTGAAACTTCAAAATAATCATCAAACTATGTGACTCTCTCATTAAGACCCAAAGATGAGACAAGCTCCATAGTTTATGACCATGTTTATGACCTTAGTAAATTAAATTTGTTAATGACGATGTTTCTTTTAAAATTCTTTTGCATAAATAGAATATTAATTTTTATTACTTATTTGAAATTTATGTATTATACCTTCTTTTTTTAAAGCATGTATTATATGTGTTTTTGTTGTGAATAGTAAGACATTTTTTATTGATATAATTTTTTTGCTATGTTTTATTTAAATATATACATTTTTTTTTTTAATTTGATCATAAGACATCTAAATATTTAGTATGGGCCAGTTTATGCATATTTTGTTTTGTTGGGCACTATGGAGAATCTCTTATTGTGGAGACAATAGGTCAAACACTATGACTTTTAATATGGTGGACATTATACAGTTTTATGATTATTTTAAAGTTTCAACTGGTAAGACTTTTTTTGTCTTTTTTATTTTCTGCAATATAGATTGCAGAAAATAAGATTGCTAAAATTAAAAGAAGACAAAAACCCTGCTGGCTGAAACTTCAAAATAATCATCAAACTATGTAGCTCTCTCAATGAGACCCAAAGATGAAACAAGCTCCATAATGCTAAGACTTCAAGATAAGCAACCCCAAAATAAGACCCCCAAAATGTCATATATATAAATATAAATGGTTAATTCACCCTTTCAAAAATTAAATAAATATCATCATTAACATGCAAATTTTATAATGATCAATATATAACAGTAAAATAAACAAAATACAAGTAAATTTATGTCAACCTTAACTCCTAATTCCATTACAATCAATCACATACCATTTATCTAACACTCCATCACAGTCAATCACATACCACTTTCTGGTTATTTTACCTCTGACATAAATCCTGTGTTTCTAGAAGTTTGTAATGGTAAATTAGCTATCCAAGTTCGGTGGTTTTAGTAGGATGCTTTTGCTACTGGCTTTTTTCATCTGGTTTAGCCAATAAAAACAATGGCTACATAACACAGGGTAATTGGTAAGTCAAGCACGACACTAAGAGGAGTAGCCCATTAACTATATATACGAAAGAGCAAGTCAAAGTATGATTCATCCTATTGTAATATCTAATATATAAAAGATCTGTTATTTGATAGATGTATTTTTTGAGTTGAAATACAAATCTTCAATACCCTGTTTGCCCTGATTTATTATTTGGTAGCAATTAAACTTCAAAAACTTTTAAAATACATTTTCCCCTTTGCTGTTAATCAATTCGAGCCTTATACAATAAATTGCCCCTTTTCTCTTTTTCAATTCGATTTCTGTTTGTCATAATTGAACTTAAAAAAAACCTCTGCAACAAATTTCCACCTTTTATTCGACTTTTGAGAACTACATTTTGCTGTTATTCAATTTGATACCTTTGTTAGGCTAAACATCCTCTTTGCGAACAAGTTCTTCACTTGGCTATTAGACCTTGTTTTACTGATTCTCCACTTTTCTGTAAGCTATTACTTCCAAGTTCCACTTTTCTGGAGAACTTTTCACTGGGCTTGACCTTGTTTTGCTTATTCTTCACTTTGTTATTACCTGTGTTCACCACATCTACTCCATTTTTCTCTTATTGAACTTTACATTATAGATATTATGGAACTTGAGACGATCTTTTACAGATTCTCCACTTTGCTGTCCAACTTCTTACTAGGCTGTTATCGACCTTGAGAGCCTGTTTTACTTATTTTTCAATTTGTTATTACCATTGTTCACCACACCTCCTCTAGTTTGCTCTCATTGAACTTGACAGTATCTGCTTACTAACAAATACTCTACTTCATTCTCATTAACTTCAGACTTTCTGCCAATTGCCACTCTTATGTCATTGAGCTTGAAACATGTTCAACTGGTTTATATTTTGTTGAGAAATTTCTGGTGTACTTCATTGTAGAGTTTAGAATATTTCAGAAATTTGAAGGACAAGAAAGAAGTCAAAAAATTAGTTATCTTATTCATTATTTCCAGAATATTCCAAAACCAGAAACGAATTTTCTCTTTTTGTGTTAATTCCAATTTTCCCAACAAATACTACCATCTCACCAATTAGAATGCTCAAACTTTTGTGATAATTATCAAAATTCTAGTTAAAATAGATTGATGTTTATTATGTATTTTTATTAAGATGTTGAATTTATATATAGAATCAAAAAACCAGTTTAAATAACACAAATCAAGATTTTATCTTTTTTTAAATGATTCTTACAAAAAAAAAATTCACTGAAAACTTGAAAAATCACATTAAAAACAACTTTATTCATTTAAAAGTTAATATGAATATATCAAAATGAAGGTCAATTTTGGAATTGGGGCTTTCGATTTTTAAGAGCATGAATCTAGCAGAAGTTTAAACTTGTGTTGTGCCAATTTTCCATTTTTGTCTACGATTCAATTTTCTGTTACAATGGCTCGATGCAGATGGATGAGTGGCCGTCTAAGTTGTTTTTCTTCTGCGAGACTGCACCTCCCGTGGGTGGAGAGACTGCCATAGCTCTCAGCCAAGGCATTGCGCAGCGCATGGAAGACAGAATGCCTGAATTTGTAAGAAGAGTGAAGGATACAGGGTTGGTCCTGTCCAAAGTAATGACTCCTGCACAAAACACATTTGCTTCCTTCTCCGCTGGAAAGAATTTTCGGGAAACGAACGACCCAAATAAAGCGAAAAAGAGGTAAGTGCAATGCACTAGTTTTTTTTTTAAATATTTTATGAGATGTTTTTTAAATATTTTAGGAGATGTAGGCTGATTAGTTTCATTGTAATAAGTAATTTTTTCAGAATATTTTATGAAATATAGACCAGTAGGGTTAGTTTTTGCCTAAATCATCATTTCAAATTTCATATTCAACGTATTCAAATTTTATGAGAGAAATTCAAAATGAAAACTCATTGAGAATTAAAGTTTCCAAAAACATCCAGACTCCACTGAACTTTTACAGAATCCCGATGATAGTCATCCCATTGTATAAACATATCAACGCTTGGTACTAGGTTGGCAATTTTGGAGGTGCATATCATTTTATCTAATCTAATGAACTTTGAACTTCACAGCTTGAGGATGGATATTAAATGTGGATATCAATTTGATATGATTTTTTTAATGAAATTTTTGATTTAAATTTTTTGTTATGATTTTAAAGTTTATTTTTTTATTTCTTATTTTTTGACTTAGTAATATAACTTGAGTAAGTCTAATAGTTAAGAGCATATGTTTTTTCCTCAAAATTACAAGATTAGAATATATTAGAATATATATATACCATAGTAAACTTAGAGAAATAGTTTCCTTGTCGATAATAATAATAATAATATTCAAAGTTTAATGATTAATGACTATGCATTTGAATTTATGATAAGCAGAGCTGTCGAGGTGATGGGCTGTCCAAACTTCAAGTGCCAAGAGGACGGATCAGTTGAGTTCGTGTTCGGGCCTCGGGAGGCAATCAGAGCGTTCGAGGGATATGGAGGGAGGCGAGTCTGGTTTAACACCATAAGCGGCTATGGCGAAAGAAACCTGTCCCTGTCTTTTGGAGATGGGTGCCATATTCCTGTTGAAGCAGCAGAGGAATTCAAGGCCATTGTTGACGAAGAGTGCGTAAATTTGAGGTGGGAGGAAGGGGATGTGTTATTGTTGGATAACCTGGCTGTTCAGCATGCGAGAAGACCTTCAAAGCCTCCACGTCAAGTACTGGTTGCTATGTGCAAGTAGAAGTTATTATCTCGTAGAGAAGGAACCTCAGATGTTTGCACAGCGAGATGATCTAGAGATGAAGAGTTTTGCATTGCATCTGTTTGTATCTAAACAAGAACGGTTTGCATCCCCTCTACATAACTATTTCATGGTTGAGAAATGCATTATAAAATATAGGTTTTTTAAACTATTTATGTTAAATTTTTTTAATATAAACTCAGTTATCAAACGGATCAGCAAAGCCCTCTCGTTGATGAAGTTTTCGTAATGAAATTTAAATATTGTCAAATTACTCTAATTATTAGTCAAAATTTTTGGAAAATTTGTTTATATGTTTGATATGTTTTTGTCAAAATTTGTTTATTCTCATTAGTTTTGAGAAGAGAGACTTATTCTACAGCCTAGTTTGATATGTAACTTTGTCCCCTGGTCATTAAAGTTGAAATTTTGCTTATGTGGATCAAAATAAAAAAAATAAAAAATCTCAAAAAAAAAAAAAAAATATTAAACATTTAAATAATATAAATTCATTAAAATAATTTCACTTGAAAAAATTGGATCTACTCATCTTAAATTCATATTTAAAATGAATCTATGCTAATATATATTCAAACCTCAATTCCCTATTTTATATATTCAAATTTCAATTTCTTTTAGAAAAATACTTCCTATTCAAAAATAACAAAATGTCCAAAAAATTAGCCAAATTTTCGACGGATTTGCAAAATGACAAACATATTTTTTTTTTTTGTTGTAAATATACTAGGGCCTCACTATTTTCTATTTGTATTTGCAAAGCAGGTTACAAAATTATAAATTCAGTCTGTGGCCTCAACGTGCCCGTAGGAAACTAGGTCTGTTGGTCATCTGAATGCATGAAAAGAAAACCAAAATTGAAATAATTTCATCTGTCTATAACCTTCATGAGCTATCTGTTCTAGTGCATACTTATCTACATACTGATAATAGAACATAAGTTCATTCAAAATTGCAAATTTCATAAAACAACATTATAAAAGGAACCACTAGCCATCTGAAGAAGAGACTGGAGTTGGGTCTTTCACTGTAGACTCTGGCATATCCACTTGTTGTAGCTGCTGGAGCTGCTTTTCCATACGGCCTACTCAATCATCAAGTCTGCTAATGCGGTCAGTTGCCTGATACTGGGTGATCTTAATATGTTGCAGCTGGTTCTGCATATCTTGTAGCATGTCCAAAAGGTGGAGTTCTATCTTTGTTGAGTCTTTCTGACCCTGGCGAGGGGGAAAACTCTGTATAGCCTTTGTAAGAAGGCACTTAACTATCCAGTACGTATGGATAGTCTGCTAGAATAACGTGAGACGGCCTCGGGTGTTGCCAGGGTCGGTTATGAAGTCCAAGATTTCAGCTTCCGCTTCATTGTCTTTAGGATCTGTCTGAATGTCCCGTTCCCAGCCACGAATTTCCTGGTGAACCGTAGATGAATTTCCCATGACATAATTTGCAGCTAGGTTCTCTAGAATCTCTAAATTGGATTTTCGACCTCGCTTCTTTGGGATTGGCTCAAACTGAACCTGTTGTTTCCCTTTTGCAGGTTGAGAATTGGACTGACGCTTCCCCATAGTGAACAGAAGCCTAAACATCAACACAGACAAGCAGCAAAACACGATAAGGGAGTGAACAACATCAGAGGACCACCCGGTTTTCACCCCATAAGCATCGATGGTGCTTCTACGCAAAAAGAAAAGAACTACTAACCGCAGGAACCGAATATTATAACAGTACATGAGGGCAGTTTAACTACCCAAGGCACAAAAGACCGAGGACCCTGTTTCCCAAATTCACAAACAAAACCTCTGAGCAAAGTTAACCTGGACGGACTGTAGCAGAACTGACCGCTCATGGGTAATTGTGATAAGGCTCACAGAATGAGCATTTACAGGGGTGACAGCAGGGCCCATAGAAGGAGCGGGACTCATTTGGGACTTCACCCTAATAAAACCCCAACACAGAAGATACAAGAAAGATTGAAAGCATAAATGTCTCAGATTGTCCCGTTGGACATGAAAATTGCATCTACTACATTGACCAACCCAATAACTACAACTGTAGGTAACCATGCCTATTGCCTGACGCCAAGATTTTAACCATAATTTTAACCATAATGATTTAACACCAATAAAAAAAAATCTAACCATAATAATAATAGAATCCAAAACTTTTGGAATGATGTTAAGAAATGTTTTCACTCTTAATTTCTCTCGTCTAATACTAGAAAGTGACTTTCATCTTATTATTTCTCTAATCACTAAGTTCTTCTATGAAGCTTTCTCTCAAAATTTCCAAAATCTAAAAAATTAAAAACTCAGTGAATCTAGAAAATTAAAAACTCAGTGAATCTCATAGGACAACTTCTTCGTTAAATCTTTATGGTCATTCCCTCCTGTATTTCAAGATCAACTAATTGATTGACATATTGATTACCTTCCACTCCTTCCTCACTACTAAAATATGAATACTAGGAAATAACACGTCAAGATATCATTATCCACATAAAGTTAACTAGAAATGAAATAAATAAGATTAGACTATAGTTATGTTTTTCTTTACTTCTATGGTAAGTGTAATTTTCTTATTAGTGCAAACTTTACTTGTTTCCCTATATAATTAGCAAATAATCTTGGTCTTTTGTTTTTTGATGTTACAAATTCTTAACTAGGTCTTTAATGACAAAATAATTTTAATAAACTAATATAACATTTTTTTATTATAATAAAAAAGCACCTTAAAATTATAATTAATATGATGTCGACATGTGAAACACGTGAACAATGTGACATGTGAAGAGCACATCCTAAGTAATCAATCATCATAATAATAATAAAAAAAAGAGATGGTATTATTTAATGCATATATGAGTGAACAAAGGGTGTGCTACGTAGTTGTTAGTTTTTATCGAGGAAATTGAAAGGCCAAGATATGGATGAGAATGGTTGACTATGTTATTAGTTCTTGTTTTACGGTTGAAACTATAGTAATCGAAATGGAAGATTTAATATTATTTTAAATTGCTTAAAAGTATGACTACTACAAATAATCAATGCATTTTATTTTATATTCCAACTAATATTCTCTATCATCTATTGAAACATTTTACGATCTTATTTGACTTTATATCGAAATGATAAGGGTATATTTCATAAATTCTATATCTTAATCAATATCACTTTACAAAAACCTTTAAAAAAAAAGGTAATGATAGATTAATGCTAGCATTAATTATCAAGAACTTAATATTTACAAATATATCACTGAGTTTGTCTAGAGTGACCGATATGAAACAAATGACGAAAAAACAAGTGTGAATTGCATGACAAAAACATAGTAAGTTGCTCAATCAGATCCGGTACTTAATCCCAAGCCACATTAAACGCAAAGGTAATGCTGCGGCAGACTATTTAGCTAATTGGGGATGCCAAAATGCAGACCGCCCCATAGATGCTCGTCCCATTGAACCCATCTGGGATGTGGAGCTATACTCTGTCCAGTTGATAGTGAATAAGGACCGCCAACCCCCCGATCGGGGTGAGCAATTGTCAGGCAGGATAGCGCGTGGAAATCTGGCGGCTATTCTTCCCCCGGGCAATTAAGTTTCATAATGGAGCACCGTCCCAGCATATCATTGAAGTGTGCGATCACTTCGCTTGGCATGATTCTATCACAAACCTGCCAGGCTGTTATGTCAGAACATCGAAGGAACGATTTGATGAAGGTAAGTAAGCGCCCCCTCTATCCCCAATTTTTCATGCAATACTCTGTGCATGCAAATGCTTGGGAGAAAAAGAGGAGGAGCGCAAATCAAACTGTCAATTTCGCCATTCTTTCAGGGTATGTACCTATCCTCCTGTTCATTTTCATGGTGTTTCTTGCCCCGATATGGTCCTCGTTTATGCAAATTAAAACTTTCATGGTTTTATCTTTGATTTTTTGGGCTTTCATCCCCAAGTTAAAACCCATCCCACCCTGTTTTCGAGACCCATGCATAATACCTGTTAGCTCCCCCCTCCAAGCACTTACCCCGGACAAGCTGTAGACAAATAGCTTATTCACTGTGATACAAAACCATTGGGATGATAGGTGTATGCTTCGTTTATTTCCTTTTCAGGTTTTGCTCAGTCAGGATAGTTGTTGGGCCCCTTTCCATGTTCAAATGGCACCCCAAGACCCTTTCATTTCCACTTTGAATTCTGAATTTCGAATGATCTCTTTTCGCCAATGGAATTCTCTATTCCCGGCTCTGCCTAGTTACAACACTGAGGATTATAACTGCATTTTCCCCAATAGGCCTCAAAAGCTTTGAACATGTCAAATTGTGTATACTCATCGACCAGTTCTACACTCTCTAGCACGCCTGGCCAATGCACATGGTATGCAGTCGACTAAGTTCATTGGCAGCAGACTAGACAACCTTAGCTGTAGGTATGGGTACAGGACTAAACATTTCGCGGCCCTCTGTTTTCATAATCCTCCTGCAAGTAATTCAATCTTTCTGTATAAGCCTCTGCATAGGGATTCTATGGACTATTTTCGTTCCTCTTCTGCAAACAGAGGTATATATTCTCAAAGGATTAATAAGGGCGATAATCACACCAATTCTTACCTCCTTACTAGCTCAATTTACTTTGTATGCATGCATAGGATTCCTCCAATCATGGGGAGGAGGCGCACATGGTCTGAGGCTGCCAAGGGCAAACAGAAGGACCTGTTGGAACATATCCCAAAGAAAAGAGGATGTAAAACAAGCCAGGAAAATTTAGAGAACCTTGCAGCCACTTATGTCATTGGTAATTCCTCAAATGTTCGTAAAGAAATCTGAGGCTGGGAAAGAGACATTCAGAGAGATCCTGAGGACAATGAAACTGAAGCTGAGATTCTGGACTTTATTACTGACCTAGGAAATACCCGTGGTCGCCTCACTCTTTTCAATCAGACTATTCACACTTACTGGATTCTCAAATGCCTCCTAGCAAAAGCTATGCAGAGTTTCCATCCTGGTCATGCCAAAGCTGATCACTCAAAGGTAGAACCTTGCATTCAACAATTGTTTCAGGACATCCAACATGAGATGCAGCATTTTAAGATTACTCGGTATCAAGCTACAGATCGCATTCAGAGAATGGATGATCGAGTTGGTCGCATAGAGAAGATGCTTCAGCAAATGCAGCAAGTTGACATGCCTGGGGCCACTGTGAAGGACCCAGCCCCTGTTTCCTCTTCAGATGAATAGTTTTTATAGCATTAGGCTTCCATGCACTTTTTGAATGTATATGAACTTTTTAGATGTTATAAATTTGGACAAAATGCAGTAGTAGGACAAATAGCTAATGAGACATATAGAAGGATGAAAGTTTTTCAGTTTTGGTATGCTTTCCATGCATTCAGATGGCCAACAGAACTGGTTTCCTATGGGCAGGTTGAGGCCACAGAATGAATTTTATATTTTGTAGCCTGTCCTATAATTATAAATAGAAAATAGAAAGGCTCCACCGAATTTACCAAAAAAAAAAACAGCTACATGAAAAAAAACACACGTGTGACCAGCATCCATGCAATCGAAAACAGGTGGCATGGATGGATGCAAGTGACACTCAGGTCTTCTATCTGTCTTAATGGGGATGCAAGTGGCACTCAGGTATTTTATCAGCAATTAAGTTTCATAATCAAGCAACCACATTCAACATTCACAATTCAGTTTCGGGACCGCATTCACAATTCAACTTCAAAGCAACCACATTCACAATTCAGTTTCATAATCCAGCAAGCATACCTCAAACAAGTGTGATCCATGTTACTTTTTAATACAACCTGTTACCAGTTAATGCTGGTTTTATGGAACCATGGCTATATGGAAGCCGAGCATGTGTTTATTGTGTGGAACCTTGGTTGCATGCTCCTGAATGCTGAGTAGCTTGGAATTTGTAGCCGAAGCACCGACAGATTGCACTTATTCTTGCAATACAGAGTCATTGATGTCACTGGCATGTTCGACATGAATATGAGCCAACTTTGCAGCACTTTTATTAATTTTTTTAATAAGAGGTTCTGAATCATTAGAACTCTCTTCAATATTAGCAAAGCAGGGATCTGGCTTTTCAGATAGCTCGGTTTTTACGAAATTTAACGAAGTACCTGGAGATGAAGGCACGAAAAAGGTGGCACTTCGTCTATTCTTCTTAGCTGCCGGCTGAGAGTGTTTCACAGAACCGTCCTCTGCATGTTTCCTCTTACTTGATCCTGCTAAAACCATGTCGTTCCCGGCCTTCGGCTTCTTGGATGCCTGAGAAGCATTTTTGGAATGGCTCTGCAAGGTTTTCCTCTTTAAATCCTTCGTTTATTCGGCTGTGACATCCACCACATCCTCATGGTAAGTACCCGGATTAAATCTCCTCCCCAAAGAAATTTAATGTCAATTTCAAATTAAAAGAATCAAGGAAAGGAAAGCAATGTTCTGTGGCAATAGTGCAACACGTAGGATCTTTTTGGTGCATTTTTTCCTTGATGAAAATTTTAGATTTTTATGTCCTCTTATAACTCCAGCAAAGTTAATTAAATATGGATACCATCTTAATTTTCAATGGATCATTTAACACCCAGCTATGAACTGACTATAATTCCATCACTTATTCTGCTCAAATGGAAACATTAAGGCAAGGAAGAAACTCAATCAAGGCATAGATCCCTACCCTGCATGCAATAATATTAACCTGCCTGCATAGGGTTCTAGTTTTGCTATGGATAGGAGTGGATGTATCGAACTGAAGCCCCAACTGTGCCACTTTTTTTTCCCGATAGGAAGCGATAGCGAAGACACAATATTTTTGTTGTCAGAGACATTCCTGAATTGGGCAGAGGAGTTGGGGCGACGAAACCCTGTGACTATAGAACCATTGAGAATGTGGAGGGAAGAAAAGGACTAACCTCTGACTGAATAAACTAAAGCCCTGAATGACGCCCTACTAAGCTCATTCCACCACAATGAATGGCTTGATTGAACGAACTGAAGATAGATACCTTTATTTTATTGCTAGAGTAAAGACACCAACCAGGCACCTATTTACTCCAGGCAGGCACAAAAATAATTCTTCTTCATAGACGCCTAGCTCCTAATATATTTAGTGTTGTGCAATGGATACACCCATAAATATTTTGAAACTAGGTCAACATTAAAATTCTTGACAGGAAAAGCCAGAAATACAAAAAAGAAGAAGCCAAAAACATGTATTTATTCTATGTCACTGCCTGTAGGTTGGAATATACAAGCTTATGGGCCAAGAAAATAATAAAATAATCAAATAAATGGCTTTCCTGGTTTACCTTCAGAGGCCGCTGAGGGTTGAACGTCTTCCTCAAATATTTAGAAACAGGTTGAGGGTTGAACGTCTTCCTCAAACAACCGGTTCATAGGATATTTAAAGCTCAAATATTAACCTGCACAGGATATTTAAAGCTCAAATATTGGCCTCAACTGATTCTCTGATTCACAGGATGAAAACACCAAGAAATTGACAAGATTGTCCCCTTCGGTTGACAAATTTTATAGACTTCGAGAGTCCTTCTTTTTCCATCATTTTACGGCTCTGGAGAGCTTTGGAGAGCTTTGAGAGTCCTTCTGATGTGCAGGTGCATTCACAGAGAATGAAACAGAAGAAATCCTGCTCTCATTTTTAACAAAAGGCAATCCTAGGCACGTGTAATACATCGACATCATTTTTAACGAAAGGCAATCCTGGGAAGTGTAATACATGCATATTTTTTAATTTAGCTTTATTTTATCCCGGGCACCTGTAATACATGGGACGTAGAGATGCGCAATATTGTTGTATATAAATATTTATTTTGTCTAGCTCAAACATAGCATGGGAATAAGTCTCACATTTCATATCATTAGTGGCATGGGTTGCCCCTATGGATTGCCTCAAGTGGAAGCCATTGTGGTAGAGTAGTAATTTCTCCACGGGAAACTAGCCTTAGGTAATAGCTCTTACGTATTTTTAATTATTTATATCATATAAAACATTTTTCTAGCTTCTTGTATCTTAAGTATTTTTATTTATTTATATCATATAAAACATTTGTATAGCTTCTTGTATCTTCAAAGCAGAGCTAGGCTATTTGTGAATTGTATCTTCAAAGAAAATCTAGGTTATTTCTGGATTGTATTTTCAAAGCAGAGCTAGGAAACTTTTATTGGCTTCATAGTCTCTAGCTCCGTACCTTGTTTTCTATTGTTTTATGTTTACTTTAGTGGCAGGGACTTTGTTGCTTTGCAACCTCCCTTGTTTATTAGTTATTCAATAAATAATAGTAGAAAGATAAGTGCTCTTATAGATTATTATATTTTTAAATGACTGGAAATTTTGCCTTATATAAAATAGTTTTTGCCAAGTATCGTTGTGTTTGTTAACTTGATCTAAATTAGATCCATAAAATCCATAGATATATTGACAATAAAGATATCAATAATATCAATATGTTTGCTATATATATATTTATCTTATTAACCATAAGAGATCTTAAATTTTGTATAATCATTATGTTAATTAATTATATTATGCTTTAATAAAATTATAAGTAATACTTATATGGTTTTTTATACACTTATAATATAATTTTTTTCTTACCTTTTAGGTGGAAAATTTTTCTTTAATTTCATTTTCAATTAATAATGAGGGAAATCATTACCTGATTCTCCCTATGACTAACTCATTGGAACTTAACTAGTTCATTAGTGGTCCATAACAAGGTACACTTTCACTCTTGCCATATTACTCTAGGACATATGGGTTGTTAATATGTTTCCTTACATCTTTGATTGAATATGGTTGATGTGATTTACTATGGATCATAATTGTTGGTTATTGTTAACGATAATAGACCATGTAGACATGGTTTTACCATGGTCAATAATGGTTGAAAATGTTTGAGCATGGTTCGAATGTTTTTGTATGTTTTGTTATGGTTTAATATGGTTGCTTTAGGGAATATTATCTATGCATAAGAAAGTACACTCACTGGACGTCAATTATGGATACAGAGGCTAAATAACACACATTATTCTCTTAAGCCTAGTCAAGCAATTTTATTAGTAAATGAGAGAAGGAAAAACATGCATGCATCTTAATGATTCTCTAATGTATCTTCCAATTCCTACTAAATACTACTCCAAGTATGTGGCTTCACCACATTACTTGTACAATTATCAGACATAAAACACATTCCTCACTCTTTCATAAAATAATAAGGATGAAATATTTCATGAATCAAGCCTTAATTATATAATAACTCATTCTGACATAGATAAAAAAAGTCTCATTGAACATGAAATATCCTAAAAGTAAATATTTTGGAGGGTAAATAATGTATATCTATATTTATTAAGGAAGGTTGCAATAATGATGATGATGTTGAGATATATTGTTGTACTCTTAAAGACAAGACCTAAAACCAATTCATTTAGACATAAACTCACATAAATTCAACAAGAATATTGTAGATCTCTATCACTATAAGATATCTAATATTTCTCCCACATAAGCTCTAATCACACCAATATTAATTCCCAACACTTAATGTTTGCAAAAAATTAATGATCAAGGACTCTTATTCCAATTTTATAACATATAAATGCTTGATTGTAGAATATTTCCCCATACCTTAGCATGAACCCCTTTCTTATAAATTATTACATAGTTAAAAATATACATCATTTTATGAGATTTGAGTGAATATAAGTCATTTAAAAGTTCCATATGCACTTGTGAGGTTTTACGAAAACATAGTTAACATACTCTCCTTATAAATTTACATTTCTTCAAGATTTAAGGGGTTCCGATATGAAATCCTATAGGAAACCCATAACTAACCAAAACTAATGAGTGAAAAATTCATGTTCAACCACTCTTTTATAAGGAATAAGAATTTTCAAGGGTTTTTTGGGACCAAATTCATCTTCGATCAAGTTATCGTAGAATCATAACATATATTTTTGGCCTATCATGAAAATTACAACAACAAAAAAACATTGTAGAAGTAGATGGTGGTGAGTGGACTAAGGAGAAGATCTATAGACTAAGGTTCCAAAAAGTTCCTACAAGAAAATAATGTGGGGTTTCCACTTAGTGAATCTATAACATAACATGTGCATTCATGTGACATCAAAGAGTTCCTATAGAGTCAATATATATTGATAAATACCTCTCAAATTCCTTTTGCAGAAACCCCTTCAAAATTCATCATTTTAATAGAAACAACTTGATTTTATTAGATATCACCTATTTTTACCAAATACACTCTTTTATAATCCCTAATACCTATAAATTCCCCCATATCTCCACCGAATCCCTTGGTCCCACACCAAAAATACCCCCAACCCCATCCCTCACCCCAATACCCCTTTGGCCTCCAAAACCAATACTTACAATATATTAACTTTGTTTTTCACAATATTTAAAATCCCCTTTTTGAGTTAATGTGATAATATTTTTGTGAGTCTAGTGAAGTCTCGATGAAAAGTAGCAACTAACCAAATATATATATATATATATATAATTCCCTGATCTGGGTAAAAATTTTATACCCTTTAAACCAAGACCTTTACTTCAACTGATGTGTTAGAATTCCATTTAATCAAACCGTTAATGAACATAAATAAACATCTGCATGTTGTAAGGAAGAGGAACATCACAAGCATTAGTAACATAAGGTATTGATAAGGAGTTCGTCTATGAGGGACTACGTCTTCAGGCCTCGATGTCAAGATGGTGCAAGCCACTGCATTAAGTGTTGTAAATAGTGATGATGTACATGGATGGTATTTTCTCTGTCATAAAAGGAAAATTCCCTCACACAAGAGTGGTTGGACTTCTCCACGAGATGTTCCGCTACAGGAACTCTCATTTATAAAAATGACTCCTATCAACATGAAAATTTCACATGGATGGTGACTATGAGTATCCCGCAAAACATGGCAACAAACGTATCTCAATCAACATACATGGTGACAATGAGTATCCCGCCAACATGGAAACAAAGGGATCTAAAGAAACATAAAAAAATCTGTGATAGAAATTACATCTCACATTAAGAAAAAAAAACAAGATCATACATCAAACATCAAGCTAAGATACATACAACATCAAGAACTACATGATCACAATGCATATACCTCACATCTTGGAGCCATCTGAAGAAAAGGATGATAAACTTTTGTATATGGTTGTACAATTAATCTCGTGGCATCGAATATCCTGAAAACGACTGCTCACACATTGAATGTTGACACCCACAACTTCACATTGAAAAGTGGTTGAAAAACATAAGGCTCAGATGGAAAATATTACTGCACCACTGAACTCGTGTCACAGAGAGGTGTAGGATTGACTGTTAATTAGCTAAATTCTAACACTGTCGAAATTTGGGCTTAGGGAGTCTTTTAGATTCTCCCTAGATTCCTCAAAGATGTGGCTCCACCAAGAATATGGAAATATTTAACTCAAAACATGAATCCAATCTCACCATTGAGATCCTTGCGAAAGTTCTAGAAGAATGAGTATAAGGTTGACCTCATTCTGACACTAGCGAATTTTGGCCTTGAAGGAATCTGAAAGATTCCCTCAAGATTCTTGAAGATTCTCCTCCACAGGGAATATGCAAAACCACTACTTAATTGGAAAATATCGATGCATCATCATGCTCCCTGTGAAATTCTGGTTAAAATGCATATAAATTTTGATACGTTCTGACACAGGAAAATTTTACCTCAAAAGATTCTCCAAGCATCAAAAGGATTCTATCTAGAACCGCATGCTATCATCTACCTCCAAATTTGTACTTGCATTGCATTGGTCTGGCCTGGGCGCACTGGTGAAAGTCGAGTTTATATAAAATATGTGGGCATAAATTGCAATGTGAGTCATTGTGGCTCGTTGGTAAATTCCAAAAATGGTTAGAGGGAGGTCAAGGGATCAAATCCCACCTCCCAAAAATCTGCATGTATTAGGCACATTTTTAAATTTTGGAGGGGCCATTGGATTTTTTTTTTTTTATTTTGTTGTGGGTCGAGCCTGCATTAGGCGGCTGGCCCAAAAAAACCTGCGCTCGATGGCATAGTTGGTAACGTTTACATATATATAGTATATGTTTTTACATGCATGCTTTTTTTAACATATAACCATATGTTTTTTTTTTTCATATGTGAGTTGTTATATATATATATATTATTGGTTCATGTATTTGTTTGTCTTTTTGTGCAGGTTGAGGACCAATGGAGGAGCGCTATGTGTCAACAACTGAGGGGCTTCCATGTGGGTCCCACGTGTTTATTTGGATGCCATGTGGCATGTTGTGGGCCCCACTGCCCTTGTCTTAACAAAACTCCAAACTTCTCTAAATTTCTTATACAAGCTCAGATTGACGTGCTGTTTGCACCGTTGTGATAAGAAAGACAAGATATTTAACTTGAACCTAGTTTGAGAGTAATCAAACACTTTCATTTTTGAGCTTCCATAAGCCCTTTTGTCCTGCGTGTGTATCTGGAGCTACCTAGATCAATCCTCCCCGCTGAGGAGATTTTGGTCCTCCAAAAGCATCAAAAATAATCTACAACTACTTTTGTACTATGTCTGTACCACGAGTGTGTTGAAAAAGGTCACCCTTCCATCTCCTTCACCTTTGTTCTTCAGAGCCTTAAGTGATGAACCGACTCTTGCATCCTCTACAAAACCTATAGTACAATTCCTTTCAAATTGCACGCTCAAATTTTACCAACTATGACCCAAAAATTTCCATACTTGCCACTATTTTATAACACATACTCGGTGGTCAAGATTACATAAAAATGGAAATCACACACCCAATATCATTAAAAGACCAAAAACATCATTGTCACCTTTCGAAGTGATGACAAACACAACATAAATTTTACATGAAAGAAATTAATCATATGACTTAAAAAATAAGGAAAAAAATATCATTGCTGCTGAACAAGTGATGGAAGAAAACATCATCACTTTTGCAGTTAAAATGAAACACATGATTTACAATCACAACCATGACACACTACCACATCTAGAAAAACCATCTCTCACTTATCAAAGTGAATGGATCATCTCCTTATGGCACTCTTGCTTGTTGAACATTTGTTTCAACCAATTCATGCACCGACGCTTCGTCCTTAAGGTTCTTCTTTGGATGGAGCCTTGAACACGTGGCTCTTTGATGGCTATTTTGGTTGCAATGATTGCAAAAGGTCCTCTTCCTCCAGACCTGCTTAACCAATTTCATTTTTTGCTATGGAGAATGCTTTTCATGCCTTATTCTCCTTTGTGCTAACATTATTTTCCAACACTCAACAATGGCATGGTTATGTACACCACAAAAATGACAAGATTTCTTATGCCATGATTTATGTTCATGATGAGCAACATGATTTTAATCAAAGTGAAATTGCGAATATCGAGACTTGCTATACCTTTCCTGGTGGTCTTTGGTGTGATCATGGTGATGAGAGCTTACCTTGGATCTTTCACTGCAACATGCACTTCCATGGGATGATGGTAGAGTGTTCCCATTAATCCTCTTCCCTGGTGAGTTCAACAATGTCATTTTTCCTTTGATGCCCTTCGAACATTCTCCTTCATTGTACCCCAAACCTACATATCGAGGTCTCTTCACAACCTCCAGTCACTGAGTTATGCCTTGGATATGAATGCCAAGTCCTCCTGCTTTGTACCCCATCTTGGTGAGGAGTCTCATGCCAGTTCCTGTAATGTGGATCTCCACACTTCCAACATAAATGATATTAGGTGAATATGAAACTGAAGAGAAATCAACAATTTTTACCTCAACTGTCGATTTTGAAACAAGTGAAGAAGTCTTCTCAAAGCCTTCGTTGCACTTCACTTCCACCAAGGCCTCTATCGCGGCTTGTAGCTGAAGCTACAATCGATGTTTCTCCTCATATTCCTGTAGGAGTGTCTTCGATGCCTCATGATCTTATTGAAGACTTTTGTTGTTGCACTTCAATTCCTCCAATGCCTCTGTCGTGGCTTGCAAGTGAAGTTGCAATCGATGTTTGTCCTCCTTCTCCTCTTGTAGAAGCGTCTTCAACTAAACATTATGTACTGCTTGTTTCTCATAAGCTTCATACAACATGTCTGCTTTCTCGGACACCCTGAGCATGGTCTCGTACCTGTTTTTGACATTACCCATTTGTTAGGTCCCTATATTACTAGTTTAGTCCCTTATTATTATTGTTGTACCCCTGTAACCCAATATTGTTATTATTGTGCCCTTAAATTATTATTGTTAGGTAGGCTAGGATTATATTGTGGCCCCATGGACTCTTATATATAGAAGGAGGTTTTGGTCATTTGTAGCATCCAAGAATTTTTTATTTATGTAATGTATTGGAGGTTTCCCCCTTGAAGTGGTTGTTTTGTAAGGCGTTGATCGATTTTTTCTTCTATTCTTGGAGCTAGTTTCACAAAATTTGGTTTCAAAGCTTTGGATTCTAGGGTTTTGGTGCTCCAAATAGGTCATCGTGGAATTTTTGTTAGAACTTTTTTCTACGCAGATTCAGAAGCTGAAATTTTTAGAGTGTGAAGCTAAAATCCTGACGAACATTGTCGTAAAATTTCAGAGCTTGGTTCGCAATATTTTCGGAGATATGATCTATGGAAGTTAGGGATTTTTGCAGGCTCCTGAATTTAACCTAAACAAGTCATTGCAGCCATTTCGCTATAACTATTTTTCTATGAGGTTTAAGAAGCTAAAAATTTCATAGAGCGAATCCGAAATCCTGAGGAACATCATGGAAACATTTTAGGAATTTATTTGCATTATTTTTTGAGGTAGGATTTGTGGAATTTAGGGCTTGTTCAGGCTCCCGAATTTTAGCTCAAAGTGGTGATCGTGGGAAAATCTTCATAACGCTCTCTCTGAGCATCAGATTGAAATTCTGTAAAGAGTGGCTGCAAGTACATGGACCATAGTTTCCTTTCTTTCAATTTCGTAGCCGAAGGATGAAATAATGACACATGGAAAGTCATACAATTTCTCTCTACTGAACTAGTCCACAATTAGGTCATTGTGGGAGATTGGATATAAATTTTCCTTGAAGTATCCAAATCAGGTCAGACCTATGCCATTCAAAATAGGATTGATTGGGCTTCCTCAAGGCCAAATTTTAGATATTGAAGATGCTAAATCATAGAGATAATTTTGCTTCAATTTTGAGCTCCTCAAAAGCAAGAAAAAGGTGTGTATTTTTTTTTCCGAATTGCATAAGTCTTGTGTAAGAAATAAGTTTGAAGTGATTCCAAGGGCCTATTGAGCATATATTTCAGTATTGGGTTCTAAAATGCCTCTTAAAAAGAATTCAATACCCAGTAAGCCCTCAGGATACTCTACTATGACTCATGAAGATGAATAATTGCAACATGATCTATCAAAATTACAAGAGCAAGTGCACCAAATTTTGCACTCGCAAAGAGCAACAAAAAATGAATTGGAAGTTTTGAAGAAAGGCGTGAAAGTGAAAATGGATGGTTTGAAGAATAGTATGGATGGTTTGAAGAAAGGCGTGGAAGCTAAGATGGAGGACATGGAAGAAAAAATGAAAGACAACATGGAAAACATGAAGAATGATCTAAAAGTAGACATGGAAGGTTTGAAAATTTTGATACAAGAAATAATTCCTAATGGAGAAAATATAGTAGAAGAAACTCATGATGCGAACAAAATAGAAGCTAATCGTGATTTCATAAACTCTAATGTTGGATGGCAGAACCACCATATTCCAAAGATGGATATGAGGAAGTTTGATGGAAAGGATCCCATAACATGGATGTTATAGATGGGACAATATTTTAATCTCAATAATGTGAAAAACACAAAAAAGGTATGCATTGCAACTTTACATTTAGAACAAAATACATTTGTATGGTATCGATGGCTTTGATCCCGTAAAAAATTTGTCACTTGGTCAATTTTATGGAGGAAATGATAGCACATTATGAGGATAAAAAGAGGAACACCTTCTTTAGCCAATTGATAAATCTCAAACAAAAGGGTTCAGTGGTGGAGCACATTGAGGACTTCCAAAAATTGAATATAAGGCTAACTGATATTCCAGAGGAACATAGGATTGATGTCTTCATCGGGACTTTAAAAGATAACATCCAACATGAAGTTCGCGTTTGGGAACCTGATTCATTAGAGAAAGCATTTAGGTTGGCAAGAAAAATTGAATGTAAAATTATGGCGACAAGGAAGCCTACCACTCACATCTATAAAGATGGAAGTGTTCCTACTCCTATACTTTCACAATATACAAGGTTGACAACACAAAAATTGGAAGAAAAAGGAGAAAAAGGGCTTTGCTACAGCTGTGATAACAAATACACTAAAGTTCATAATTGTGTTGAGAATAAATTATTTTACATAGATTGTGAAGAGGAAGAAGAAAATGAACAAGAATCTTCAAAAGAAGAGGATATAAACCAGTAACCAACCCTAGAAGAGGAAGAAATGGGTCCGACCATATCATGTAATGTATTGGCATTACCACTTCTCAAAATCTCAATATAGAAGGACATATCAAGAAGAAAAAGGTAATAGTGTTGATTGATTCGGGTAGCACCCATAATTTTATTCATTCTAAGGTAACCAAGGAATTGAATTGTTTCCTGTACCTAGCACCAGAATGTCAAGTGATGGTTGAAAATGGAGGAACTATAAATTTCTCTTGAAAATGCCATAATATCAAGTTATCCATGGGGAAATATGTATTGAATAGTCCAATGCTTTCCATTCCAATGGGAGGCGCTGATGTTGTATTAGGAGTACAATGGTTACAATCTTTGGGGATGGTAGCTTTTAACTTTCAATAAATTTTCTTGAATATTTTTTTAGAAGGAAAGGAATTCGAGTTACAGGGTATCGCAGGGAAGCCAAGAAAGATAATAAGCTCTAATGTCATGACAAAGTTTTTGAAGAAAGAAAAACGAGGTGTAATTGCACAATTATGCTCACTAGAAGTTCCAACATCAAAATCATATATTTTTGCAGATCTCCAAAAAGTCTTGGACAATTATTCCAAGGTTTTTGAATCTCCCAAAGGACTCCCACTTATTTGTGATCATGATCATGCTATTTATTTGATTCCAGGAAGTGCTCCTCCAAACATCAGGCCTTATAGATATCCTTATGTCCAAAAGAGAGAAATTGAACGTATGATTGCAAAAATGTTAGAGGCTGGTATAATTCAAGCTAGTCAAAGTTCTTTCTCTACTCCAGTAGTATTGGTGCAAAAGAAGGATGGATCATGGCACATGTGTCCGGATTATAGGGAGCTCAATAAGCTCACTTTTAAAGATAAATTTCCCATTCCTGTGATTGATGAATTATTAGATGAATTACATGGAGCAATTTATTTTAACAAGTTGGATCTTCGTTTAGGATATCATCAAATTAGAATGAAGACTGAAGATATTCCGAAAACAACATTTCAAACTCATGAGGGTCATTATAATTTTTTGGTCATGCCTTTTGGGCTTACCAATGCGCCTTCTACATTTCAAGGGTTGATGAATTCCATTTTCAAACCCTTCCTTAGAAATTTTTTTCTAGTATTTTTTGATGATATACTAATATACAGTAGGTCTTGGAAGGATCATGTTCAACATGCTGACAGGGTGCTCAAACTATTGCAGGAGAAACGATTATATGAAAAAGTGTCCAAATGTTTCTTTGGAGTACAGGAGGTAGAATATGTGGGTCATATTATATCTCACAAGGGTGATAAGGTAGACCCTAACATAATTAAAGCCATTAAGGAATGTAAAGTCCCCACAACCATAAAGAAATTGCGAGGATTTCTCGGGTTAACGGGGTATTATCGCACGTTTGTTAAGAATTATGGGAGAATAGCAGCACCTCTAACAACATTATTGAAGAAAGATGCATTTTCATGGACTCCTGAAGCAACTAAGGCCTTTGAACATCTTAAAGTGACAATGTTCCTAGCACTGGTCTTAGCTATGTCACATTTCGCAAAAACCTTTATTGTGGAATGTGATGCCTCAGGAAATGGAATTGGTGTTGTTTTAATGCAGGAAGGAAGACCCATTGCTCGTGAATGTTGTCCAATAAAAGGAAAGTATTTATAGAAAGATATTTATGAGAACGAAATGTTAGAAATACTACATGCACTAAAGAAATGGCGACCTTACCTAATGGGAATACACTTCAAGGTAAAAACTGATAATGAAAGTCTTAAACACTTTTTGGAACAAAGACATTCTTCAGAAGAGAAATAAATGGGTCGCAAAGATGTTGGGTTATGAATTTGAAATAATCTACAAAAAAGGGAAGCTAAATGATGTTGCAGATGCACTCTTAAGAAAGAATGAAGAGGTGGAAGCATTTCTTTGTGCCATTTTTATTATCCAACTAGATTAGTTAACGGAAGGAAGGGATGAATGGAAGAAGGACGGAGAAGTATGGAAACTCATTCAAAAATTGCAGCAAGATCCTAGTACATCTGATACATTTAGTTGGAAAAATGATTCCTTATGGTACAAACATTGCTTATATCTATGTAAGAGTTCCCAACTAAAACAAAAGATTATTTTGGAATTGCACCATTCTCCTTTAGGAGGTCACTCGATATTTTTAAAAACTTACCACAGGGTGAAGAAATATTTTTTTTGGGATGGCCTTAAATCTGATATTCAAAAATTTGTAGCGGAATGTTTGGTTTGCCAGCAAAATAAAGTTGAGACAATTAAGACCCCAAGTCTTCTACAACCTTTGTCCATTCGAATTCAACATTGGGAGGATATTTCAATGGATTTTATCACAAGTTTACCCAAGTCCGAAGGAAAGAGTCTCATCATGGTGGTAGTTGATAGACTTACCAAGTATGCACACTTTTTTGCATGATCTCATCCATTTAAAGCAAGTACAGTTGCTACTACATTTATGGACACAATTCAAAAGCTACATGGAAACCCAAAGATTATTGTGAGTGACAAAGATTCAATTTTTACTGGAATTTTTTGGACGGAGTTATTTTCTTGTTTGGGTACTCAACTAGCTCATAGCTCATCTTATCATCCTCAATTCGATGGTCAAAATCAGATAGTGAATAAATTTTTGGAAGGATATCTTCGTTGTTTTGTATTTGGTAAACAAACAAAATGGGTCAAGTGGTTACCTCTTGCTGAATGGGGGTATAACACTTCCTTCGATATTGCAACAAAAATGACCACATTTATGGCACTTTGTGGATATCATCCACCATCCATCACATCATATTTAAGAGAAAATTCTAAGTTCAAGCAGTGCAATATCACATCGAGCATCAACAAGAAGTTCTCCAACTCTTAAAGGATAACCTAAATTTGGCACAATCGAATGAAACAATAGGCAGATCAACATCATAGCTAGAGAAGTTTTGATGTAAGAGACTGGGTATTTTTACGGCTACAACCATACAAATAAATTTCCCTCAAGCAAACTAAGAAGGACAATAAATTATCGCCAAAGTACTATGGTCCTTACAAGGTGTTGCAAAATATTGGTACTATGACATACAAATTGGAGCTTCCTACTTCTTCGCGAGTGCATCCAGTTTTCCATGTTTCATGCTTAAAGAAGGTTATAGGTGAAAATATTCTAGTTCAAACAATATTTCCAGAAATTTATGAGGAATGAAAAATCATATTGGAACCTAAAGCGGTCACGGAAACAAGAACTCGACAACTATGAAATCGATCAATTTCAGAGTATCTCATCAAGTGGAAGAAATTTTTTTTCAGAAAGAAAAAAACTGCTGTTATATTAAAATTAATAACAGTACATCATTATTCCACTAAATTCTCGATTGTGAATAGTGAGAAATCTTAATAGCAATGCCATAGTCTAAGAGAAAATTTTCTAGGTAAGAAAAGGTTCAATCTAACTATGAGATATTACATCTGGAGGCTTAAAACAAACCATCCACATTTCCAGATTTTGGTCAGTCGGAATATCATCCTCCCCAACTATACTTGATAATTTTTGAGGCACATAATACCTGACACTTCTATGTAAGCCATGTTTTATATACTTGGACCTGTCATCACTTAAGTACTCGGCACTTGCTTGATTAGGATACTTGTAAATCAGGCTCGCTTGCTTGCTATTCATAATGCATAAGTATCAATTAGGCTTGCTTTCTTGTTGTTCATAATTATAATTGTCATTATCTTAGGCAGCTCATGTGAAAATCGTGTTTATAGATTAATCAGGCTCACTTGTTTACTCTTCCATCATTAGCTTCTATATTGTCTCACTTCTATTTCAATTGACATAAAAATATAATCATTTACAAGCTCGTGTCCCATATAGTGAGGAGACAGTCAACTAAGACCAATTGATTAGCAGAATATTAAATAATAACATTTAATCAATGAGCAGGCTCCCTTGGATAGTCAGGCTCACTTGAGTTGATCTCGTCTATTTGTAACTTCGTTATATTGAAGTGTACAGATACAAAATTGTGATCCGTATATTATACTCTCTTGCTTGATGATGCATCTCATAGAGGATATAGTGTATCATTCTGCATAATATAAACTACAAAAACTGTTACCAAAAAACAAAAAGATAGGGTGGACAAAGTAAAACTGTCTTCATGGTATGTCTATGTCCTTGGACCAGACACAGACATTTTCTCGAGAGTGTTCCATCCTGATGATGCCCTCTCCCATACTGATTCCCTTCTTTGATAAATGATCATCTTTGGAGTTTAATTCCCTGTATATTTGATTTAGAGGAGGGTGCTTCAATTTGGTCCATATATCCTTAGTCCTTGCAATCCATCCTCGAGCAGCCGGAGCCGATAGAGAAAATTTGCCATTTATTGCCCCAATAATTATATTAGAGTCACCATATATACGAGATATCTCAATTCAAATATTATATGTTGTATATAAACTGATCCAAAGGGCCAATAGCTCAACCAATGTGTTGGTTCCACGTCCCACATTCCAGCATATGTGATATCTATTAGTATTTGATGTTTTAATCCATGCCCCACACCCCAATGTTCCATTTTGACAAACCCCATCAAAAAATATTGAAGGCACTTTGATGCAGTGAGCTCTCAGCCTAATAGACTTATCCACAGTTGGATTGAAAGGAATCTGACAGTGTTAGATCCATTTCATTATGGCTCCATGAATGGATTGAATTGAAAAAACTCCATTATCGAAAATGATTCTGTTGCAGAATTTCCATATTTCCCAGATTATGAAGAATGGTAATGACTGAAATTTGTTCCAGATTTTTTCCCATATACTAGCTCCATCCATAAATCATTGGGAATCCCACGAGAGTCCATAAAGTGTGGAGTGAAAATATTCCATACCTGAATAGCCACAGGGCATGTAAAAAATAGATGATTTACTGACTCTTCATGATTCCTACAGAGGACACACCAACCTGGTCCCTGAAATCCCCTATGAATAAGTGAATCCCATGTAAGTCTTCTGTTTTTCTAGACCAACCATACAAATAGAAATACTTTTGTTGGAATGTGTCAGTGCCAGAATGGCTAGAACTCAGAGGATGTATCTTCATGTGTACCCAGCATAAGCAATGATATGTATGTTTCCTTTACAATCAACATTCCACATTTTTGGCCACTATTCCATGCTATCCTATCACCCCCAACATCATAACAGAGGCATGTCACTTTGATTATATGAACATATGCAGTCCAGGCTTGTGCATCCTCACCACTTAGTCCCAACATATCAGCGTCTTTCATTACCAAAACTCCTATAGACCAGTAGTGTATGGTCTGGCTGAGAAAAAATATGCCTCTTCACACCAGTTTTAGATTCATCCTCTGATCTGGTATTGCATTCTTGTCCATGCCACATATTCAATCCCTTCCAGTGATGATATCTAGTCCATTTCCAAATGACCATATGAGCATGTCTACAAAGAAATTATTTTTTTGGAAGCCCTTCCATATGGCCGAGGTGAACCTGGGAAATTTTAGCTCTCTGATGTATAAAAGATATAAAGGATCATTATCTAGATATTTGGTGTATACAATATTGTTCCATATTCCTTCACCTTTAATCGCACACCACAGTAATTTTTCCAATATTATAGAATTGAAATACCGGATATTGAGTATGCCCCAACCCTCCATCTTTTTGGGCATGTATAACTTCTGGAAGCTCATCAGATGAATTTAAGATTTGTGCTAAAGATTCTACATGGGAGGATGATAATTTTATACAGAAGCACCCAGAGCTACTCAAGCGTTGAGGACAACACCTTTTTGAAGGAGAGGGGCATGTTAGGTCCCTATATTACTAGTTTAGTCCCTTATTGTTATCAGTATAGCCCCCTTATTTTTTTTGTTGTACCCATGTAACCCCAATATTGTTATTATTTTTCCCTTAAATTATTATTTTTAGGTTGGCTAGGATTATATTGTGGCCCCACGGACTCCTATATATATAAGGAGGTTTTGGTCATTTGTAGCATCCAAGAATTGTTCATTTATGTAATGTATTAGAGGTTACCCCCTCGAAGTGGCTGATTTCTAAGGCATTGATCTCACTTTTATTCTATTTTTGGAGCTGGTTTCACAACACCATTTCTCAACTCAGCGAACATTCAATGGTTCACATCTGCAATCCAAATCAATAAGAAGACCTCTCTGATACCACTTGATCCGGGTAAATTTTTTATACCCTTTAAACCAAGATCTTTTACTTTGGCTGATGTGTTAGAATTGCATTTAATAAATGTGTTAAAGAACATCAATGAAAATATGCATTCTATAAGGAAGAGGAACATCACAAGCATTAGCAACATAAGATATTGATAACGGAGTTCGTCCAGGAGGGACTACATCTTCGGACTTCGGTGTGAATATTTTGTAGGCTGCTGCATCAAGTGCTGTAAATAGTGATGATGTAAATGGATGGTATTTATGTGTCATACAAGGGAAATCCCCTCATGTAGGAGTGGTTGGACCTCTCCATGAGATGTTTCGCTACAAGAACTCTCATTCACAAAAAGGACTCCTATCAACATGAAAATTTACATGGATGATGACTATGAGTATATTTCCAAAAATGGAAAAAAATGGATATCAATAAAACATACTTGGTGAAATTGAGTATCCCTCCAACATGGAAACAAAGGGATCTCAAATAGCATAAAACAATCCATGATAGAAATTAAATCTCACATCAAGAACAAAACCAAGATCCCGCATCAAACATCAAGCAAGGATCTATACAACATAATGCATCTCATAGAAAAGAGACAAAGAAGTACACAATCACAATGCACATACCTCACACCCTGGAGCTATCTGACGAAAAGGATGATAATTTTTTGGATCTGGCTGTAGCATTAATCTCATGGTGTTGTATATCTTGAAAATGACTGCTCACACATTGAATGCTGACACCTACAACTTCACTTTGAAAAGTGGCCAAAAAACATAAGGCTCAGATGGAAAATATGACTACACCCCTGAACTCTTGTCACCAAGAGGTGTAGGATCAAATCTCATTTTGTTGAATTCTGAAACTGTATAAATCTGGGCCTTAGGGAATATTTTAGATTCCCCCTAGATTCCTCAAAGATACTTCTCCATAGGGAATCTAGAAATCTACAACTCAAAACAGGAATCTAATCCCACCATTGATATCCTTGCGAAATTTCAAGAAGAATGAGTATATGGTTGACCTCATTATGACACCGATGAATATCGACCTCCAAGGAATCTGAAATATTCCCTCAAGATTCCTGAAGATTCTCCTCCACATGGAATCTACAAAACAACTGCTCAAATGGAAAATCTTAGTGCAACATCATGCTCCCTGCAAAATTTTGGTTAAAATTCATATAAATTTTAATACATTCTGACACAACAAAATTTTACCTCAAAATATTCTCCAAGCATCAAAAGGATTCTATCTCAAACTACCTACCATCGTTTGCCTCCAAATTTGTGCCTGCAATGCACTGGTCTAGCCTGGGTACACTGGTGAAAGTTGAGTTAATATAAAATATGTGGGCATAAATTGCAATGTGAGTCATTGTGGCTCGTTGGAAAATTTCAGAAATGGTTAGAGGGAGGTCGGGGGATCAAACCCGCCACCCAGAAATCTGCATGCATTAGGCGCATTTTTAAATTTTGGAGGGGCCGTTGGAGTTTTGTTTTAATTTTGGTGTGGGTTGGGCCCACATTGGGTGGCTCGCCCAACAAATCCGCGCTCGGTGGCATAGTTGGTAATGTTAACATATATATAATATATGTTGTTACATGCATGTTTTTTTAACATATAACCATATGGATGTTTTTTTAAAGATTCATGTTGATTTCATTTAGCCAACCATAATTCACTTTGTTTTTCTATGTGATTTGTTATATATATATCTGTGTGTGTGTGTGTGTGTGTGTGTGTTTTATATGTTTCATCTATTTGTTTATATTTTTGTGCAGGTTGAGGACCAATGGAGGAGCACCCTATGTCAACAGCTGAGGGGCTTCCATGTGGGTCCCATGTGCTTACTTGGATGTCATGTGGCATGTTGTGGGCCCCACTTCATTATCTTAACAAAACTTCAAACTTCTCTAACTTTCTTATATGAACTCGGATGGATGCGTCGTTCGCGCCATTGGGATCAAGACGATAAGGTATTAAACTTGAATCTAGTTCAAGAATAAACTGAACACTTTGATTTTTGAGCTTCCATAAGCCCTTTTTGTCATGCGCATGTCTCTAGAGCCACCTGGATCATTCCTAAGGTAGTTATCCATGGTTGAATATCTCACTAAGTTTGGCCACCGACACAATACACCACAAATCCATGGACTAAAATGAAATAGAATTTCCATGAAAGAGTATATGATGGATCCTTTTCATATAAAATGTCATATCTACAAGAAAATACAAAGTCTATCTATGACATAATATACATTTGGAAGATATTAGCATGGATGAAAGTGAAATTAAATATTCAAAGTACCTATTGAATACCGACATACTATTGTACAACATAGGACGGTAACATTGATAGAGGATGTTCCTTTCCTAAATCATTTAATCCAAACTCAAGGATTATACAAATCTACATCATGTGAATAAATGAGTTGATTTTGAACATGGCAAAAACTATGTGATTACTCATCATTTATGAATATTATTAACAGACATGAGGGGACCCACTAATGATGAGAATGGACCCCAAATTATATAGTATAATATAGAGAGTGTGAATAAATAATCTAATGTTAAACACATAGAATGATCCAATTAGTGGTCAATAATGATCCAATATACCATCAAATTTTCTAGATCTAATTCCTAGATAAATGATCCAGTGTTAATAAAAAGAAGACCACCAAAAAAAATGGTTTCATGTATCACACATTGATTAATAAAAAACCATAAGAAATAGATTTTGTGGCAATGGAAATCACCAAGTATGAATTCAAACAGGGATGGATAACATCAAAGATAAATTATTTTGTAGAATGGGGAGATCATGTTCAACTATTGTTGAAGACATGAAATGACACGATATTGACTTGGGAAACTATAACATAAATAACCCCTTAATATATGGTTAATTATGAAGGGTACCCAAACCTAACGTCTAAGGTTACTTTATGGATATGGAGATTATCAAAATTCCTCTTCCATCAGCGACCTTAAAACTTATTTTGGTGGTCATCATCATCTTATGCTCATCAAGAGCTTTCAAAGATATAAATTTAATCGAAAGCTCATATTTGGATCAAAATTCATGGCGACTAGAATATCTACCCTCCAAGGGTCATGTCAATATACCACATGGTAGTCCTTTTACAAGTGTAACTAACTTGCAAGCCCACATCCATAGACATACCACATTAGATGCCACTCTAGTATTACCTCTCACTTTAACACATGTAGCTCCATACCACAACATAACACCACATCATCAGCCACCTCAACGTATCATGTCACCCAAACTTGCATCATTCCACATCATAACATATAAGGTTATAACAATATTAGGAGGAAACGAAGATAGTGGGCATCTCAACCTCCCGATACTTGATATAGCAAGATCAAAACGTTAAATACATGAAAATTTTATAGCTTGAAGTCATGATATTTGATGGGCCTATTGGTATCTGGGGTTTGCATGTAGGTGACTTGATGTGTTAGAAAAAAACATGATCACAAAATAGTTAATAGCCTCATATCTTGTAAATTTTTATATCGTATAACTTTATTTATGTTAGGTGATAGAGATATTGGGATATAATTGTATTATGGATTTGTGATGTTGATTTCTTAGTATGTTTCCTAAAAAATGAAACCCATTATCTTAATAGACTCTAATCCTCAATCCCATTGCTTGACAACTTAGGAAGATTTTGTCTCTCTTAATTGATAGATTTATGTGCTTTGTTAGTATTAGGGTCTAGAACTGGCTATTAATTGAAGTGTCATATTTATTTTGATACTTTAATACCCTAACAATCAATATTCCATCATCCAATACCATGAAGGTCAATGCACCACAGTTTCGTGACAAAATATTTCTCCATTAGACAATAGATACAACTTGGTGTGTTAATATTGAGATATCACAATAACTATTATTTTGAGTATTTACAATCCTCATATCCCAATGGCCCTATTTTCAATCCCCTAACCTCTTGGGCTTAAGCCCCTTTTTGCTAAGCTCGCAAACTAGTTTATGAGGACTAAAACTAATTCTAACAAGGAAAAAATCCTTTGTAAAGACTACTAAAAGCTCATGAGTCTTTTGTACCTTACGAAGGAATCCCAAAAACTTTATTCATTAATAAATATACATAAAAAAATGGCATAAGATGGCTAATGGCCATATCTTCTCAATTTCCCTCATCTAAATTATAATCCTCCTCATTCCTATGAATATGAACACTTAAAACATCAATTCCAACACTTACATTAAAGGATAATAGATTTTATTAACTCTTTAAGAAATTAGTCTTCTTAACTCTTAATGGTAAATCACTAAAATACATATAAGCATATGTATATATATATAATTAGTAAATTTAAGGCATCACAAGGCTTCTATCAACTCTACAATGGATTTGAGAATTATCTCTCAATGTTTTTTCAAACACGGATTTTATCACACCCATTTCAAGGTCTCCAACAAAGGAAAACCTTCAAATATTTGTTTTTCCAAATAGGTATACAACAAAATTAATCAATATTCAAGTAGACTTGTAAATCCAAGCATATGAACAAATATAAGAGAAGATCCTTAGGCTCAAATCAACCTTTGGATTCTTTTCCATAACATAATAATTCAAGGCTATTACAATGATCCATACACTGCCATGGATATTCCACTGGACAATTCGTCACAAAAAATATGATAATATTATATTAAAAATATGAGATTATACACTATTACAATTTTATTAAACTTTAACATGTGTAGATTTAACTATAATTAGTGCATGAATTCTATTGAAAATTATGAAAAAAAATAGGGAATGACAAAATAAGCTCTCACGCACACACATAAGTCACAATATTATATGTGAAACCCTTTCGGGAGAGAACCCAACAAGAAGGTGAGGTCGCTTTTTTCTCTTTCTCTATCTAGAAATATCACTGCAGGTATAAATAAGTAACGCTTGTGGCCCATGGGATGCTACCGTGTACAAATCCTCCTTATGTTCTCTAAAGCCAATCCATCTTGTCTATCATTTCTTATCTATGGAACAAAATACTCTCTAAGGAATGGAATGCCTCTTCCTCCTAGTGACCCAGTTATAACACAACCTAATAGCCTACTAGTGGTTAAGTTTGACTACATCAAATCTTAAGTAGAATTACAATATAGAATCCTCTAGAGTCTTTTACATCAACAAAATGTGGATATCCCATTTTCCATGAATAATGGGGGTTGACATGATATCCTCCCAAATTATAGGTGTGAAAATAGGAAGGTCAACTTTTGAGCATCATAACTTTTGCATATAGACTCTGTTTGACGCGCTTTTTGTGTTTTTGGAAATCTATCCATGTGTATAATATCATGAAAATGTGTTATGATGAAGCGAAAAGGTTTTATCCCTAAAAAAATTGTTTGATGCCTGAAAATTCTCTTGAAAGAATTAAGACTGCGTTTTAACACTTTGGGTCCTACCTGTAAAAATGGTCCTGTGATCTAATTCCTCTACTTTTTCCACTCATAATGCATCAATATGGATGGAAGACAATATAAGGATCCAATCTGGGTCATACAAGAAACATAATTTAATGAATAAATCTTTATTTAGAGTTCCTTCTTAAAATTGTTCATAGCTATTGTTCAAGCACATTTAGGAAACACTTCTTGATACATGTTTGGTAAACCATCAAAAAAAATTTGAAATCATAAATACATACATACACATTAATTTAGTAGAGAAATGACTATGAAAAAATGAGCAAGAAATTTCAATTTCATTAGTAAGTAAATAGATACAGTTATATCCTTCACTTAAATTTGGTGGAAACATAGGCTCAACCACACTACAACCTTTCATCTAGTTTTGCACCACACATCTCATTAAGATGCCTTGAGAGGAACTCTCAATCGGGGTTTAAGAAGATTCAAATCAATATAGAGATCATGAATGATACTCTCCCTCATACAGAAAGATTTAGTTTACTTCCTTTCAGCCATTGGACCAAGGCTTCTATCTTTCACAATATGGCCTCATTGGGTCTACAAATCCCAAAATGATCCCATGGATAAGTAAGTTACCCCCAGTGCTTCCATTTGCTAGTGCTTTTTGTTTCTAAAAAGCATGAAATGATCCCTTCAATAATCCTATATCACCTTTGTAATGCACCCTCCCACCCCCATGGGTTATTCTTGACATCTGGATGGTGTTACTTCTAAAGTTAATTCGATCTCCAATGTCTATTAAGAGGATGAAGTCACAAATATCCTCTTTTTCCAACATCATTATAACTTAAAACAAAATCCACTATTTTGTTCGGTGTATTTTTTAACCCTGTATATAAATTACTTACAAAAAAATTCTTAAAAAATAAAATATACAATGGCAAGAACATAAAACATAAAAAAAAAATACATAGAGATTTTCCCTTGGATCCAAAAGCCGAGACTACTAGATTTATTTTTCATTATATTCCTTTCAATGTTACAATACATCTAAATACATGCCAAAGCATTTATAAACCCCAATCCATTAACCCTAGATAATAACATAACCATAGTTCCCTTGAATGGATCTACAAAATACCATGGGCAGAAAGGCACCATGCCCAAAACAACGTGCGAAACCTATGCAAAAAACCATATGTAGGTCATCCCACCTATTATAGGGTCCAAAACAATTTTCCCGAGGCACTTCCTTAGACCACGTGTAGGGGGCATACCACCCTCGTGAAAACCACCCAAGAAGTGGGGCACGATCCCCCTACTACGCCCAACAAATGAACACGGGGGTTGTCGCCCCCCTCCCCCTTGTGCATGCGACTAGTTGTGGAAAGACTATAACACACCCTAAAAATTCTCCCACTTGTTTTTTTATTTTCCACACATGGGGTCACATGAGAGATTAGACATTGGTCGAGCCCTTCAAAGCCCATTATTTCTCTAGACGAAGAAAATTTCTTAGTTCTCACAGAATTTTTCAATGCATCTGCAATATTATTTAAAGTGTTCACCTTTACTACAACACCTTTTTTTCCTCAGCCATATCCCTCACAAATTGATATTGAACATAAATATTCTTTTTCTTTGAATGATATGAAGGGTTATTTTCCAAAAAAATTGCACTTTGGCTATGACAGTCTCTCCTTATAGCTTGATGTACAAACCCCATACTTGAACACAATATCTGCAACCAAATGGCTTCCGTTATTGCATTAGTGGCTGCGATGTATTCATCCTTTTTAGTTGAAATAGCCACTACAGACTATATTTTACTCATCTAACTAACTTCTCCTCCAAATAAGTTAAAATCATACCCACTTGTAGATCTTCTCTGATCTAGATCTCCAACCCAGTCTACATCCACAAAGCCATGAATGTCCAAAAACCTATCCAATCCTGGCCTTCCTTGATATTACAAACCATAATCACCAGTGCCATGCAAATACCTACAAACCTACTTCACTATTGTCCAATGCTCCTTCCCTTTTTTTTACATGAACCTTATCTATACTCCCACTGCATGTGCAATGTATGGTCTATTACATACCATTGCATACATCAGGCTACTGACTGCGCTTGCATATGGAACATGAGACATGTCCTCTTCCTCTTCTTGAGTCTTAGGACACTGTTCAACATAAAACTTTACACCTACAATAATAGGAACCTTCAACTGTTTATAATACTACATATGAAACCTCTGCAATATTGTATCAATACGATTCCTCTGGTTTAACAAGAACTTCCTCTTTTCTAGATCTCATTTAATTCCCATGCCCAAAATATATTTTTCAGCACCAAGATCCTTCAGGTCAAATTTGGAGGACAATTGGGTCTTCAAATCCTGAATAATTTCTTTGTCATTTTGAACTAGCAACATATCATCCACATACAAGACATAATAAATAACATGGTCACCAATCAATTTAAAGTACTCACAATGGTCCTCTTTGCTTCTAGTGAGGTCAAGTCCCCATATATATGTATCAAAATTATCATACCACATCATTGGTGATTTTTTTAACCCATACACATACCTTTTTAATATACATACCATTTATTTCTTACCATTCACTGCATTTCCTTCAAATTTCTTCTTGTAGATCTCTTTCTCCAAATCCCCATGAAAAAGTAATGTCTTCAAATCCATTTTCTCTACCTAAAAATAAAAAGCAACATCGATAGATAAAAGTAATCTAATACAAGCTACCTTGAAACCATGAGAAAAAATATAACCAAAATAAATTCTCAACACCTAGGAATAGCCTTTTACTACAAAGCGAGCTTTTTCTTTCTCTACCCTACCTTTCTCATTGATATTTTTTTTAAACACCCATTTTTTTCTAATGGGTTTCCTTCCAGCCAACAATTCCACCAAATCCTAAGCCTAATTGTTTTTCCAAAGAAGCCATTTCATCAACCATGCCGTCCTTTGAGAGATTTCCATCCTATGAATATATTGACTTCTTGACAATTCTGGGATCATCATCAGTAATAGATAAAGAAAAATTTGAACATCTAGCTGCCTTGTTTATTGAACTAATCTTCTTAAAGCCGAAGTTTGTGGCTCTTCCTATTCTAATTCTTGTTTTGTTGTAGATTATGATTCTTCATCCTTTAGGTTAAACTCTATCATCTCAATTTCTTTTGGTAGGAATCCATGTTTAATAACATCTTTCACCTCTCTAAACACCACATCTCATTTGTACACAACCTTCCATGTTTTTGGGATCCAAGCTTATAAAATTTTAAACTTTACTTATATCCAAAAAATATGCACGTTTTAGATTTACTATCTAACTTGGTTCTTTTTCCCTTTGGAACATGTACATATGCATCATAGCCAAATAGCCTTAGATGTGAAAGAGAGGGTTTATTTGCAGTTGATACCTCATGTGGAGTCTTATCCTCCAACGTTGATGAAGTTGATCTGTTAACCAAGTAACATACAGTCTCAACCATATCTTCCCAAAATTCCTTTCCTAACCCAACACCACAGAGATTTCTTCTTCTCTTTTCCATAAACATCCTGTTCATTCTTTCTGCAACTCTATTTTGTTGATTGATTATGGATTAGTATTTCTTCGTGCTATAACACACTTCTTATAGAACTATTCAAATTCCTTCTTGTAGAAATCCCCACCATTATCTATCATCAACACCTTTATCTTCTTCTTTGTCTTGTTTTCCACTAGAGCCTTAAATTTATTAAACTTGTCAAAGAGTACAGATTTATTCCCGAGGAAATATATCCATGTATTACTTGAGAATTAATCTATAAATGATACATAGTACACAAAATTACCCAGTTATGGAATTGACACAGGTCCAAACACATTGTTGTGCACAAGATCTAATATTTTTTCGCCCTGTTAGCACAAGAAGGGAAACTCACCCTATTATGTTTTCCATATACAAAATATTCATAGAAATTGAAATACAAAGAAAAAAAATACATACCTTATACCATAACATTACCATGAAGTATTCAAAGGCCCTTCTCTATAGATAACACAAGGTTTTCTACTCCTGTTTCAAGAACCACGTAACAATTTCTTACAAAAATTAGATTTTTGGCCATTGAAGGAATATGAAAAACACCGAGAAGTGTTCTAATCCTTCCACCTTGCAACTTCAACTTGAATTTTCTACCTTCGATGCTTCTAGCTTTCCTATCATCCCCTAAGTAGATATCACCACCATCATATTTCTCATACTTTTAGAGACACTCCCTATGGGGAGTGAAGTGAAAGGATGCACTTGAGTCAATCAAACTTGCCTCATGTTATACATGTGTACTTTAAGAAGAATCAAAGTAAACTTCCCCACCTTCATATGAGGTGGTTTTTTCCTCTGCAAAAGTAGCATCATCAGATCCATTTTTCTTCTTAGGAGCTTTAGATCTACAATACTTTTTGAAGTGCCCTTCCTTTCCACATTTCTAGAACACCTTTACAGGTATTCATGGAGATTTAGATCTCCCTCTATATTTATATCTCCCACTTGAGGAATTACTTTTGTTTCTATTATGGGATTTTCCTTGTACAAACAAGGAAACTCAATTCCATCTCTACATATTTTTTTGTCTCATCTCCTTCGAAAGCAAGGATGAGACTATTTCATCAAACTTCAAGGTATTTTTATTCCTACCTATGGAAAAAACTATACTATCCCACAAATATGGTAGATAAAACAAAAAATTGATGCCCTTATATTCGATTTAAGTCTTAATATCAACATATAACAACTAGATTACCACAGTATTAAATGTGTTCAGATGCTCTGTCATCGAGTCTCCATTTTTCATCCTTAGGTTATAAAAAAATTTTCGTACCAACAATTTACTTGCCAGAGACTTTGATTGGTACAAATTCCCTAACTTTTTCCACAAAGCATTCATCGTAGCTTCCCCTGATACATTCAACAATATTGAATTTTAAATACAAAACCATATTGTGACCCTTGATTTTCGATCCAACTTCACCCAGTCTTCATCTGAAATTGTCATTGGTTTAATACCCATATCTAGAGTGATCCACTAATATTTATCCACCAAAAGATCCTCCATATTGAGTTTCAACAACTCTAAAATCTAACCATTAAATTTCTCGATGTCTATCTTTCTAGTTCTCACCATCTTCTTTCACCACCAGAATCGATCCCATAGATCTCCCATTAAACAAGGTCTACCACAGGCCCACGAAAAACCCCTCAGACGCAAAGGCATCCACTTGAAGCCGAAATTGTTCTGGTACAAAATGTAGGTTTTAAACCTGTACAGAAATTAGTTCAAAAAAATTATTAAAACATAAAATATATAATGGCGAGAACATAAAACATACAACAAATATACACAAATATTCTCCCCTGGATCCCAAAATCAGGACTACCAGGTTGATTTTTCATTTTCTTCCTTTCAATGTTACAATAAATATATATACATGTCAAATAATTCGTAAACCCAAATCCATTAACCTTGGATTAGAACATAACTATAGTTCCCTTGATCAGATCTACAAAATACCATGGGCAAAAAACCATCATGCCAAAAATCATGTGCAAAACCTATGCACAAAACCATAGGTTGGTATTCCCACCTATTATAGGGTCCAAAAAAAAATTCCCAGGGTGTTTCCCTACACCCCATACAAGGCAGCCGCCCCCCTCAAAACCACTGACAGGGGGGGTTGTGCCCCTCCTGTGACCCCTTGCCATGCCTAGTGCTACGAACAGGGGGGAATATTTCCCCCCCGTATGACCCACTCGCACGTGCGACTAGTTGTGGAAACAATATAACACACATCTAACATTTGTGAAATCGAGATCTCTCTGAAAATATAATTTTATCCCAATTAGACTCCATAATTGAAGGTTATGCTCATTTAAAGTTAGACCAATTAGCTCATGTTTCATCAATATGACACTACCACATGTAACTGCCGTAGCTGTAAAACTTCACTCATAATTCCCCCTGGAATCCATGCAACACAATGAAATATTTCTGGCACTTTCCACCTTTTCTCCATTTTCGGGCCCATGGGGCTTGGTCCTTCATTAAAAATAAAGTTTCATGTTATAAAGAGCTTTGAAATTTATATGATGTATACAAACCATGAGGCACTGGCACATCATATTTGACCGACAGTGAAACAATGACCCAATGAAACGATGCTATACACTGAAATTGGTGTGGTGTGACCAGAAATTTTGCGTTGAATGGCTGAAATATTCCCACCCTGCGCCTTCCATCGGTCACACACACATTTGGTTATTATTGATTATCAAACCTCTACATTGCATTGTGAAGCTTTTCATAAGGAAATAAGTATATTCACATCCCATGCCTTATGTCTAAAATTCCCACATTATAAAAGAAACACTGCAAAAATCCTAGAGGGATCCGATCCTCATGGTAACATGTCACCTTGAAAAATAGACTCCATGCTACTACCATGTGGCACTCCCAAGTCACATGGAACCAAAAAATCACTACCACATGATAGCCATATTAATTTGAATCAACATCCTAACCACCACATGTCTTTATAATATGGCGCCACATCAATGACTTGGCCACGCCATCTAAACCACGTTCCACATCCAAAGGCACATGAAAACCAACCAGAAAACAAAAGTAAAACCCAAAACACCATTATCTGGGAATTAGAAATGCTAGGCAAAAAATGTTTTCAATCTAGGAAATCCTCCATGTCAATGGCATATCATAACCAAATAACCACATGCATATGCCATGCATGCAAAAAATACCAAGGAATTCATATATGAAACTCAATAACTGCAAGAAAAACATGTTGTAGTTGTTGATCCTGATGACCTCTTGCACTTTCCTTCTTTTCCCTTCCCTTCTTGCTCCAAATCCTAAGTGGTCCACACTCCACCAAGAATGCTCCAAGAAAAATCTAAGTATCCAAGAGTATGAGAGAGAGAATAGAATGAGAGCTCTAGAACTGAACTGGAAAAGGAAATGAGCTTATCCTCATAAGCCTTTTTAATAATGAAGCCTACAATTTATTCAATTTTACATTATTTTCCTTTAGTTTCCTCCTCACATGAAACCTGTGACCTTTCACCTTTCTTTTCTCCTATTTTCCGTTATTTTCATAAATAAATGTTGATAAATGCCACTTTTCCTTTCCAAATCCTTTTCCATTGCCTTTTCCAATTTCTTTATTCACTAATAAACCAAATGAACACCTACAGTAGGATTTGTTTCCCAACATTTGACTTGAAATATGTGTCCCATGACCAAAGTCTTATTATTTTTCATTTATTAACTTTTACATGGATTTTTGACGAGGGGGCTAATTCCTTGAGAAATAACACAAGTAGGAGCTTGAAAGGTAGTAGAATTGGATATGTGTTGGCCAAATTAATCTTCTCATATAGTGAGATAGATTGTATCTGTGCAAAGGTTTCTCATGCTTGAGAAAGCATTGTACTTCATTTTCTGATTAATGTCATACAGATAGGAAGGGTTTTTGAGAAGTTTCTTTCCCCTAGAAAGATCCTCGTGTATGTGTGTTAATTGATGATGCATGCCTTGACATAGATTATCAATCATGAATTTCTTTATGCAGATGAGTATATTGGATTTGAGTCTTGTGTTTTAGAACATTGCATGATAAATATTGAATCTGCAATTAATTTCTACATGGTATCAAATCTATATTGACAATAGAGAAGAGAATTAGAAGTTATTACAAGAGGTTCAAATTTCAAGATCAATGTTGCAATCTTTCTCTAGAACTATGAAGGTGAATTCCACCAGACTCATGCTCGAGTATAATCTGGAAGGAACAAAAAAATTTGTGGCATGAAAGATCCAAATGGAGGCGCTATTAGGTAAAAATGGTCAACTAGATTTCATCAAGACAAATGTAGTAAACCCACAGCATCTGATGCCCATGATCTATCTTAGTGGAAGAAGGATGTAGCTAAAGTGAGGAGGATCATGTTTAAGGTATTTTGAGATTATATTGTCTTGAATCTCCATGGGAAAGAAACTCCATTTGTGATGCAGAAAATACTAATAGGTTTGTTTGAAAACAATAGTTACCACAGGAAGTTGATACTCGAGGACAACATTAGGGTAATTTTGAGGTCTAAAATGGGCATCCAAAGGAAATTATAAAATAATAGTGGAAATAATAAAATAAAATTTGATTGCATCATCAAAATTTAGAGGGAAAAAAGAAAACACTACCTTTTCAACTCATATTTTCAAGTTATATCCCTATGGGTTTACTCAAATTTCGAGCAGGAACAGTTGTTGGATGCATAATTTGATTGATCATCCAAGGATTGCCCATGTTGCATACTTTAGATGGATCTTGCTACACAAAAAATGGGGAATACATGAAAAACATGATTACAATCACGTTTATCATGTATTTTTCATTTATCGTATAGTAGGGTGCATCGAAAGTATGCAACATGGGTAATCCTTGGATGAGGAGTTAATTTTTTCATCTAGTGAATACTCCTTGAAATTTGAGTGAAACCTTAGGGAGATAAGTTTAAAATACAAGTTGAAGAAGTAGTTTTATTATTTTATTTTATTTTAATATTTTTACTTTTTTACCCCAAAAACGGTGAACCATCCCCCATGTTTGACATCATCATATTGAATCCTATTGGTTCTTATAAATTTTATTGTGGTTGTACATTTTTCTTAGGAGGCCCATTTTAGACCTCAAAAGTTCTCTAATGGCTTCAAAGAATCAAATTGCATAAGTTTGAATCAATTCCACAGTACCTAATGAAGTTTGCACAGTGTTTTGATGATATTGGTGGGGTTGGTGTTACTCTTCCAGAAGAATATTTGGTAGCTCTAGCTTTGTTGGGTCTTTTCGAGACCTAGAAAAATTATTAATATTTCATGAATGGTAGAGACAAACTACCAACTTGGGAGAGGTTATGGTTTGATATCGTGCAAGAATATATCAAGCGGAGCACCAGAGATGGGACTTCATCCAAGGTTGAGGATGAGGAGAATTTTGCCTTGGATAGAAAGGAAAAGAAAGGGAAAGGGAAGAAATTCCAATCCAAAGGAGAATATTTTCAAGCGAGCAAGAAGAAATACTTGAAAATCAATTTCTTTCACTATAATGAGGTAGGAAACTATTCCACAAAATGTCCACACAAGAAGGCCGACAAGAAGCCCTCAAGAGGAGTGGAAGGTGAAGCTCTAAATTCACAATTTGAGTTGGATTTCACCCTCATTGCATGCATGGTGACATCCATGATGGGAAATGTATGGTATCTCGATAGTGGAGCCTCATTCCACATGGAGGGAAATAAATAATTTTTCAGAGACTTGGAGGAGAAGGAACTGCAGATACACATGGAGATGGGAGATGATGGAAGGTATATTGTGACCGGTATCAATATAGTTACATTTTCGAGGGTGTCTGACTCCCCTCTCAGATTAAAATATGTCATGTATGTTCTGGGTCTAAATAATAGTTTATTTTTAGTTTCTATGTTGGAATACCATGGCTACGATCTGATATTTATCAAGGGAGATTCTTTCCTTAGACACATTGCCACAAGAAAAGTGAAGTAGATCAGGGTTCGGGTGAGGAACCTCTACAAATTGGATGTATAATATTATGTTTCTCTAAGAAAAAATTAGAGAAGTTGCAAAGCCGAGCCATCTGTGAATTATGGCATAGGATACTTGGCCATTTTTACCTTGGATCTTTGAATATTATGCAAAATATTTCTATTGCACTACCAAAGGGTTCACTAGAGTAGTGAGATACATGAAAAGGGGAAGTACACTAGTGAGATACATGCATTGAGGAAGTTCACCGAAGCCACCTTTCATGATAAGGATAATAGAGCGCAAGTGGTTCTTGAAAGAGTTCAATCGGATGTGTGTGTGATCTAGGTGGATATTGGTGGCCACCCACCTATTCCACTTGGGGCTCCACCATTGTTTCTTTCACATTTTTTTTTTCCTTAATTGTAGCATAGTTTACTATTTTTAGTATTTTTTTCGGGTCCTGAACTTCCGGAGCCTTTTTGAGGCCCTAAACGACGTTTTTTGGGAAAACCAGGAGCAACATGGAATATTGATTGATGTTTCTCACATCGAAATTTTTATTCCCCAGATAGATATTTCTAATGAGGTATTGTGCCCATCAAATAGAGATCGTATGACAAAGTTACGTCCCCGAGAAGTTGATGTACTTATTTACCAAAACAGGGACCATAGTTTCGGCTCTTCATCTCCTAGGGTTAGGTTTTTGGATGTTTAGGGTTTTCCGTTGTTTCTGAATAATAAATAGGCCCTAGAGCCTCATTGTAAGATAATTCAGAGGCCTATATCCGACACATATATTCTCAGAGATAAGTTAGCAATGCCCAAGCTAGTTTATTTCCATTCTATCTATAAGCATATTTCAGTTATGTGATATTAAAAAAATGAAGTCTTATTTCTACTGCATCTCTATGTTTATGTGTATTTCTGTATTTTATTTCGTCCTTACATAAGTATGAATTAGTGGTATCAGAGTGTTCTGCTCTTTCTCAATCCTTCTTTGCATATTCCCAACGAGGTTGGGGTGTAAGGAGTTAGGGCTCGATTGGGTTGAACCTTTGCAAGATCAACCTTGCAAACCCTGACGACTGCTGATGGGGGACAAAAATAAAGACGAGCGAGCAGGAGATCCTATAAAAATATTTCTCAAGGAGGCACTGGAGAAAGAAAGAAACACGATGATGGATAACTTTTACCAGATCCTCCAATGACTTCCCACCGATAGTGCATTTGCATCCAACAGCTACTCTGGAGGTGCAACTATTTTTAAGGTACATGTAAACTTTGACATTCCCATATTTGAGGACTAAATAGATGTAGACATCATAGATAGATGATTCAATCTATTAGAAGGGTATTTCTCGGTTCATTTCTTTTCCAACTGGGAAAAGTTTATTTTTTCACTCCTCAAAGCTAACCACCCATGTCAAGGACTGGTGGGAAACCTACTATGAGAAAAACGAAGGGAGGGAACCCTCTTTATTTTTTTCCTCACCCAATTGGAATTCTTTCCAAGACGCCATAAAGGAACAATATTATCCTATGGGGAGCTATGAAGACAAGTACAGACAATGGATTGTGCTGCGGAAATAAATGGATCAAGATGTACATAAGATGATGAATCTGTTCCATACCGTGTGCACAAAATTGGGTATGAAAGATTTGAAGAAAATTTTGGTGCTGAAGTACCATAGTTGTCTACACAGATACATTCAAGAGGAAATGGAGTTCCTTGACATCTCCTCACTTGGTACACCATATTGATATGCTACCAAGATTGAGTAGAAGTTCAAACAGAATAAGCGAACTTTGGATCTAAAAATCAAAAGCAAGGGAAATGTGCCTCCAAACCGCATAACAAAGGACAAAGCTAAGGCGGGGTGGCCCAGGATAACTCGCCAAAGTCGCGAGCAAAGAAAAACACAATTAATGCAAATAAGGACATGGGAAAGTGATGGGAGTTCCATAAGAGCTCCACTCACAATACAAGTGAGTGTCAGGCCAATCAGTCACTTGTGACCAAGATGAATGCTTATGAATTGGATGCATTCTTTGACTCTGAATCAAAACCTGACAAGGGGAATGATAAAGGAAAGTAGATTATTGATGCAAAGCTCAATGAAACTGTTGCAATCATGTAGATCCAGAAGGAAGAATCAAAATATGGAGAGGAGGGGCACTACAAGAAAAAATCACATTGGTGCGGGGCAAAAATGGTCACCATAAGCTCATTGGTGAGGGTCAAAAGAGCCTTCGTCACCAAAAATTGAACGTCACCAAAGGTGGCATCGCCAAAATTATAGGTGTTGTGGTGACATTCAAGTTCCATCACCAATAATGATTTATAGTGACGAATAGTGACCGTCACCATTTCATATGAGCAATGGTGACGAACAATAGCTTCCGTCACCAAAAAACTGAACATCACCAAAGGTGGCATCGAGGAAATTATAGGTGTTGTGGTGATATTCAAGGTCCATCACCAATAATGCTTTATAGTGACGGATAGTGATTGTCACCATTTCATATGAGCAATGGTGATGGAAAATAGCCTCCGTTACCAAAAAACTGAATGTCAGCAAAGGTGGCATCGCCGAAAGTATGTGTTGTGGTGACATTCAAGGTCCGTCACGTATATTGATTATAATGACGAATAGTGACCATCACCATTTCATATGAATAGCAACGAATTTTTGTGATGGACCTTTCATGGCCGTCACTATTGGTGCATATATATGGTGACGTTCATTGACCGTCACCATAAACTCATTGGTGACATCAAGGTCCGTCACAAATAATGAATATAATGACAAACATTGACCCTCACCATTTCATATCAACAAAAACGATTTATGGTGACGAACCTTTAACGGTCGTCACTATTGATGCGTATATATGGTGGCATTCGTTGACCATCACCATTTCATATTTTGGTGAGGGTCGAAAAATGTCACCATAAGCTCATTGGCGATGGTCCAAAGAGCACTGTCACCAAAAACTGATCTTCGCCATTCCATATATATGAATATCAGGGCACGATGGAATCGAACCACCAACCTCCTACTTGTAGAGCAGGTGCTCTTCCATTGATCTAGCACCCTTTAAAGAATTAGACTTTAAACTAGCAATTTCCCCTAAAGGTGCAAAGATACACCAAAGGAATAAGAACCAGGAAAACTGAAAGAATTCAATGTCCTTGCTCCTATTTTTATTCTATGACACTCTAGAAAGTATGATCTTCATCTATGACATATTTGTGCTGAGTGGTTCTAATTTAATAGTAAATTTTATATTCAGATAAAATAAATGAATAACTGAGAGGCCCTATGGGCTAATTTTTAATCCTTACACCAAAATATCTTAATATTCAAGTCTATGGAACAACTAGTTCAAAGTTCAAACTAAAGTAGATTTTAAATGGAAAGCCTAAAACCAGCTAAGTAGTTTACAAGTTAACATTTTGGATATAAATTCTGTTCAATTTATATGACAAGTTATGTCATAACCTTGAAACTAGTTTCTTAGCTAAAATACTTTCTTAAGTCAACAATGACAAAGAAAGATAGTCATGGCAAGAAAAATTCTCTTGTTTTTTCTAATGAGGGTGCATGTAACTTGATAAAGGTTGTATGAGAGTATCAAACCATAAACAGTTTCACTAAAACATGGAAATGATAAAGTCTTGTTAAGCAACAAAATTTTAGTTGAATATATGAAAAGAATCGAGCTAAATGATATAATTAAGCTAAAAGTAACTGTAAAAAAATGAAATTGCCATCATATACCATCTGGTTTGGTTAGTTATTCAGAAAGAGAAAGTGCAATTTTATGATCCAGCTCCTCATCTTGATTATGTAATGGACCATCCTGAACAAAAATTTCCACATACAATAATCAATGTTATTGTATTGGTAAGAGTTTTGTTATAATCTATCAAAGCATGCACTATGTAGGAGAATAACTGGTAGTTGAATTACTTCTCTACTTGCATGCACTACCTTTGGTAGTTGAATTACTTGGAAATAAAAATTCTTATTAGAAGATAATGCAAAGAAAAGCAAAAGCCTTTGAATATGGATAGTCATCTTGATTTTATATAATTATAATTGAATACTAAAGGACTAGGAATGTTGCAATGAAATAGATGGATGGAGTGTAATAAGAATAATTTGGATAATTTAGGTTGCCATATCTTTAAATGGAACCACTTTTTCCTTTTGGATTCCCAGTCTTTCATATGCAAATAAAATTTTTGATTCAACCAAAGAGAACAATATTTTGAAGTCTTAGTTGCCTGAAACAGGGTAAGGAAAAAATTTGGAAACAGGGATGACTTTTGAAATGACCACTTTCAAAACCTTTGGAAACAAATCAATAAGAACTTCCACACACAGGTCCAAAATTCATGACTTAGGAGCATGAGCACACCTAATTTAGGGATGATTAAATATGAAAAAAATTGGGTTGCAATTATACTCAATTAAACATAAAGAAATGATTAAAATATATATAAATTACTTAGAATTCAAACATGACAACTTTGGAATGTGGTAGAATGTTTGCATAAAAACTTTGTTCATTATACATTCTCTTTCGTTTAGTTTTGATGCTTTACTTCCAAATTAGGTATTTTCTTTGTTGGAGATAGCAATCTGTACATGTAGGTCGAACCATCAATGATGCCACAATGAAGGGGCATGTAGCTCAGTAGTACAGCAGCACACTGGCTAAGGGAAAATCTAGGGTAAATCTGAGTATGCATAATTTTCAAAACAGGGATAGAGATAGTTTTGCTTGAGGTTAGCTAGGGGAACTTAGCCAAAGTGTGGCCTGAAAAGGGTGTTGGAAATAGGAATACACACATCTATGTTGAACCCTTAAGGGCATGCCTCATAAAGGGGCAAGTGGCTCAATGTTAGAGAAATCCCACCAGCCAAGGCCTTACAAGTTTCGGAAATGTTTCAAGCAATAGACATTGTTAATTAGCATATTGTGCTAGACCAAACGGTGGATGACCTACATTAGAATGTGTTTGCATGGGCCAAGTGGCTCAGTGTTTGAGTAATCCAACCAACCAAGGACTTAAAAGTTTCGGAAATTTTTCAAGTAACAGAAAATTGTTAAATAGCCTATTATGTTAAGCCAAACGGTGGAAAACTTGCATTGGAAAGTGTTTGCTGACCAATATTGAAGCCTCGCCCAGGTTCGAAACTCTGTTAACCCACCTCATGAAAGGGCAAGCGGCTCAGTGTTAGAGAAATCCAATCAGCCAGGGAGTTTAAATTTTTAGAAATGTTTCAAGTAATAGAGAATAGTTAATTATACAGTGATATGTGGTTTAATAGTAAGTTTCATTGGTTGAAACTAACGAGACCACGGTTCAAATCCCATTGACTATATGGCCTCACTGGGTGAAACTAACGAGACCACGGTTCAAATCCCAATGAGTATATGGCCTGCTATGATCTCGCCTCAAGGAGTAGACTCCCCATTTCCTAGAGTCTCCGCTCTTGCTAAATCATAAGATCTGGTATATCTGGCTTATAGGTTGCTGGATATACTCTTGGTGTGATAAGGAAGCCACAAAGGTTGATCCTGTACCTCCCCCAGATTAGTCCAAGGAATAAAGTTTTTGTTGAGCAATATTGAGGCCCCACCCAGGTTTGAAACTCAGTTAACACACCTAGCGTGTCTGTGGGCAGTTTCATAATGCATTAGGTTTAGGAGTATAGGGTCAGTCCCTCAGACATGACCCTAGGTCTCCTCAGAGACAGGCAGTAATTTTAGGAATTCTCCTAGTACCCAAAAAATAAAAAAAATAAAGGAAAAAGAAAGAAATAGAAAGAAAAATGACAGTAGTTAATTATTGATTCTTGTGATAAAAAAAAGAAACGAAAAGAAAACAGACAATAGTTAATTAGTAGTTTCCAACTTTTCACTAGCATGTCCTAACATTTTTTGATGTATATGCAGAAAGACTTTGACTTCAGGATGACTCAGGGGTTGGTTTGTCAAATTTTACTTGCATGCCAAAAACTATTATGATGTCAACCGACATGGATAAAACATGATCATAAAGAGATAAAATCTGATAAAACTTCAACAAAAAGCATGGATGAAGTTCACACTCGACAACAAGAATGACGTGGGAAGAAACATCTAAAGCAAAAATTTTAAGGTTCCATATTTCCACTCCTTAATGATAGGTTTAATAAAATAATCAGTTCTTAATGAAGGTGCTACCTCCCCATTAAGTTATAATCTTCTTTTCCCACATTTTAAGAGTAAAAGATAGCATCTCAAGGCACTGGGGTTGTTATAAGTGAAATTGTAAGTAGATAGATTATGATGTTCGGAATTTCTAAGTGACTGGTGTGGACTTCTTAAGCCATGGTTGGTTATTAAGCATGGAGTTAATCTTGAACCCTGGGGTTTTCCAGTTCATAATTAAGATAAAATCTATTCAATGGTCAAAAATTGAAAATTCAGAAGTTGCGTGAAGAGAAACACAGAAGAAGCACCTGGAAAATAGTCTTGGAGAAGAAAGTGTACCCGCAACAGAATGAGCATCGACTCATGCTCAATTTCCAAAGGCCAAAATTATAACCAGTATGTATGGTAGAAGCTGGGAGAACCTGATAAGACTGACCATCCTGGGCATAAAATGGTCTAGGAGACACCTTGGAGAAGCCAATTGAAGAACCAGTAGGAGAATAGGACGTCTTTATCTTATACAGGTTTGCAACAGGATATGTATTCCCTGATCCTTTCTCTAAATCATGGCTCTTCACCTGAGAAAAACTTGTGGGTATTGACCTAGAGGTATGAAATCGGTATGTCAAGCTTCTGGGAATAAATATATTGAGAAGAAACGGTTTAGTATTTTCTCCCTTACTATTACTTGACCCATTTATATAGCTTCCACTTGTCTTCCTCTTGTCCTGCTTTCCTGAACTCCTCTCCTCTGCTTTATGTTTTTCTGTTTGCACTTCCTCATTTGATCTCTTCTACATGGCAGCCTTCTGCTCCACCAGATCACTCAGACACAATTCATAAGTTGATTTAGGCATTCCTTCAAACATTTTCAGGAGCTAGCTAAGATAACATAAGTAACAAGAAGCCAACAAACATTCACAATTAATTATCAAGTTAAGAGAAATCTACCCTAATATACAAGCATCTTGATTTATCAACATGGTATCGGAGCTAGGTTGAAGGAAAGGAAAATTGAAGATAACAGTTTTTTGGCTTATTTTCTTATCCCTGTGGCACCTTAAGCAAAGTCTCATACAAATTCTGTGACATCCTTTCCTTAAAATACAAATTGAAAGAGGCACAGTACCTCTGTGATTCAAGTTGAAGAAAGACATCAATATTCCTGTGAACTGAGCTCATCAATAAAGGAAGGACCGAAATACTTAAGGGCTAGAAAAAGAGACCTATAATACATGCAAAGACTCTATGGCATTATCTCTGTAAATCAAGGATGAAATTCATATCTCTGTTGTCGACAAAATATTTGGCATAGGTACACATATTTGAGTCTCTATGTTGATTTATGAAGTAAGTTTCCTGTACTAATGTAAATTTCAGAGGCACCTTCTCCTATGATAAGCATACAATTCATTATCTTTATAATCTACAAAGTACTCAAAGAAAAAGAAAATGGCTTATATGAAATCAGTCAAAAGAAGACAACCTATTGTGACAATACTTTCAGTGGCAATCTGAGCATGACTATGCGCTCCTTTCTGGATCAAAAATACCAAGTGTATTCATGATATTTGTATATTTTTAGTAACCAAAATATTGTAGCTGACATATATTAGTGCTAAGTTCAAAGGCTAGTCTGAGAGTATGAACAAGTCCAAAATTGCCATAATGATTGAATCAAGTTTGTTTGGGAAAAAATGAATATTTGAGGTATTGTTCTTCGATCAATACAAAAAGGTTCTGTGACACTTCTATGAGGTATCTGAAGCTTACTATAGCAAAAAATATTTGAAGATTCAAGGCATCAATGATGACACCAACATGAAACGATACAAGGTCTATCTAACACTATATAAGGCAGCTCGACTCATTTGGGAGACTATCCATCTCTGACATCTAAAAAGACCATCATCTTCATAATCAATGAAAATCTGTGGCACTGTGAGACGAAGGATAGAAGTGTATTGTGATCTGAAGTGAAAAGAAACCAAAACCATGTGGATCATCTCTGAGGCATTTAAATGTACAAATGATGAACTTAAAGACATGCAAAACAAGTCTTATCTATGACATAAAGGACTAAGCATCTCTATACCTTTGTGCAAAATGAATCAAAAGTATGCAATCTACTCTATGCTACAAGACCAAAAGACTAAGGTACATAGTCTATAGAAGGGACCAAAATCATCACTGTGAATAAAAGCCAAGATTCTGATCAATTCCCAGTCTGAAGCTACAATTAATGACAGAATTTACATTTGTGAAAATTCTGAGCATCTCTATGACAAGTAGAACATGTATATTTGTGATTTGAACTATACAAAGACATACAAAACTTTTTGAATCATCAAGAATTAGAGTTTAGTGGCATCCTGTGCGAAAACCTGAGGGATGCTACTTCGTGACAGAATTTATTATGATGATATAAGGCCCATCTCTGTGACACTATAATATGTAGCAGCATTATATCTCTTCATAAGGACTCTGAGGGTATAGGGAATCCGTGATTTATAATTTTATAGCAGGAGGAAAAATGGCACATCCAATTAAGGTCAAGAAGAACCATCTCCTCCTCCTGAGAAAATTCAAAGTGAAGTTCCTAAGAGAATTCAAAGTACTACAGAAACATCAACTTTGAAAAGTTCAGATTATGGTAGTTCATGCTAGACAACAATTGTGAACGTTCCAATGCCTTTGGTTGAACTTGTGAAGTTTCCAACATGCAAGAAACAAATTGGATAGAAATTATGATTTGAAGTTACAAAATCTCAAAGATCAAAATTATATGGGAAAGAGGATCCTCATATTATCCTCACGTCAACCTATTGAAGATCAAATATGAACCCTTTGCATGATCCCTTCTTCATTTCATTGGTGGTAACAGTTTGGATTTTGCACAACTGTAAGCTAGACTCTGAAGACGCCATGAATGTAATGGCACTTGAAGCTCCAAAGAAAATGAATTTGAAGACTTCAAGACCCTATCAAAATGTATGTGAATTTTATTCCTGAGAGATTCCTTCAGTGGGTTTGATCAATAACCTCCAAGTCCATCCAATAGCTTACCCAAATCTCTTCATCATTATAGACATAGTAGTGTTGGAAATTCGTGCAACAAGGGAATGCTGTTGTCACACAAATGGACATCAAATATGGACACATACAAATGAATTTCTCATATACTACCATCCTAACTCCTTTTGTTGAGACAATTATATTGTACAAAGAACCTTTCAGTGAAAACCATGTTGAAGCCCAAGGAAACTTGAGAGCTATTTCACTTTTTTGGAGAAAAGAATGGGATCATACACTGTACTTGCAGCAGAGCTAGCACAAAGGACAAAATTTACAGAATTTACAAAATTCTGTCATTAAATTTACAAAATTTAATGACAGAATTTACATTTGGGAAAATTCTGCGCATCTCTATGACAAGTAGAACATGTATATTTATGATCTGAACTATATAAAGACATACAAAAATTTTTGAATCATCAAGAATCAGAGTTTAGTGGTATCCTGTGTGAAAACCTGAGGGATGCTACTTCGTGACAGAATTTATTATGATGATATAAGGCCCATCTCTGTGACACTAGAATATGTAGCAGCATTATATCTCTTCATAAGGACTGTGAGGGTATAGGGAATCCGTGATTTATAATTTTATAGCAGGAGGAAAAAGGGAACATCCAATTAAGGTCAAGAAGAACCATCTCCTCCTCCTGAGAAAAGTCAAAGTGAAGTTCCTAAGAGAATTCAGAGTACTACAGAAACATTAACTTTGAAAAGTTCATATTATGGTATTTCATGCTAGACAACAATTGTGAACGTTCCAATGCCTTTGGTTGAACTTGTGAATTTTCCAACATGCAAGAAACAAATTAGATAGACATTATGATTTGAAGTTACAAAATCTCAAAAATTGAAATTATATGGGAAAGAGGATCCTCATATTATCCTCGCGTCGACCTATTGAAGATCAAATATGAACCCTTTGCATGATCCCTTCTTCATTTCATTGGTGGTAACAGTTTGGATTTTTCACAACTGTAAGCTAGACTCTGAAGATGCCATGAATGTAATGGCACTTGAAGTTCCAAAGAAAATGGATTTGAAGACTTCAAGACCCTATCGAAATGTATGTGAATTTGATTCCCGAGAGATTCCTTCAGTGGGTTTGATCAAGAACCTCCAAGTCCATCCAACAGCTTACCTAATGTCTTCATCATTATATACATAGTAGTGTTGGACATTCGTGCAACAAGGGAATGTTGTTGTCATGCAAATGGGCATCAAATATGAACACATACAAATGAATTTCTCATATACTACCATCCTAACTCCTTTTCTTGAGACAATTATATTGTACAAAGAACCTTTCAGTGAAAACCATGTTGAAGCCCAAGGAAACTTGAGAACTATTTCACTTGTTTGGAGGAAAGCATGGGATCATACACTGTACTTGCAGTAGAGCTAGCACCAAGGACAAACACGGGAAGAATGTGGAAGATGAACTTCGATTTTGAAAGTTCAAAACAAGGTAATGGGGCAAGTATAATCCTAACCTCTCTTGATAAGGTATTGATTTATTTAGCTATAGATTGGAATTCGAAGCTACTAACAACATTGCCAAGTATGAGGCACTTTTTCTTGGTATAACTACATCTAGAGATCTAGGAAATAAAATTTTAGAAGTAATAGGTGGTTTTGACCTCATTGTATGCCAAGTGAAAGGGTTGCATGCTTGGAAAAATGAAAGGTTGAAAAGATATGGACAAGCAGTACCAATTTCCATAGAGCAATTTGATATCTTGGGATTAGAAGTGGTGCCCAAGGCCATGACTGAAAAAGCCGATGCTTTAGTAGTTTCAACCACCTTATTCAACCTTGTCCAAAGCTAGACCAAGGTGGCCGAATTGAGACGATTTACACACCTTCAATTCCAGACAAAATCAAGTATTGGTAAGTTTTTGAAGGTGATGCAGAAATAGTTGGGTTCCTCGACAACAAAAGAATTTGAAATGTATGAGATTGACATGAGGGAAGATGATTCAATAGAACAACGACCAACCAAAAAAATCCCTTCAGGTATGGTTCCTTTGGAAGCAAGCTTCAACAGAGACAACATGTTTACAGGTAGAATTGAGACAATAAAACCAAATGAGTATGAAGATACCAATGTAGGGATAGAGACAAATCCAATCTTGAGCAAGCTTCAACAGAGACAATGTGTTTACAGGTAGAATTGAGACAATACAAACAAATGAGTATGAAGATACCAATGTAGGGATAGAGAAAAATCCAATCTTGTTCAAGATTATAAAATTAATCACTTCGAAAGAGAATGAGAAGATTAGGTCTTTGATAAAAATATACAAGGACGTTAAAAGAAATGACAAGAAATTAGAAAGAGTTGCAGTTTTTCTTTGGTAAAGTAAACTTCATATAAAGATTCATTCTGAATGTAGCAAAGATCACAAAACCCCTTAAAGAGTTGATAAAGAAATATGCAGTTTTTATATGGGATGATGCAAGCCATACAACATTCCATAATGTCAAAAATGTTATAGTCAATTCTCCAATTTTGGTGAGCCCTAACTTTGAAAAATATTTTCTTGTTTTTTCTTTTTCTTCTAATTATAATATTGCAGGAGTTTTGCTTCAAAAGAATGAGCAGGGAAATGAACTGCCAATTGTGTTTGTGAGTAAAATTCTAAGGGATGCAAAATTGAACTATGCCATCATGGAGAAGCATGCCTATGCTTTGGTAAAATCACTAAAGCATTTTAGAACCTACATTAGGTTTTCAAAGATTATAGCATTTGTTCCTCATCCAACAGTGAAGGATATCTTGTCACAACATGTTTGCTTGGGATCAAGGGGTAAGTGGGTTGCTAAGATTCGAGAATATGATTTAGAGATAAGACCCACAAAAAACAGTAAGGGTCAGAGATTAACAAACCTTTTGACCAACGACAATGAAGAAACTCTTGGAATCAACTTGGTTAATGTAGTTACATCAACTGACATACAAAGATCATCTACTACCTTAAGAATGTGACTAGACCCAGACACCTTGCCGAGCACAATAAAAGGTCCTTGAGGTTGAAATATTCAACATACTGCTTCATAGAGAAAGTTTTGGGATGGATAAATCACAATGGTTTTGTTTTGGATCTGTTAGCCTGAATGAATAAAAAAGCTTGGCCAATGAGATCCATCTAGTTTTGAGAGAGAACATCACATAGAAAAGAAAAGTGTACATAAGATCCTTAGGGGTGGCTACGATTGGCCAACTATATTGACAAATGTGCACAGATTTGTCAGAGAATGCTAGCCATGCCATTTTTTCATAGGACAATAGAAGTTAGCAACAATTCCTCTCCAACCAGTTGTAGTTGCCACACCATTTCAACCAGTGTTCTGTACTCTTGAAATGGATCTGCTGATGATGATTTAAACATCACTCGGTCTTCCTTAGAACAATGGTTTGATTACTTTTTCGGCCCTTCATTTCAAAGTTTTATCTCTTACATTTAAGGTTTGGTTGAAATATCATTTCAGAAACAGAGTGATGCTGATCCTATGAAGATATTGATATGTATGTTGTCCTGATCTGTTGAAGAACTGTGCCCTATATTGTGGGGTCCTATGAAAATTATATGAGGTAATTGCAATAATAGAAATGAAAAACCTCGAAAGTAGAAAGTGATGAAGCTACCAAGGACCACAGATCAGCCTCTCTGAAGTGTTTAACGAGGGTGATTTCCTGAGACTATACAAAGCTAATTCCGGAATAACTAAAGGCCCTGATCAGTGAGTCTTTTTTTGAGCAAATCAAATTCCTATCTTGAGAAATATTCTAAAGCAAGAAGGACATAACAGGAATAGAAGAATTGTAACCTTTTGAAAGTTTTTGATCTATCAGTAAAAGAAAATGTAGCTCCTTTTGAATTTGGCGTCTTGGACAAGGGCTATAGCACTCTTGAAGTGCTCATTCATGAAGAACTGTTAGAAGAAGAAGCCACTCCTAATACATTTATGTGTTAGAAAAGTTGAGCAACTACGACCTAGTCTCATATATATATATCCTATCCCTATCTTCTAAAGAAACCAACCTATCAAGGGTGGTTGTATAGGCTGATCTTATTGCTATTCCTTAAAGAAAAGGTCCTGAATGTGTTGATTGGTAATAAGGCCGAGAGCATGCATTGAAATATTCTCATAGGATTCATTCCTATGTGAAATCGTACAATGAGAACAATCCTATTACAACATATTGCACATGGAGCTGAGTTGGTATAAACCTATAACTTTTTATACAGTTCATACCTAAGATATAGAGACTGAGATCCTCTGTACAATTCTATATCTTATGTAGTGAGAAGGATAATCTGACCAAGAGGGAGCTGGTGCCTTGGTTTGATCAAGCCTCAGCAAAGAAAGGATTTATGCGTCTCAGATGTCCTTCAAGAGGGTATTAGAAATTTTCCAGACCCTCCTCTATTATTAGGTACAGTTATTTGTTAAGATCTCTGTTAATGAGTGTTGTGTCACCTATCCAAGTTGAGCTGAGACTCTTATCCAAATAATATCTCTGACGAATCTAAGAAGACATGTTATGGCACCGTTCTAAGGCTTTCTAACCGGGATTGCAATAAAGAGGTAACTTATATTATTCTTGGCTAACGTAGGTTGTCAGATGATGAGATTTAAAAGGACTACATCAATTGGTTGATGATCTTGATCTAAGTAGTCCAAGAGCTACTCTACATATTTCTAAATTTACAGGTGATTTAATTATCGTAATATGTGCCATCCTAAATTACAGTATGACATCTGAGGATATTTTGAGATGTACTAAGGATATTTTATCGAAATGCTACAAGAGATAGGAATCTATTCTATTGATATTGTTCATAGTTTGACTGAATCGAAAGAAATACAATATGATGAAGTTATGGTTATAGGTTAAGGTATGATAACTAAAATAAGGGTATGTATGAATCAGCTCACCGAGACCCTTCACGAGATGAGGTATATACTATAGTTGAAATCAACATACCATGCCTCATTTAAAATATGTCTTACTGAGAATCTTCATACTAAAACTTGTCTGATGGTGACAAGTCCAAGGATGTTTTGCTATATAAGATTAATGGGATGCAAATCTTATACTAAATCCTTATATTCAATACAGTACTCAGATGTTGGTACAACTATAGTATAGCCCCGATAATTAATTGAATCATTGTGTTAAAGACAACATAAATAATACAGATCAGCCAGATTGTATGAAAAGATCATATCTTCAAGTTACAACATTATCACATCACACAAATCACAACGTCACCTCTAGTATTGGACTAATGATGAATACCTTTTCTAGAAAAAATACTTGTTCCAAGATGAAATGTCTTACATTATTGTAGGTTGCTTTCTTTAAATGTTGATGACACTTTGATCTGCAATTCAAGATTGTACTGATGCACATGCTTGCTACTCAATCATGGTAAAAGACACAATACGAAGCCTTTGTTAAGGAGTTTTCATACCCTAACTCCTTTACTAAAGACAAGACCTAACCATAGGCTTAAGGAAGATCTAAATACAAACTTTAACAAGGTAAAACATACCCTGAATGATAACTAAAATAAGGGTATGTATGAATTAGCTCACCGAGACCCTTCACTATATGAGGTATATATTATAGTTGTAATCAACATACCATGCCTCATTGAAAATATGTCTTGCTGAGAATATTCATACTAAAACTTGTCTGACGGTGACAAGTCCAAGGATGTTTTACCATATAAGATTAACAGGATGAAGATCTTATACTGAATCCTTATATTCAATAGAATAATCAGATGTTGGTACAGCTATAGTATAGCCCAGATAATTAATTGAATCATCGTGTTAAAGACAACATAAAGAATATAGATCAGCCAGATTGGAATAAAAGCAAAAGCCTAGACTTTTGAGTAAGATTGGAGGATTCCCTAATTTACTACAAGGATAGGTCCATGATATGATCCTCTCATGAATTGGTGGTTACTGATGATGAAGCTCTTTTAAAGCTACCTTAGGGATTTAAAGAAAATAAATAAGATACTAATGATTACATTTTGAGTAAAGGTATGTCTTATCCATCCCCCCAAGTATAGCAAAAGACATTTCTTTTTCTTGAAGTGCACTTCCATAATCATACCATGCTCGATTGCATTAATAAATTATCTTCAAATTTAAATGGATCTCATGCTGAGAAAATTTCCAGATAGATACTTTGGGGGAAAGTCTAATCATATAAAATATTGTAGAATCATCTATGGAAAGACAAGCTTAGGATTATGGTCTCCCTGAGTAAGAGGGAGTAAGAGAAGTTAAGTATTTTCTTTACCAAGATTTGGAATCCTAAAATGCAGAAGTCCAAGGATTGCTCAGTGCTACTAAGATATCTACTGCTCAAATGTTGAGTTGTAAGTCAGTATGTCTGTTGAAGCTTGTTAGTAAGTTGTGTGCCTTCATATATACATCTATATGCTGATGGGTGGAGAAATGAGGCTCCTATTGACGTACCAGTCATCAATGCAATCATCAAAAACTAGTCTTGGTTTTTCAGAAAGCAGTCTGGCACTATTCCCTACATGAAGTGATCCTTGATTAAATATTGAGCTCTAGGAGCTTCTGGGGGCTTGGGGTACGTATTGAGCCATGAGCGACCATAGGGTGACTGATTCACCTTCCCCTGTGATACCCCATGGTGGTTGACATGTGTGTAGGGTGAGCGGTTCACCTTCCCCTATGATTGTGGACACATGTGTGTAGGGTGGGTGGTTCACCTTCCCTTATGAGTGATGAGATATGCATAGGATTAGTGGTTCACTTTCTCCTATATCATATGACCAGGATGAGGATTTCTAGCATAGAATTGTATGCCTTTGTGTGGTGCAGGAATTTTGGTTTATGAGTTGCCCATGTGAAGAAAGGTAGTGCTTGTTTTGGATTTGCTCATGATTTCTGAACTTGCACAACATGGTGTGTTGTCAACTCTCCCTGTTGTATAAACATGTGGAAAAAATCAGTACTTTCAGAAATAAACCCAAATATTGAAGTTGTTTGAGTGTTCCTTTGTTTGTTTGAGGCTCCATTGCACACAATATTATGGCGAGAACAAACCATTAAAGTAGATATTTTGAAAGGTGAATTGATGCCCATTTTTACCAAGTGGAAGCTCATGGAAAGCAAGAGACGTTGTTGAATATGAAAGTCGGGACGTCACTTTGATATCTACACTGCGGCGAATATGGACGCTTATAGCTCCCGATAAGATCATATTATTTGCTACATTTTCTGCTCTACAAAAGTAGCACTAGATATCGGATTTGGCCTTCCTTCCTATTCAGCAATTTCTCGTGCCAGGCACATCTTGATCCACTCGCAGCCAAGTTTAGCACAGAGAAGTTGAAAATTTTTGAGGTGCTTGCAATTGGGCTTCCATAATAATTCACAACAGCGGCTCTCAGAATATTTCATGCTTCTTTCTCAGGATCAACCGTAGGTGATGACGCCGTTGGACCTCCTACTAACATAAACATAGGTTTCGAAGACTTCTTTCAAAGCTTGTCAGAACCGTCACCCTTGCCCGATTATGGATTTCGACGCGACAACAGAGATTTTCAGGAATTATTTAGGAGATTGGAAACCCTTGAATCCTCTAACCAGACACTAATAAGATAGGTTGATGAACTCAGGAACAGAGTATTTGTAATGGAAGGTGAGAATGGTTCACTGGAGCAGCTGTTGAGGGACAACAAGGAGCAAGCAGTTCACCACCACCCCTCTAATGACAATCTACATGCTGAACTTCTCGATCTGAAAAACAAACAGGAGGAAATCAAAGCTCATCAAGCGGCCTTTAAACAAGAAACATAAACACACATCAACTCATGGGCACAGGTTTCTAGAGGGAGGGATACCCCCCTCACTCCCCATCTAGCTGCAGTTGAGGAGGTGGTACAATCTAAACTCATGGAAGAACGCACTAGACAAGCATAAGAATTGAACCTCAAATTGAGAGGGCTTCCTTTTCCTCTCACATCCTCAGACCCCATGGTGGTTGGGACCCTGTTCCTCAATGAAAAACTAGATCTTCAAGATGTGACCCTTAATAGAGCTTGGCTTGGGTACAATTCCACTCTCTTTCTCTGGTTCAGGTCGGTGGTTGATCACCTTCGGGCTCTTAGAGCTAAGAGAAAGCTATTCTCACTTCCTAGTAAGATCTTCCTTGATGAAGATCTCACTAAGACACAGGTTGCTGAGCTAAAACGCTTTAGCGAGTTGGTTACAGTAGCACGTCGGGCAGGGAAATGGGCAGTTATCAGGAATCTCAAAGCAGTGATTCAAGACAATTTTCCACCTGGATGGAAGCCCCGTTCTGGGTCCTCCAAATGACTGGCTCATTGGGGGAGGCAACAAGGGGCATCCATTTCCGTCAATTGTTGGAATGGGAATGGGTCATTTTGGGCATCACTAGGTATATTATATGATTCTCTTCGACTGTCGGATATCTTATTCATCACCGAGATGCATGAGAGCCATGTTTGACCTCTCCCAGACATTATAGGTTACCATAAGTTCTCAACTTGTGGGCAGGAGATGAGGGGTTCTGGTGGTATCAAAGGTTCTGGGGGAGTTGATTGCCTCATCAGAGATTCCTTTCAGAGCAGGATTTCTTTGGTGGCTGTGGATGAGTTTTTGAGGTTAATGTGGGTTTAGGTTTGAGCATAGTTTTAAAAATCATTCGATTCAAACCGAAAACCGGTCAAACCATTGGCCAGTCCAAACCGGTTGAAAAACTCGGTCAGAAACTGCATACAGCCTGAAAATCCGGTTAACCAATGCTGACTGGCCAGTTCCATCCTTAACTGACTGGTCAACACCTAAGTTGTTGTAGGGACCCATGGATGGCCAACAAGGATGTTTAGGGCTGATTTGGAGGGAAGGGGAGGGTTTTTTCCCTCCAAAAACACCCTCCCCAATCCTTTATAAGAAGGGGCATCCTCTCCTTTGTCTCACAACATCTCATTTGTAGTTTGTGAGTTTGATTGAGAGCTTGGAGAGTGTTGAGTGTTTTTTGGAGTAGTGATCTTGGAGGCTTGGAGTTGGAGTTGGAGCTATCTTGGAGACCCTCTCCAATCCTTTATAAGCAGGGGAAGCCTCTCATTTTTCTCACACCATCTCATTTGGAGATTTTGTGTGTTTTATTGAGAGCTTGGAGAGTGTTGATTTTTTGCTGGAGTAGTGGAACAGCATAGATTTTGAAGCTTGATGCTTGAGCTAAGTAGTAGCCATCATGCCTCCAAAAGGCAAGGATATTGCATGGGCTCATTGTGATATGATTGATAGCAAAATGATTTGCAAATATTACCAAAAATCTATTGCAGGAGGGAGTATTTACAGGTTCAAGCAACACTTGGCTGGGATAGAAGGCCATGTAAAGCCATGTGGAGCACCAAATGAAATAATAGGGCATATTAGGGCAGAATACCTTCAGAAGTTTGAGTCTCAAGTCACTGAACCAATAGAGAAGTTTGTGACAGGAGCAGTTGCAAAGTTTGGCAGTCAAGAGTCATGAGACTCAAGTTCAACCAACTGACTTTGAACTTTGATCATGATTAGAAGTTTCAACCTTCAAGTGATAATGTTGATCATTAATTAGAATTTAGTAATATCATATATGTTTATGTGTAGTAGATTTTCAATGTACTATGTAGGCCAATGGCCTCAATGCTCATAGCTTGTACCATTGTTTTTGGACATTACAGATCATTTGGAGCCTCGTTGCTTATGTATTTTTTCGATGATATGTATTTCACTCAGTGCCATAATGCCATTTTGATATATTCACCTTTACATGGTATATAAATGAGAAAAATTTGCATATTTTGCCTCTATTGGCTTGGAATCATGGTTGCAAATCTTAAAAATAATTTTTTTTCTATTAAAAAATAATTATTTAATGTATTTTTTTAAAAATTGGTTCGTTTAGACCTTACCAGTACTGGTTAGATTGGTTCCAGTCCAGTTGCCGGTTCATTAGGTCCACCGGTCCAGTCACTGGTTCTGGTTTTTAATAATATGGGTTTGAGGGGTCTCTCCTCTCCCCAGGGACATTTATAGTGTTGTTTGTTACTTCCCTCCTGCTTCTTCATCATATGCCATTCATAACGGACCTAGAAGGGACCCCTTTGTCGATTTGTATGTCGACATAGCCCAGTATTCAGCAGTTGGGGAGGTTATTCTTCTAGGTGACTTCAACTCCCGCACTAGAGCCCTCCAGATCCCTCTTCATAATTGGTTTGAGGATGTGTACTACATCCAAGAGATCAATCAAGAGTCAGTGGGATTTCACAATATGTCTTATGATGCATTGGGGCCCCTTACCACCTATGGTCGACATATTTTATAGTTGGACAAATTTTAGGAGCTGTGGATTCTTAATGGCCTCCCGCATTTTCCAAACTCTCACTTTTTCACATGTAGGCCTCATGGTAGAGGAGAAAGTGTTGTTGATTATGTCCTCTTTAGCCAGAACCTCCTCCCCTTCATTCATCACTTTTTTGTTTCCCCCATCCCCTTAGCTGACCATGCTCTTCTTTCTTTCTCTCTCCGTGCTGACAACCCCCCCATTCTCACCCCACCTCCCCCCAAGGGCTCACCACGTACTACTTTTTGTTTTGGTGAGGGCGAAGTCCTAAAGGAATAAGTTGATCTACTAAAGACGAATTTGTGAAATTCTCTCTGTGTTGATGATATATTTCTCACAAAGGATGAGAACCTCTTTAGTGTAAGAGGGATTTGATTGAAAGTGTTACATGAGCCTGATAAAATACTTGTTGAGAATGTGGCATGATGGATTATGAGCCCATGGCTACTTCCTTGATGAAGAAAAAGTTGCAATAATATGTTGTTGAGCAGAGAAATAGCATTGATTGGTTGTTGGTGTTTGCTTTTGTTCAAAGCTTTGGTTAAAGATGTTACTAATAAAAAAAGTATTGAAATCCACCATGGCTACCTTTCTTCTTTTGAGTAGGTTGAAGATTATGTAAGAAGCCTAGAATGGCTAAGGATCCCTTTGAGATGGAGCATTGGTTTGATAGTATCATTGGGTTACCGTAAGACCTATGTGGTCAGGGAATTTGGTTCTGAGGCTTGCAATCATGAGGTACAAATTTCATCTCTCCTTGAGAGGATATTGATGGTGTACAAATTTCATCTCTCCCTAAGAAGAGATTAATTGTGTACAAATTTAATCTCTCCCTAAGAGGAGATTGATGGTGTACTATTTTCATATCTCTTCAGATGAGATTGATGGTGTACTATGCTAATCTCTCCTAAGAGGAGATTAATGGTGCATTTTTTTCATCTCTTCTGAGAGTAGATTGATGGTGTATTGTTTTTTTTCATCTCTCATCTTGTGAGCCCCATGGTGTATGGTGTAATGGAGATGGTGCATCGAGAGCTCCTCATCTACAACCTTTATATGTTCCAGACATAGTGGTTCTATTGGAAATATTATATTAGACATTTTCTCATCGAGTGACAAGTACTTTTAAGAGGGAAAAGTGGTCAATATGGCCTAAGTTTCCTATCAGGATTAGATACTATGTATTTGATCGCACCAAACAAGCCATGAAAGAGGCCAGTGAAATTGAATCATATCATTTTGGAGAGATATATTCAGGAAACATGATCCTGAAGATTTGGTTATTAGTCACTGTGTTGTTGTCAACCAGATGTGGTCTTATACTCATGAGAGGGATACTAATGAGGAAATATTCAAGAGATTTATTTATCCATTGAGATTAAAGAAAATATAAATCAAGGACCTTAGAAGAAGGCCGAACAGACCCATGCTTCACCTATTTTCAACCTCCAAGAAGAAGTTGAAAAGGTCCATAGGGTGTTAGAACAGGTGAAGGAGATGAAGGAAGAATTGGAGAAAGAAGTAGACAGACTCAAGAGGAGGATTGAAGAAGAGCAAGCAGTGAAGGAGGAAAAAGAACCGAGAAGGAAAGCAGAACAAGATGACCTGGTGAAACAATTGGCTTTGGAAAATGAACAAAGAATCAAGCAACAGGAAAAACAAAGGAAAAGAGATGAAGAGCTTCGGAGGAAAATAGATGAGGAACTCAAAAATAAGAAGGAATAATCTATGTGGAAAGATAAAAGGATTGAACACCTTGGCATTCTATCATCTCCAAAGATAAACCCCACTCCTCAGTCTCCAATTGAACCATGTAAGATTGAAGAAATGGAGAAGGAGCAATTTTTCCCCATGACCATGGCTGATCCAGTTTTAGTATTGAAAACATTCAATTATGAATAAAAGAAGAACAAAGTCAGCAGGAGAGTTTCCAAAATGATAAGGTTGGGAGAGAAATTTTCACTGAGGAGGTTCTCATTCATGAAACAACAGCTGATCCAGAGATGACTGCAGGTGCCATTATTACCATGGCCCAAGCAACAGGTGATAATGTTTCCATGCTGAAGAGAATGGTCTATGTTGCTCAGTTGGAACTCAGTGCTGCTAAGAAAAGAATTATAGAGCTATAATTCCAGCAGCAAGGTGAACTAGACTCAGTTAAAGAGTTCAAAGGGAAATCACTTGAGATCCAAGAGGAACTAAGTATGGTTCAGAAATAATTATACAGGAGCATTCAAGGCATCAAAGATAAAACTCCTAATTTTGATGATTATATAAAGAGGATGGTGCCTGTCAAGGAAGAATTGGAGAATATTCTAAATATGCTAGATGACATCATTCAATGGCAAATACAGTATCTTAATGAGGGGGTAGACATTCCTCAGCTCCATGACTTGGAAAAATAATATTTTTTTCTGAAGCTTGTAAATGTCTCGATAGGGCTAGAGCCTTAGAGGAAAAGGCTGAGGAAGCTTTCAAAATTTTCTTCAAGTTTGGAGGAGAGGTTGATGCAGTCCTAAATAACTTCAAGTTGCCGATTTTCCAGTCAACCTTTGGTCCTATACCTGTGGAGCAGTGCATAGAATAAAAAGAGAGAGTGATAGACAACTGCAAGCAGGAGATCCAGGCATTAAAATTTATCACCAAGGACAACACAATTTATATGAAGATTTTCAGAATACAATGCTGATCCAAATTAAAAGGAAGGTGTCTTTGTTTCTAACAAGGTTTGCATAGGTACGAGGCTATGGCAGTAAGTGAAGAATTTTGAGTAGTTAATCTAGGACCTGGGTTAATCTAACAATTTTTTTTTCCTTTATCTCATATAATTTTATAAAAATAATTTCACATAATTTTATAAAAAAATTGGCCAGATGAGAAGTTTCTATTTCTCTCAAAGCCTAAGAGATATTAAATTTTTGGCACTGTGCTCAAATGGGTTTAAAATTCATAGGGTCACAACTCTGCTAACATTTACAAGCTACCTCATAACATAAATAAGCAAAGAGAGACAGAATCAAAGAAAACCATCATATACATACTGAAGTGTCTTATCGCAGCTTCCAGTTGCAAGCAAGTTCATTGCTAGAATCCATGCAATTTCCTTAAGAGGTGCATCATGCATAGCCAGAGTCACTGGCTGGCCCCTAGTCAGCAATGACCACATTTTAGCTTTTTTATCACATCCAACATAGAAGATAGCAGTGCCATCATCCTTCCATGTCGAGCTTCCATGTAGAGCAGAGAACCTGCATACGAAGCATTACATAACAAAAAAACTTAGAAGCACACTCCGAAACTTCAGTAATGGTTCTTGCCATATGTAATACAGTCGTGGTTCTTGCAAGCATATTACAACTTCTGGATAAAATTCAGAAGAAAAAATAACAGGTGCTAGAATTCCAACCACAATCTGAAGCACCTCACCAGTTGGTCATGTGACATTGCTACTTTTGGCATGCCAGCCCCAGTTTGAAGGACCTTCCAGCATCTAATATGGAAATCTAAGTTCCAAAATATAACAGAATATCAAAAAAAAACACCAGTCAAAATTATTACAATCACTATCCCCAAAATCTCAGATGAACGAGTCTGCATTTCAGTAAATGGAGATAGTTGAGAACATGATGAAGCGCAACAGAATGCCTAAATTCACACTTATGGTGGGCTAAATCCCTCCTTTGTGCCTGTTTAAAGGTCCCCGGAAACCATCACTGCACATAATCTCTGAAAGCTTTGTTTTCGCAAAAATGTTTAATGGCCAAAACTGCTGAACCCTCAAATCTCCAGGAACCCTGTGCTCATGCCTTAGCTTTCCCTCCAATTGATAAGCCACCGAAGTTCAAATGTTATAATTTTTTGACATATGTTTTGTCATATTAAAAATAAATACAAGTTGTAAAAATTTTTTACTTAAAAATGTTAGAGCATTACTCTATATTTTTTAAGCATATTTTTTTTCTCATTAAAAAAATAGCTATTGAGGTTAATCTAGGGTAAATAGAGCTAACATTTTTAATATAGTAGTAATAATATATTTTTAAGACCTTAGTGAGACCTTAATTGTTTGTAGGAGTCTTATTGTGATCTTACCTTATTGTGATCTCATTGTTTGTAGAACTTTTATTGTGATATTATTGTTTGTAGGACAAAGGACTTGAGTCCGCTAAACTCTACAAAGGTGTACATACTCTACCCCTTTAAATTTGAACCTATGACATCTTATGAGGAAGCACATGTTCTTAACCATAAAAAAGCTAACAATTTGCTCCAATATTCAAATATTAGGACCCATGGTCATCCAAAGGTAGAAGCTTCTACTAAAAAAAAATCCATAGATAGACCTAAGGTTTGAAGGCGATTTTATTATGAAAAAACATAAATGGAAACATAGAAAAGATATTGCAAAGGGTAGAGTAGTAGAACAAAATCCAAATTCTATTAATGGATGAAATAGAAAATAACTATAAATTGCAAAGTGATACACACTAAGCGGAATGGAGGTAGCTTCTTTATGAAGAGAGATGTGCCAACTACTCTTAATCAAAATAAAACATTACAACATGTCAAAACTACCTTTGAACATAAAGTATGATGTCCTAAGATCCGAAAACTCTAAAATCCAAAACCCTAGCCCTAGGAAATGGCATGCCAAAAATAACGTGGGCCCAAAGAGGCTAATTGATATATCAACTTCATGGGGCTACAACATTTCATGCAAACTCCATTTAGGAAATTTGTTGGACCAATACAATCCATACTATGTGTCTTTAGCCTATGACAAATGCCAAAAATGCAAGGGAAATGCCCAAAAAAGGCACCAGAAGTTTGAGACCTAAAACATTATAATATAACTACCAAGACGTGGAATAATGTTGAATCAATGTAAAAAATGGGTGGTCACTAGTAGTCTATTGAATCAATTGTCCCCCCTTATGAATAAGTGGTCCATTTTGTGTTAAGTTCCTTCCTCAAGTGGGGAAAGTTTTGTTGAATATGGCTCCTAGTGAGACATGTGCGCCAAAGTAGGAACATGAGGTGCCTATGAGAGGTGGAAAATATGGTTGAAGTAGCTCCACATTAAGTATAAGGTTCAATCCAAGGAAAAGGGAATTTTTTACTAAGCCAACGGGAGATAACAAAAACACATGTTTTGGGCGGGAAAAATGTTATTTTAACTGGAGGTCTAAAATTTAAAAGAAAATTTAATACTCTCGCCCTCCATCTTTCCAAACATCATTTTTAATATTGTGCCTTCAAATATCATTTTAATATCATACCCATTTTTTTTCTTGTGGATGTTGAGTGCACTCCGTGATTCTTTGTAATGTCAACAATTGATTTAAAAGGAAGCCTCAAAAATTAATTCAGTTTCATTCTAATAAATGTATTTTAAAAAAATTGATGGCGAACCACACAATGAGTGGTTAGAAAGGCATGTACCTTAAAAATTTTATGTGATTTATCCAGAAGAGTTTTTAAAGAAATTAATTAATTAATTATTAAAATAAAATTGAGATAAAATAGTAAATTTAGGAGAGGTTTTTGCAACCCATGGTTTTGCTCATGGTATTCCACCTTTCCAATAAGGGGGAATTAACCCAATCGTAGGTCCCAACTAGACCTGTTTCTCTCATTTGGAATGGCTAATCCCAACGGGTTTTAACGATTATTATAAGGGTTAGGGGAATAATTAGTTAGTGGTTAAGGGATTAAGGATTAGGGGCTGAGGGCTTAGGGGAATAGGGGCTTAGGGGTTAGAGGTTTAGGGTTTAAAGGTTAGGGGAATAATGAGATAGTGGTTAAGGGATTAGGGATTGGAGGCTTAGGGGCTAAGGGGTTAGGGATTGAGGTCTTAGGGGTTAGGGGATTTAGGAGCATTTATGGGTTAGGGGAATAATGAGTTAGTTGTTAAATGGGTTAGGGGTTAAGGGAATATTATGAATTTAGAGGTTAAGGGGTTAATATTATGCATTTAGAGGTTTATGGCTTAGGGGGTTAAATGGTTTAGGGGTTAAGTGGTTATAGGTTTAGGGTTTAGGGGGTTAAATGGGTTAGGGGTTTAGGGGGTTAGGGGATTTAGCAGTTAAGGATTTTAGGGGCTAGAAGTTAGGGGCTAATGCGGTTAGGTTTTAGGGGGTTAGATGGGTTAGGGGTCAGGAATTGGGGTTTAAGGGGTTAGGGTTAAGAATTTAGAGGTTTAGGGTTTAAGGGGTTAGGGGTTAAGGGTTAAGAATTTAGAGGTTTAGGGTTTAAGGGGTTAGGGGTTAAGGGTTTATAGGCTTAGGGTTTAGGGGGTTAAATGGGTTAGGGGTTTACTAGGGGTCTAGGGGGTTAAATGGGTTAGCAGTTAAGGGTTTAGGGGTTAGCGGTTAAGGGTTTAGGGGTTTATGGTTTAGGGGTTAAATGGGTTAGGGTTTTAGAGGTTTAGGGGGTTTAGAGGTTTTCGGGGGACCTCTCACCAGCTCATCACTCAGTTAGAACTAGTTAAACTGATTTTAACTCATTTAATTGAGTTAATTACACTTGCACCCCACTAATGCATCAACTGCAACTGGACCCCAAAAATATTAGAATCCCTCTAGATGCCTCATATTAGACCCTCAACTCGAATTTCTTAAGGTAACTCGGTCATAATGACTTAATTAACTGACACAAGTTGTTATGAGATGAAATTACAATTTATTGTCCAATTTATTTAAGGGAAAAATAAATTAAACGCCCCACATTCCTCACTCCTGGTGCATAAAAATTCCTCACCAGTGTGGGTGAATTTTTTTTTTTCCTTTCTGGTTTCCAATCTCACTGTTTCTTGCTGCAAATTTCAACATTTCAAAATTTGATGCGGCCTTCACACAAAGACACTATTCAAATCACATGCCCAGATTCTCATGAGAAACATCTCTTAAGCTTGATCTTCTAGAAGAGAACCAACAATATGCCATCCTACTTCCTAGCGCAAACCGACCATTAAGGTATGCAACATTCTTCTGAACCCTCACATGATGATCTTGCTCTTGGAGGATGATCATGACCTCCCTTTAGCAACCCTTACTTAGCCCTCATACTCGACCTAATTTAGGACTACATCTCTCTTCACCCCCTCGATGTGCCAGATAGTGGGAATACATGTCAAACATGCTAAGATGTGCCAAGTGATAAGGCATGCCAAGATGTGCAAGGGTGTGTCAATGCGTGTCAGGAACTGTCAAGACAAAAAAAGGGAGAAAAAGTTTAAAATACAAGGAAATGAACACATAAGAGGGTTAATAAGTCATCAATTTACCTTTTCCCAGAGGGGCATTCTAGGCACACTAACACTAGGCGGAAATATGTGCCAAGTGCAAAGTCTTAGTTCATTCTAAGTGACAAGTATTCCTTTGTTGCTTCTCATCTAATTTCCAACAATTGATCATCACAAATAAATTTAATATTAAACCATGCTAAATCATACCAAGGATCTCAACATATTCCACACATGCTAAGGCTTTCTAAATGCCAACACGTGCCAAGCGCAAATATGTGTCAGGGACTGGTGTTATGCACGTTATGAAGTGGAAGGGAATGTTGAAGAGTGCTAAGGTGTGCTAGAGAGTGATAATGCATGTTGATGAGTGTTAAGGAGTACTAGGAAAAAACATTAAGGGAGCACTCGATAAAAATTCATGGAATTTAATGTATACAAGGAACATGTACTACCAAAGACTAATGTTAATGGTTAGTGTTAGTTGTCATGCCAAGGAGGGAGTGACAAGGTATGCTAAGCATTGGTAAGGCATTCCAGGGAATATGAAGGCATGTTAATAATTCCCAAAGTGTGCTTGGGGGTTCTAGGGTGTGCTAATTATATCATGTGCCAATTAATAGTTCCAATATATGCCATACATGCTAGGTGCTAAGGATGTGGCACAGGGTGCCAGGGTGTGTCAATATGTGTGAAGGTGATGTAGGGGCATTGGAGTTTAGCAAGAAATGTGAAATATTGTTCACATGTTGTGGCTAGATAGGTTCAAAAAATTCATTTACTGAAGGGTGAAAGTCAGTTTTTCTACAAGGGTTGGATCCCTCAACAATTTGTTAAAATCTATTCTGTAATAGATAGGCTTGAACTAGAATTTAGGGGAGGTTGAACAATTTTGATTTGTTTGAGCTTATTTAGGTTCAGTTGATGAGATCTAGGAAGATATGTTTTAATTAGGAGTTTTTTTTAAACTAGAATAATTTGATCCTCAGAAGTATTTCGATTGCATTGTAACAAAAATATAAAATGTAACCTCTGGAACAGAGGAATTCGGAGTTGGCCATAGAAGAATTGATTGTGAGAATTTGATCTCTATTTTGAATAAAATTACAGAGTTTATTTATTTGTGTTACTTGGAAATTTCCCGGAGGTTCATCCCTCTAAAATTCATTTAAATTCATGTTCTCTATGTATAAATTGAGAGTATTAACCTCTGTATAAAATACTAGGAGAATTCGAATAAGTTTTGGTTTTCTTTGTTTGTGATCGAAATTGAGAATTTGAAGAGATTTGGGGTTTTACTTGAAGATTGGCAGTGATCATAGGTCTCTGTTTATTGAGTTATACAGTGAAAGAATATTTTTATGCGGAATTGAAGTTGAACGAAGAAAAGGCAAAAAATCGTGTTTAAGCACGATTTAAACCAAAGCTTTGAGGTTAAGTGGTTTTGGAGAAACCAATTACACTGTTGTTGCACCGCTTTTGGATGGTGGGAAGTTTTATTCATTTTGAATGAGATTCAATCGTAACACGACACGTCATAGGTGAAATACCACCCATTTCGCATAATTTTTGGTTGATAAAATTCTGGGGTCGTTTGAACGCGATTGTCGTTCGATCTTAGGCACTGGAGATCCTACGGTATTTGCACTGAGAGTTACATGGGGGATAACACAAAGGTATGGAACCAATGTTTATTCCAATAGACTTTTATTAAGATGTTTGAAGTCTGGAACCATTGCGAAGGTGTTTAAAGTTTGATTCCGAATGGTTCTAAATTTTAATATTTCTGAAGGTCTTAATGTTAGTTTAGTAGAATTTTACTAAGAGCTGAGAGTTCGGAAATATATTGCCGAGAGGGTCTAAAAGGTTGATTTAAAATGCATTCCAATGTTATGTTCCAGAAGGCTTAAAGCACTATTTTAAAAGTAAAAATATTTACTTCTGAAGGGTCTTAACATTAGCTTGAAGTGAGTTGAATGATTCCGAAAGATTTGTAATATTGTTTACAAAGGATTGGTATTTTTTAAAGAGAATCTTTTAATGTCCATTTCATTTATCAAATTTCATAAATTTGATGAATGAACCAAACATAAGGAACAATATCAAACTCCTCCGGAGTTAGAAACAATTGTAAGCAAGTTTGAAAGGCTCTCCTTAACGCCTGCACCCATACTGCCATCACAAGGCAACAAAATGAAGAACCAATAAGAGGGTTAATAAGTCATGACTTTATCTTTTTGAAAAGGGGCATGCTAGGCACACTAATAATAGGTCCCAATACATTCCAAGTGGCATTGTGTTCCAAGTGTTAATGTATGTCAATGCATTCAACCAAGGTGTTCTAGGGCATGCTAGGGACTATATTCACCATGCCAACGCATGCTAGGAGAGTTCCATGTTGTGCTAGCGCATGCCGCCATGTGCTTGGGCATCAGTGTCGTCACAAGATGTTATAGGTACAAAGATGTTCCAAGACATGTGGGGTGCTAAGAAATGTTAGTGTGTGCCAAAGCATTAATTTAAGGTGTGCCCAGATTGTTGAGGATTGTTACGTCTTTCTCATTAATAGAATTGTCAGAGCTTGATTATGTATTAAATAATATATTTCCTACACAGAATAGTGGAACTTTATCTAAATGGAATTTTATAGATAATAAACTTAATAGATATGAATCATGTGTTGACTCATAGGAAATCTCTATTCGACTAGTCATTACTTGAGGGAAATAATACACGCTTATTACTTCTTAAAAAATTGACTAACCCTAACCACTATGGCCTTGGACATATTATAAAAAATTCTCCACAATAATGGTATTAAATTGTTATCTTTTGACAAAAAATATATTAACAGGCACATAGTGTCATAAAAAACTCATTAGAATGATCAATGATGACGAACATTTTTTGATCGTCACCAAAAGTAACAAAAAGAGCATTGGTGAGGGTCATTAAAATTTCTTCACTAGAAGTGTCACCAAAGAGAGAATTAGTGATGGGCCTTTAAAGACCCTCACCAAAAGTGAAATGTCTTCAGTGACGGACCATAAAGGACCGTCACTATATACACTTATAGTGACGGTTTTTGGTGATCAATGATGACAAACATTTTTTGACCGTCACCAAAAGTAACAAAAAGAGCATTGGTGAGGGTCATTAAAATTTCGTCACTAGAAGTGTCACCAAAGAGAGAATTAGTGATGGGCCTTTAACGACCCTCACCAAAAGTGTCATTGAAAATGTCTTTGGTGATGGACCATAAAGGACCATCACTATATACACTTACAGTGACGGTTTTTTAATGACTATCACCATATGTGACATTAGTGACGGACCTTAAAGGTTCGTCACAAGCATGATCCTCACCAATTTGCTTTTTTCTTGTAGTGGGGAGCGGCTCTTTCATTCCTAGATGTGGGTAAAGGGTTCCCCACTCTAGTTTATTTTCGATAGCGGGAGCCAAAAGAACCTCATTTCAGCAGAGGTCTTGAAGCAGTTGGGATTTTTAACCACATCACACCGAAAAACATACACCATTGGTTGTCTTCGCCAAGGACGAGATCTTCACATCAACTAGCAGTGATGCCTTCCCTATAACATTAAGCCCTTCATAGAGGTATTATGAGACATTGATCCTCTTGATGATTACGATGTGTCATTAGGCCAACCATACTTGTGGAAGCGACAAGCTATGTATGACTCCCAGTCTCACGTTATTATTGTTACTATGGTCAATAAGTTGTATAGGATACCGGAGGTAGAACTTCTTTTCACAATCTCTTTGGTTACTGGAAAACAATGCAATACACTCATTTCCAAAATGGGGAAATTTTTTTTCCTGATAATCCACCCTCAGAGCAAGAAGAAGACTATGGCCATGACCTCCAGACATAGCTCCTCCACAAGACAATAATAGATGGAAAAGGTCATTGAGGAGTATAGGGACATCTTCACCTCACTCACAGGGGTGCCTCTACACTGTCAGGTCAAGCACCCCATCGATTAGACCCAAGGTGCATCGTTGCCCAATGGACCAATCTATCATTGCTATGTTCTGGATAACGATGAAATCAAGAGGCAAATTCAAGAGATGTTGCTGAAAAGTCACATCCAGAAAAGTCAATCACCCTACGGGAGCGCGATTGTGTTCGTGTAGAAGAAGGATGAGACTTGGAGACTCTGTATTGACTTTCAAGCGTTGAAAAATATCACTGTCTACAATATGTACCCGATCCCATAAATTGATGACCTTCTTGATGGACTCAAGTGAGAAAAATATTTTAGCAAGATCGACTTGAAGTTTGGGTGTCACCAAGTACCAATCAAACCCTCTGATGTGTGGAAAAATTCCTTCAAAGCCAAGGAGGGCCTTTTCGAATGGTTATTCATGCCTTTCGTGTTGATGAATGCTCCAACAATCTTCATGAGGCTGATGGAAGACATCTTGCGACCATTCGCCAGCTCATTTGTAGTAGTGTAATTGGATGAAATTATGATCTTTAGCCAGACTTGGGAAGAGCACCTCCACCACATCTCACAGGTCCTCCAAACACTACGACAACACAAGTTGTGTCCCAATTTGGAGAAGTACAATTTTGGCATGACCGAGGTTTATTATATGGGATACATTATTAATGAGAGTGGGATTCATGTAGATCCATCCAAGATCCAAGTCATTCTGGATTGGCCAACTCCAACCACTCTAACATAGCTCTGCACCTTTCTAGGTCTTGCCAATTTCTACCGTAGGTTTTTGTTGGGATTATCTCATACCACTTGGACCTTGAGAAAAGTCAACAAGGGAGGAGAGAAAGAAAAATAATTTTGGTTTGAATCTCAACAAAATCCATTTGTTGACTTGAAACATTGCCTCTGATTTTCCCCAGTGCTCACATTACTAGACTTGCAACAAAAATTTGAGATTGAGACAGATGCCTGAAACTATGCTATTGGGGAAGTTCTTACTCAACAGGGGCATCCAGTGGCATATCACCGTGAGACATTGTCCGTAAAAGTCCGAAAGTATCCCACTAATGACAAAGAGATGCACTCCATTGTGTAGGCTTGCCAAAAATGGAAGCATTAAATTTTTGGGAAGGAAACGGTCATCCACATAGACCACCTACCCCTACAGTTCAAACAGACACAAGGTAAGTTGAAGAACGGTCTTCATTAGAATTGGTCCACATATCTACAACAGTTTCATTTGAACATCAACTAAAAGAAGGGAAACAACAATAATTTTGCAGATAGCCTCAGGCGACCGCTGATCGTGGCGCTAACCACCGTGCTCAACTCTTATGGACATGAGACTTCTGATTGGTTGCTTCTCTACAAGAGAAATCCATAATTTAGCCACACATACAAGATGCTCTTAGAGGGTAAGAAAGTTACAAATTTTCACCTCTAGGATGCACTGCTATGTCACCAAGACACCTTTGTGTTCCTTCAAGCAAGCATGCCAAGATGATTTGGGGAGTACACTATAGTTGGTTCACTGGTCATTTTGGGGTGGAGAAAATAATGGAAGTACTGTAGAAGTATTTCTATTGGTCAAATCTTTGACTGGATGTTGAGAAGTAAATCAAATCCCGCATTACCTTCACGATTTCCAAACCGACCATAAAGAAGCAAGGCCTCTATACTCTGATGCCTACCCCTAGTCAACCTTGGGAATCCATCTCCATGGATAACATGTCGGGTCTTCATTATACTAAGCATGGAAATCATTGTGTTTTCGTGGTAGTCGAAAGATTCTCTAAGATGAACATTATGGAAGCCTACAAGGAGAATATCACAACAGAAACCATTGCTAAATTATTCTTTGAACGAGTGTGGATACACTTTAGGATCCCATAGTCTATCATCTCAGATCGGGACAACAGGTTCCTCAATACTTTTTGGTCCAACCTCTGGTCAATGCTGGACAACCTTCCATCCCTATACTGATGGCCAGACAAAGGTCATCAACAGGATGACCATACACATTTTGCGCATGCACAACTCAAAGCATCCACACACATGGGATGAGATCCTCCTTTATGTATAACACAACTATAACTGAGATCTCCACATCTCAACTAGCCAAATCCCCTTTTAGGTGGGCTTGGGATTCTAGCCACTATGTCCTATTGATGTAGGCATGCCATTTTCGGCTACTAAGGCTGATTCGGCTCATGTCCAGTCTGAAACTAACAAGGTGAGCAACTTCATTGAGTGCATTCAAAACATCTACCAATAGGTTCATGACATATTGGGTAGAGGCAATGCCAAGTTCAGCAGAAGTTTCCTCATCTCATGGAGGAACTCAACACAATGGGGACCATTTCTTCCTAAGGGGGCAGGAATGATCCAGGTGGATGTTGGTGGCCACCCACCTAGTCCACTTGGGGCCTCACCATTGTTTCTTTAAATTGCTTAGTTTCCTTAATTGTAGCACAATTTACTATTTTTATCAGTTTTTCAGGTCCTAAACTTTCGGAGCCATGTTGAGGCCCTAAATGATCTTTTCTGGGAAAAGTGGGAGCAACATGGGCTAAAAGTTGTATTCCCCAAATATATATTTCTAACGAGGTATTGTGCATGTCAAATGGAGATCATATGAAAAAGTTACATCCCCAGGAAGTTGATGTACCAATTTACCCAAACGGGGCCCATAGTTTTAGGGCTTCATCTCCTAGGGTTAGGTTTTTGGATGTTTAAGGTTTCCCATTCTTTATGAATAATAAATATGCCCTCGAGCCTCATTGTAATACATTTTAGAGGCCTATAGCTGCCACATCGTTTCTCAAAGATAAGCTACCAGCGCCCTAGCTAGCTTATTTCCATTCTGTCAGTAAGCATATTTAAGTTATGTGATATAAATAAGATTTTCTCTTATTTCTGCTCCATCTCTTTTTTTATGTGTATTTATGTATTTTATTACATTCCTTCATAAGTCCGGATGAGTGTGGAAATTTCTCGATAGCCTCCATGACCAAGCATAAGTATTATGTTATATTTGTAGATTATTTCTCCTATAAGTGATGGATTTTATTCATACAGAAGAAATACCAGACATTCTCCAGATTTTTTGAATTTAGAGCACTTGTTGAGAAAGAAAATGGAAGAAAAGTGAAGACTCTCAGGAGCAACAACAGTGGTGAATGTGTGTTGAATGAGTTCAAAAAATTACATGCAAAAGAAGGAATTCAATAGGAGTTGACAATACACTGTAACCCACAAAAAAATAGGGTGGATGGGAGGAAGAACAAGATTATTGGGGGAGATGCAAAATTGATGTTTCATGATTAGGGTTTATCTTTACACTTGTGGGCCAAAGCTTGCAACACAACGATATATGTGTAGAACAAGTTTCCTCATCGGATTCTCAGGATGAGCACACCAGAAGAATTTTTTTACTGAAGAAACTAGATGTGTCATACTTCAAGATATTTGGTTCATCAGTTTACTGCCATCTTTCCAAGGATGCAAAGAAAAATCTAGAGACGACAACAAAGTTAAGGATATTTTTTGGGTACACTGATACACCTCCCAACTATTGGATGTACTTTCCATCTCACAAGATGAAATTTGTTCGGAGAGATGTGAATTTCGATGAAGAGAAGGTAATGAGATGTTCTATTGAGAGGGAGCGTCAGTTGCATGAAAATTTTGAGCTTTTGTCTCCAAAGGAAGAAACTCGAGATGCTGTGGAGCAACCACAAGCAGAGGAGTAGAGAGTGGTGGCACCCACTAATGCAGTGACATCCAAGGAAGGAAGGCGGTACACCAGGGAAGCTGAAAAATATTATTGTATGATGCTAGAGAGAATGTGGGCACACCCACATCACAGCGCAGGCAGAGGCAGTCACTAGATCAATACATTGGGTACATGGATATGCTGAGTGAGCTAGTTGTGAAAAAACCATCCTCATTAGAGGAAGAAATGTAGAAGAAAGTATGGGTTTATGCCATGGTAGAGGAATATGATTAAATAGAAAAAAAGCTTGGGAATTTGTCCCAAGGCCACAGAAAAATTGAGTGGTAGGTTCTATGTGGAACTACAAGGTGAAGAAAGAAGCAGACAAAAGAACCGAGAAACATAAGGCCAAAATTGTGGCCAAGGGGTTCTCTCTGATGGAGCAAATTTATTACAAGGTGACCTTGTATCCAGTGGCAAGGTACTCTTCTATCAAATAATTCTAGCACTTGAAACAAAAATGGGATGGAATATCCATCAGATGGATGTGAGGACAACATTCCTCATTGGAGTGATTGAGGAGGAGGTGTCATATTGAACAATTGGAAGGATTTGAGACCTTCAAAAAAGAGTCATATATGTGTATACTCAAGCGAGCATATGGATTGAAGCAAGAATCTTGTGATTGGTACGCAAGGATAACAAACTATTTCACTAGGCTGGGCTTCACCAAAAGTGAATCAGATGCAAACATTTACCATATTGATGTTGAAGTTAAATTGTGGATTATAGTATTATATGTAGATGATTTGATTTTAACCGGAGATGAGAAGTTGATCAAATCTTTCAAAGAGGATCTTGCAAGAGAATTTGAGATATATGACATGGGACTGATGCATTATTTCCTTTTTTTGGAAGTATGGAAAGGAGATAGGGACCTTTTTTTCTCTAAGGGAAAGTATGCCAACGGGATATTGAAGAAGTTTCGCATGGAGAGTAGGAAACCCATGGAAAATCTTCTAGAAGGTATTTGGATGAAAGAGGATTCTTCTTCAAGTGAGGAGGTGTAGGCCATTATTTACAGGAAGCTTGTGGGTTCACTTAGGTATTTGTTGAACACATGACCTAACATGTGTTATTTAGTTAACCAACTTAGTCAAGAAATGGGTAATCCAACCAAATTGTAATTGAAGGAAACCAAACATGTGTTGATATGTCTTGGAGGCACTACTCAGTATGGTCTTTGTTACAAACAGTCAGAGGGAGTGAAGCTTGAAGGCTTCATAGATTCATATTGGGTAGGTAGTCCATCAAATCGAAAGAGAACTTTAGGAGGAATTTTCAGTGTTGGGTCAGCAATAGTTTCTTGGTACAACACGAATCAAATATCAATTGCACTTAGTTTAGAAAAAGCATAGTACATGGATTCTAGTCAAGAAACTTATGAGACTATCTGGATGAGGAATATTCTTGTTGGGTTATTTCGTCACATGATGGATCTCACTGTGATTTACAATGAAAATCATAGTTCTATCAAACTCTCTGAAAATCTAGTTTTTTATGATCGATCCAAGCATATCGACATATGGTATTACCATCTACGAGATTGTGTGCACATGAAGATCATGTTGTTGGAATACATTCCTACAAAGGAACAAGATACACATATTTTTACAAAGGCTTTGTTAATAGGAAAATTTGAGTTCCATAGAGACAAGGTTGGGGTATATGATATGTTATCACACATAAATTTTCTATTTTTATTAATAAGGTCACTCCCCTAGGTTTCATTTTTTCTCAATAGGTTGGTTCATGAAATTGATGAAAAATCCATGAAATAAACCTTCATCCTAATTCTAAAACACTCCTTTAGTCATGTTCAGTCACTCATATCCACCAAATTCCGCTTTATGTTCACATGAATGGTTTCAAATCAAACTAATTCCACGTGTCTATTTTTTCACGGTTTTCCAGCGAATATAACTGCAGAATGAAAAATTTCGCTATGGAATCACTTAACATTTCCGTAGCGAATATGTCACGTTTTTAATTGTCTTCGCTACATAATCATATTTTTCTGCATTAAAAAAAATGGAACATGAGTTTTCAAAGTTATAGTGGTTAGGGATAAAGGTGATGTCATATAATTCGTTATCATGATCACCCAAGCATCGAAAAGCATGAATACCCTCATCATTACCCATCACTCCCACATTTGGCATCATTTTCCCACTTTAAAATTTCATTTTTAAAACTCATCTCAAAAAATCTCTCTATCATATGTTGTTCAAGTCTTGCATGCAGCAGTCCACCATCGTCTTTGAGAAGCTGACTCCCACCACAAGCGGCTTGTTGTTTAGTTTTTTCTCTCTGTAGGTGTCATAGTGAAGGAGATAGTGTGGTTAGAAGAAAGGATGGCTATGAAGAATAAAGTCAACAAGGGAGCCTCTTGTGTGAGATATGATCCCATGGACCTCAATCTATTAAATGAAGACCCCAATTTTATGGATGCATTCATAAATGTCATATTCTTGCAATTTTGTCAAAAGATTCAAGGATTTCATGATCAAATATCAAAGGATTTTGCAGTGAACTTTACAGGCACGTCTTCAAAGGTGGGGATTTTAAATTTCACAATGTCACCTAATACCATTTCTTAGGCCATAGAGATACCAAGAGAGGGTCAAGAGTGGCTTAAAGCCACTAAATTCAAGATGCATAATTGTGATGAATTTGTTAAACCAGAAGAAATTGTAGCTGATATGGCATCTAGGATTCCAAGGAGCTATATGAAGGAGAATTATTCTAAACTATTGTTTGTGATCCAGAAGTACTTTAATTGTGAGGGGAGGTTTCATATGGTTTACTTATACCATTTCAGGCCTCTATTACACTTCACTAGTAAGTAGTCCCTTGATCTTCATTTCTTTTTCTTTAGGAGCTTAGGGAAGATGTATGATAAGGTTCAAGCTAGGGACGAAGGTAGTGAGACATAAATATTTCACCATGGTTTGATCAAACTCTTAGTGCTAGAAGAATTGAAGAAACTGAACCGAAATTGAGCTACTTTCCTTTTTCTCAGTGGTTATGAAGTTGATTCAGTGACACCTAAGAAAACCCCAAAGTAAAAAGCTACTCCATCAAATAAAAATGATAAATCTCTAGTTGTGATAGAAGGTGTAAATGAAGAAGAGGCAGAGCCTATCCTATAGCCAATGGATGTCAAAACAGAACCCATGAAAAAGGAAGAAATCCTACAGCCTTCATCTACAAGAAACAAACAAAATATTAGTAAGCATGGTCATAAGAGGATAAATAGAAGTCAAACAATTGGAAAGGGAAAAATTTAAGAAATCCTCCAAGCTATAGATATTGAGGAGGCTCCATTTGTAAGAGATGAATACATTAAGGGTGATAAGAAGAAAAAATAAAAAGGTAAGACTATTAAAAAACTTGAATTTTTAGGAGAAGATGCATGTTTCTTATTTTAGCCAAGGAAACCACTTACTAGGCTACAACTAGAAAAGGTTTTCATGGAAAGAAAGAAGATAGAAGATGTTGAAAAAGGAAATAATCCTATCATAGAAGACATTATATACTTGTCCCTAGCAACATAAGAGATTTTTGTGCAAAGGGAAGGAAAGGAGAAGATGGTGGAAAAAACTGAAGTGCAGGTATTGAAGGAACAATTAAGAGAGGATAGAGAGGAAGTCATTGAGATCAATTTATATTTACAGGAAGCCAAGGTGGACATAAAACTGATGCAACATTTCAAAGAAGAAGTAAATGACCAGTTAAACAAGTATAATGAGTCACTAACCAATGCCAAGAATTTACTGAAAATGTAATATCCCAAAATAGGAAAAGCAGTAATATGGAACATAAAACTGGAATTAGCAGTGAATATCAACACATCAAACATGAGAAAATGAAAGATCAATATTATTATGAACATCAGTAGAAAATAAGTACAATATCTTGAGAAACAAATCACACAATCAAGGGAAATGAGAATCCATTGAACAAACACCCTCAATCATGAGATGTTGCTACTATACAAAATGCCAGAGAACCAATACAACATAGTCCGAGTGAGTTTAACTTCTCCTAGAAAATACATTGATATAGATATCTTGATATATGGTTCAAAAAGTGTTGGGAATAGAGATCTAGTTTCCCAAGAACATTTCCAATACAACCTAGAAATTTTTTCTGGAAATACCCAAAACACAAAAATGGTGAAATGTAGCCCTAGGGCTGAATATGCTCTGCAAATAGACATATGATAGGAGGTGGCTGATATGATGCAAAAAATTGTCGATACTCCTCCAATAGATATCCAAAATGAAGGGCTACTCCCCTCACTGGAAATTTAACTCGGAATTGGATCTATTTCTCCTCCACTACTTATGCCCTGCAAAACAACACAATCATGAAGGAGACTGCACTAGGAATAATGGATGAAGCTTGGTCTGATGCTAGATGGTGGAAATGATGCTCAATATACCTCTCCTAAGTATGCACTCGAAGTCCCCCGAGGATGAGGGTGGGATTCCTGCTCGGGAACACCCTTGTGCTAAACAGCACAAAAGACTCCGCTAAATAGCTAAAGTGTGCAAATAGTCATACAAGACCAATATAATATCAATAATCAGAATGCCTTCTATGGCTTCCATCCTCTTCCTTTTATGCTTGGTGAGTTTCCTCACCCTGGGTCCCACTCATTAAAGATGCTACTCTCATGCATACACTCCTCCATCATAACTATGTTTTCCTCCTTTAATGCTCTACTCCCTCCATGACAATGTTGTTGATCTAGTCAACTTTGATCCTCTCCACATGTTATGGCCTTTGTTCACACTTATGGGTGCTTTATTCAACTGATTAAATGACTCACGTTCACATGGGAAGTGGTTTTATTCGTAATAAAGATATTTATGGGTCTCCCTACCCTCTTATTCATCTATATAAATGACAAAAGAAAAAGTTAGTATTCTAACTAGCTGAAAGCTAATTAAGAATATTACAGTCCTCCCCTCCTAAATGTTGCTTGTCCTCAAGGAACTGCAAGGATGAATACTGAAAATATCCTCTCCTATAGCCTCTGTTGGGCCACTAATTTGTATTATTATTACCACTTCTTAACATCCATTTCAACTAGAATTTATAATGTTCCTTTATCACATTATTTATCATAATTTATTATATAATTCCATTTCATAATTATTTATGCTCTTTTGGATAAGTAATACTTGCTCTCCTTTATTTTAATAAATTAATGATTATTATGCATGATTTTTCCAATGATGGTTTATTAATGAATTTTATATAACATCACTCACTATTTTCACCTCCAAGATCTCTTCCAAATTGTACATTTGATCTTCAGTTGATAATTAAATATTCCAACTCAGAAATTCACTAGGATAACAAGAGACAATTTTTCATTGAACATTTCCCGCAAATGAAGAAGAATCCTGAAAATCTAAGACATGGGTTTTGTGTAGAATGGGCCAAATTAGTTTTCTAGCATGTTGTTTTCCAAAATTCGGTATTTATTGAGAGAAACAGAAGGTTCTTCAAAGGATAGATTTGCAGATTTTCTGTTGTAGCCGTTTTCCAAATTGCCCCAATTGTAATTGCCAAATTCGACTTGTGCTAGCTGAATCATGATGGAAAGATATTTCAAATCTCATCTTGCTTATTGAGATTTTTTAATCAGTCTATTTTCGTTTGCTTTCTGTATATTTAAAAAGGCACAAATTAGATATAAGGGGGGTAGAACGCATAGGAGATAACACATAGAGGGCTGCCAATGCAAGGAATGGAGTTGTGTAACAGAACATTATTTAATCAAGTTAATGCAAGTTAATTTCATGTTACCTCTGTAATTTATGAGCATATCGCACACCTGATCAGAGAGTTGGGCCCAATCTCTGATCAGGTGCTGCGTATTTCTTGTGTATTCTTATTTTTATTTCCTGTTTTGTATAATCTGCAATTTTTGTGATAGTAGATGTATTTGCTGATATTCTTATTATTGTGAGTGCATTAGAATCTTTAATTTCCGTTATAGTCATTGTTGCTTTGTTTAATTATCAAATCCACGATTGATATCAGAATTGTGCTATTGTATCTGGACATATTGTGCATGTTAGCCTTGCAATAACTAACGTACCTGGATTGATAATTAATGTGGGAAATCATTTGAATGTTCATTCACACTTGGACACCAACATTTTTGCGCCATTGTTGGGGAGGCTAACAAAGGTGCAAGAGCATGATTCATATTGATCTAAGGATAAATCTCTCGTCCTAGGGAGGAAAATGCTACCCTGCTCTAGGTCCTGAGCGTAGTTGTTCTATTTTTCTTTTTGGTTGATTTCTTAGGAACCAATCTCTCATCCTAGAGAGGGAAATTATACTCTGTTCCAGGTCCTGAGTGTAGTTGTTAGATTTTTATTTTTGATTGATTTCTTAAGAACTGATCTCTCATCCTAGGAAGGGAAATGATACCCTGATCTAGGTCTTGAGGGTTACTCATTTTTCTTTGCTTTTATTTCTGATGATTTCTTAGGGCCCAATCTCTCGTTCTAGGGAGGGAAATGCTACCCTACTGCAAGTTCCGAGCTTAATATTTCATTGATTTGATTTCTTTATTTGTGTTTAAACATCCAATCTCTCATCCTAGGGAGGAAATTTTTACCCTCCTCTAGGTCCTGAGCTTTAAGAATTGTTTGAATATTTTTTTTTTCCTTCCTCTAGTTCTTTGAATGGAGAAATAAACAAAAAGGAAGAGGAAGACCCCCAAAAATCACAGGATGAGGTCAAGGAAGAAAGCATCAACACAATCTGAAACTCAGTCACAAAACTTCAGAATGTGACAAATATGGGAAATCAAGACTATATTGAAGGCTAGTTTCACTTTCTTGTTTTCTTGCAACAACACTCCACACTTCAACAACTCTTGGAACCATCCTTAACAGGGAAGTTGGTCTCTCATACCCGTGTATCTATTAACATACATTTTTCAAATATGGGTATGTGCATACTTGAGACATTATTTCAAAAATGGCTTCACTGGAAGTAATCTTGTATGTAAGTATATTTTATTTTTCAAAGTAGAGTAGTGTAGTTTATAATATAGAATGAATAAAGACATAAGTAAATAAATTTCCTTAGATCTAAAAATAGTTGTTTCTGTTGCAACAGGCTGTGAAAATTAACATCGATGATCAATATTTGAATTTATTTATGTATGTAGATGTATTATATTGAGAATGAAATTTCTACAAACACTCATATTAATTTTGATCACCTTTTTGGAAAAATTCCTTGATTATCATATCTTATGGCTTGCAGGCTTGATGAAAACTCTGGAAAAGTCATGTTTTGAGGGATCCAATGGGTGTATTTTCAAGAAATGTTTCTATTCTACATAGGCCTTTATGTCTAATTTCTAACCCAATTTGAATCACTCAATTTGGATTTGAAACAAAAACGTTATGACCAAACTAATGACAAGATGTATAGTAGGCAGCTGAGGAACATAGTTGAGACAGTGCATTTTCGGAGGCCTAAATGACTAGATTTTGGAAACCTGTTTCCATGGTATATTCCCCTTTGAATCTAGTTTACAATGCAATTTTAATCACTTTATTTTGATATCGTATGAGAACGTTATGACCAAAATACCGACTTTTTATCGTAAATCAGCACTCTCAAAACTCTATTTTCCTGGCTGTTCACTAGTGGATTTGACCCATCAATTCTTCTTGCCTTAAAAACCTGTTTCTATTGGAGATATATAAATGAATCTAATTTAATATCCAATTTGAATCAGTTTTGTCTGTCATCAAATGAAAAAGTTATGCTTGAAATATCAACTCTTGGTCTGAGCTGGAAAATCGAAAATGACTCTGTTATGTAGGTTGTTCTAAGAAAATTTAATGTACCATTAAAAAGAATTTTTTAAAATTGTTTCTATTGGAAACATATATCTGAATTCACTTTCATTTGGCTTTTGAATTACTCAAATCAGACAAAAAAAGAAGAAGCTATGATTAAAACACTGCTGGTTAGTATGGTTGGCCACCACTCTCTTGCAGGTAATAAATTAATTTTATTTTGTTATTCTTTTCCTATGGATTTTTTTATAGATTAACTAGTTTTTTTTTTTTTGCATATCTTTTGGATTAGGATAGATTGATCACCTCTCTTCTTGCATGATTTCATTTTTTATTGCAGGTAGAAACTCGTTTTTTTGTAGGTACCAAGAGAATAAATGAGGTCAATTTATGAACAAGTGATTCTTGAAGACAATGATCATGAAATAAAAACATTTTCAAAGACATTTCCTCACACAGAGAAAGAAACATTAATAATTTTCATTAATTAACATATTTATAACATGAGAAATGGGGAATTGATTTCTATATGAAGATCTACATCATTTTCAAATAAACAAAATTTTCCATTTATTCACCATTCACAAACAACATTGCTACAACAAAAAAATCATAACCATTGTAACTTAAGTTTTTTATTTATTTATTGGTTTTCAATAAAGAGTCATTTATTTTCTATTTTCTTTTATGTTTTTTTTCTTCAAGTATTATTTACTTAAAAGTCACATTTTTTTTTTTGTTCTCAAAATAAAAGGAGCGGGTTCTTAAGTTTCATGATGTTATTACTTCTTGATGCTTCTACTCGTGATGTTGTTACTCTGGATGCTACTACTCGTGATGCTATTACTCCTTGGATGTTTCTACTCCGTAATGTTGTTACTCCTTTGTTTTTGTTATTCCTCAGATTTTGTTACTTCGGATGCTGCTACTTAGGATGTTGTTACTCCTCAGATGCTACTAGTCCTTGATGTTGTTACTATGAGGTGCTACGAATCCACCACTGTTATTACTCCGATTTTTTTTCTAAGTGTTGGATGTTGTTACTTTGTCGGTGATGTGAATCTGTCACTGTTGTTACTCTGAAAATTTTTCTTAAGTGTTGGGTGTTGTTACTCCGTCGGTGCTGTGAATTCTCCACTACTGTTACTCCATTGGTGCTGGGAATCCGCCACTGATGTTACTCCGTCGGTGCTGCGAATCTGCCACTGCTGTTACTCCGAAATTTTTTTCTAAGTGTTGGATGTTGTTACACCGTCGGTGTTGTGAATCTGTCACTGTTGTTACTTCGTCGGTGTTGTGAATCCATCACTATTGTTACTCTGTCAGTGCTATGAGCTCGTTACTACTGTTACTCCATCGGTGCTGTGGATCTGTCATTCTTGTTACAAAGTTGGTGTTGTGAATCTGTCACTGCTATTACTCCAACGGTGTTGTGAATCCGTCATTGCTGTTACTCCATTAGTGCTGTGAATCTGTCGCTACTATTACTCCATCAGTACTGTGTATCCGTCACTATTGTTACTCCCTCGGTTCTGTAAATCCGTCACTGTTGTTACTCCATTGGTGTCGTAAATCTATCACTGTTGTTGCTCCAAAAAAAATTTCTAAGTATCCAATGATGTTACTCCTCTAATGTTGTTACTCCAGGAAATTTTCTAAGTCTCTGGTGCTATTACATCTCTGCTAAGTTAAGTCGCTAGGTACGTCCTCGACTGACTCCATAGATGTAATTGGTATTTTACTTACGACATGCCCAACTATGACTGATGACAGGCATACTTTACTTGGGGGGAGGTCTCGTATTTAGTAATAAGGATGATTATTATGGTAATTCTGGTAAGGAATGATTCACTCTTAATTCCTCATTATTTTGTAAAGTGACTAATCCTCCTTCATGTCACCTTCCTACCATGGTTCTTTTTCCCCTTTCCCTGTTATTACCTAAGTCATGGTTGTTGTTACCTCCATCATAACTATTGTCCTTGGCCAATTTTCATGTTGGATTCAACACGTGTAGGTCTTTCTGATTTTTTTTTCTCTTTGGTGAACGAGAAATACTTTTAATGGTCTAGTCCCTCTTTGACATAATGATTGGGTATTCAATTTATCTTTTTTTATCTATAAACATAATCTTATTTTTAAGGAATAATTATGTAAATATGATTTCATCATGCGAGCTTTCAAATTTCCTAATTGGTCAAGTCCCTGATCTTGTAAAATTTATAATGATGACCACAAAATTGTATTTAAGTCTTTCCGCCATTATCCAATGAATTGTTCCTCAACCCCAATCTTAGCAATGAAAATATATTTATTAGTAGTCATTTGAAGGTTATTAGTTTCTAAGAAGAAAAACTATCAAAGTTGAAAATAGTTACTACACAACTTTTTAGACCATCCCTAGCTCTTAAGGAGCTGACCTACCACCCCATCTATTAGGTAATTTTTTATTGATTAATGATAACCATAGTTGAATTTTAAACATAAATAATTAACTAGATGATAGGAGGTCTCATCACAAGCCAACCTACTAGGATCATAGGTCCTAATAAAGTTACATTAAAATTGCTGGTCACCAAGCTATGATAATGGTCTTCAGGCATAAAACTGAAGAAAAAGAGGTCTCATCATGAGCCAAATTTTTCACTTTTGTTAGCTCCCATGAATGGAATTGTTATCAACTAGTTACGACGCTAGAACAATGATCTTTAGTTGATATCTAAGTAAATTGAAAGGCTTTTGTAAGTATGTACTTATTTCTAATAGATAGGTCACTGGCATCTCAATGGGTTAAAAAGGCATCCCTATCGAGGCTATGGATGCTTGTTGGTAGTAGTGTCTATGCCTATGGAATAGAAGTTAATTTAATAGTATAATCTACTTCGTTACCTTATTTTCTCAAAGCAAATTTCTGATAAAGCTGAATGTTGCATATACAAGGTTTTCTAGAACTCATCGTTCATGGGGTAATATTTAATCAGTTCTTAGATGATGGTGGTTATGGTCTATATCTATTATTAAGTTGTAAATATTCACTTTACATGTTAGGGACGAAACTTTTAGGATATTTGATATTTGAAATTTTGTATTATCTAATCTATCATTCCTTTATTCTACAAGTATCATATCTTTAACCCAAGATAGTTTCTTGCCCAATCAATCACCATTTATTCATATATTAACAATGCCACTAAGAGGCCTCATTCTAATTTTGGATCCCAAGCAATTGGACAGACCATGAGAAGCAAAGACTGAGAAAACAAATTCTCATAATTTATGTGCTCATAACAACCAAAGCTTATTCGTATAGGGAATGCATATTTTCCCTTCTTATCCATTATTATCCCATGCCATTCACAATATGATTAAGTCACTTTTATATGTAATGAGGTAATTGAGGTGATGAATTACTGATTAAGAATATTCATAAGATGTTTTAAAGATGACAAGAAAACTAATTAGTTTGGTGGAAGGAAACTGTGCTACAATTTCTGATTACTTTTTTCATCTTGCATGGCTTCCACCTTCCGCATCATTTTTAGCATCAACTTAGCCTACATCAACTTCAAAAAACATCAATCCATACATGCCATTCCACATTTTTATGGAGGTAAAACTTGAGGTAAACTAGCATAAGGTTTTGATTTATTAAAATTTTAGGAGAATGTCATGAAAAACCATTGAGCATTATTCACTCATATTTTTCAACCATTAGTTCCCTTTCATTACCACTTCTCATTTTTCAGAGACACAAAATATTTCAGTTTGGGGGAGTGTTACTTTCATTATCCTGAACACGTCATTAATGTTCTTTATCATCCATCGATCTCCTTCTCAAAATCTTCATTATTCCATGTTGTTATACACCAAGCAAAGATTTCAACCATAATTATACAAACCACCTCAATTTTTGTTATGGTGTAGCATGAGGGCATGCTAATTCTCTAGTTTGGGGGAAGGGTTGCTATGAATAATGAATTATTTCTCATTTATTCCTCATTTTTGTATATCCTTAAAACTATCAACTGGATTCTTGTGATTTTTGGACAACAAAGAGGTATCATTAAACCAAAAAATTTCAAGCTAGAAAAATTTGTTAATTCCAAAAAATGATGCATTATTACCTATAACCATCTTTCTAATATATTGAAATATGGTCATTGCATTGATTTGATTTTCGGATTGGACAAACATTGATATAGTATAAATTTGCTTACAAAATTTCAGCGAAATTTGGTTTGTAATGAAGTTTTATTTTACTTGTATCATACTTCGCCACAAATTCATATACATATTCGTGAAAATAAATATGAAAATTGTTTTAAGGAAGAATTTGGGGAAGAAGCCTTCTCTTCCATCAATATCATGAGTTGGGGTGAGTATTTTGATTATTTTATTACATCTTGGTTAATACAAAAGCATTGAGGTGCATGGGGACATGCAACATGTTCAGTTTGGGGGAGATGTTCAGAAACTAATTTGTATTATTATTATCACTTCTTAACATCCATTTCATCCATTTCTAATGTTCCTTTATCACATTATTTATCATAATTTATTACATAATTCCATTTCATAATTATTTATGCTCTTTTTGATAAGTAATACTTGCTCTCCTTTATTTTAATAAACTAATGATTATTATGCATGTTTTTTCCAATAATGATTTATTAATGAATTATTTATAACATAAATCACTATTTTAGCCTCCAATATCTCTTCCAGATTGCAAATTTGATCTTCAGCTGATAATTAGATATTCCAACTCATAAATTCGCTAGGATAATAAGAGAAAATTTTGCGTTGAACGTTTTGTGCAAACGAAGAAGAATCCTGAAAATAGGAGACATGGGTTTTGTGAAGAACGGGCCAAATTAGTTTTCCCATTATCAGTTTTCCCAAATATGGCCTTGATCAAGAGAAACACAAGGTTCTTCGAAGGACATATTTGTAGATTTTCTATTGTGGCCGTTTTCCAAATTACCCCAATTGTAATTTCTAGATTCGACTTGTGCTAGCTCAATCATGATGGAAATATCTTTTATATCTCATCTTACTTATTGATATTTTGTAATCAGTCTATTTCCCTTTGTTTTTTGTATATTTAAAAGGGCACAAATCAAAGAGAAGGAGGGTAGCATGCATAGAGGGTTCGCTATGCAAGGAATGGAGCTGTGTAACAGAAAATTATTTGATCAAGTTAATGCAAGTTAATTTCCTTTTACTTCTATAATTTTTGACCATATCGCAGCCCTGATCAGAGAGTTGGGCCCACTCTCTGACTGTGTGCTGTGTATTTCCTGTGTATTTTTATTTCTATTTCCTGTTTTGTATAATTTGCAATTGCTGTGATAGTAGACGAATTCACTGATATTCTTATTAATATGAGTGCATTAGAATATTTACAATTTATTACTTCCCATTCTTTAATTTATTTTACAGCGATTGTTGCTTTGTTTAATTATCGAATACACGATTGATATCATAATTGTGCTATTGTATCTGCACATATTATGCGCGTTAGCCTTCCAATAACCAATGCACACGGATTGATAGTTAATGTGGGAAAAATTTTGAATATTCATTCACACTTGGACACCAACAACCTCCTCCTCTGCTAGTCTCCACCTTTGAACCAAATTATCTCTAATAAATTTGTCTCGTAGTTGCTTCTCCCAATTTTGCAAGTTAGTCTTTGGTAAATTATCCAAATGGATCTCATCATGAAGAAGTGGGAGATCCATGGGGGAAACTACATGTTGTCCAATGGCCTCCTTGAGGCATGAGAGATGAAAAATGTAGGGGCCCTTAAACCCAATGAGAAACTCCAATCCCCATTCTATAATCCAAACAAATTAGATCATCTTGGATATCTCATAGAAAAAATCACCAATCACCTGGTTCTACAATGTAGAGGGGCTATATGGTTGAAAATGATAGGCCAAATTGTTCACCCCACACTGTCTCTCTCTCCATTTATGGTATGTATGAAGCTTTTGTTGATCTTGGGCTACAATAATGTTGTCCTCAAGAAAAAAAAAGGCATCCAGAATCTCATGGTTCCTCTCTTTGGTTCCAGGAACCTCTCTTTCCTTGTAATATTCCTAAACTAGCATGCAGCTAATTTGAATATTAAAATTTTCTTTTCTCATTTAGATAAATAAATAAGTGGGTAGGGAGACCCATAAATATCTTCAATAGGAATAAAACCCCTCTTAACATGAAAGGCATCATCTTAATAGCTGGATAAAGCACCCTCATGTGTGAACAAGGGATAATTCATGTGGAAAAGGTCAAGTTTGACCAAATCAACAATGCCCGCATGGAGGGAGTGGATCATCAATGAGAGACAACACAGTGTGAATGGGAGAAATTCTCCATGATAGTAGTGAATTTAATGAGTGGGAACCAAGGTGGGAAGGCTCACATTGTTTATAAGGAGGGCAAGGCAGCCATAGAGGGTTATGTTTTAGATTATTATTTTGTATATGGTCTATTTAGACTTGTGCTATCTTCAGTTGTTTAGCTAAGATTGAATTGATCTTTAGCACAAGGTGTTCTTAGTCAAGAATCCCACCTCTTTCCTTAGGAACCCTCTAGGAAGATTATTTCGCTACATTTTCCACTATCTGGCATCAAGCCAAGCTCCATATTTGTTCTACAAAGTAGTTTCTGCAGAGGGTTGTGTTGTGTTGCGAGGTGCGGCAGTGGAGGGTTGAGAAACCCAACTTCTAAGCTTGTTTTCCAATGGAGGGAGCAGTCGTTCATCCGAGAGGCTTGTAAGGGAGATTATTGAGCCTCATTTCATCATCCAACATGAGGCTAAGGTATTGCTATCAGTTACAATGTAGTTTTCTGAAGGAACTGTGTTATTTCATTGTGCAGTTGCAGTAGAGGGTTTGGAGTCCTAGTTGGGGGACATAGATTTCCAGTGAGGGGATCAACCTCTCATTTGGAGAATCTATAGGAGGAGTTATTAGAAATTTCTGGATCAGATCAGCCACCTCCTATTATCTATCGAGTTGAAAATATTATTCAGCCGTAGGGCCATATTTGCATCTTATGCATTTTTGTGTATTTGAGGAAACCCTTCCCAGGTTATCTTGGAAATGTGCTTGGGAGCATAGATCTATGTTCCTGACATTATTTGAGCTATACAACTTTAGATCTATTTATTAACATTCTTCAGCAGCAATTATATCTAATAAAACTACGTTGTCTTAGCCTTGGGGAGCGGAGATAACGTGAATTCCATATTAAATTATGTAAATATCTATAATGGATATTGCTGGAAGAATATTTAAGCTATATGTATCTCCCATTATATCTAATAAAACTACATTGTCTTAGCCAAATCAGAAAAGCAGGAATATAGTGCATAAAACTGGAAATAGCACTGATAAATCAACACATAGAATGTAAGAATATCATATAGGCATCATATTAATATCATATTAGAAAAATTTATACAAGTTCTTGAGGGAATAGTCACTCATGTTAGGCAAAACAAGTCTCAAGAGAACATGTACATGAAACATGAAGAACACTGCTACACAATAATACCCAAGGCTAAGACAATATAGTTTTATTAGATATAACTGATGTTGAATAATTTCAATACATAGATCTGAAGTTATGTGGCTCAAATAATGCCAATAACAGAGATATAAGCTCCCAAGCACATTTCTAAGGTAACCCGAGAAGGGTTTCCTGAAATACTAAAATATGCAAAAGATACAAATTTGGCCCTAGGGCTGAATAATCTCTGCAAATTGATAGATGGTAGGAGCTGGCTGATATGATCTAGAAATTTTTGAGAACTCCTCTTATAGATTCTCCAAATGAGAGGCTCATACCCTCACTGGAAGTCTATCTCCCCCATCTAGTTCTCCAAACCCTCTACTGCAACTGCACATTGAAATAACGTAGTTCCTTCATAAAAATGCATTGTAATTAATAGAAGTAACTTCGCCTGATGCTGGATGATGAAATGAGGCTCACAAATCTCCCTTACAAGCCTCTGGGATGAAGGGTTGTTACCTCCATTGGAAAAAAATCTCAGAAGTTGGGTTTCCTTCCATTGTTGCACCCTCCAACACAACACAACCCTTTGTAGAAACTGCGTTGTAGAACAAATATGGAGCTTGTCCTAATGCCGGATAGTGGAAAATGTAGTGAAATACTCTTCCTAGAGGCTTCTCAAGGAAACAGGTGGGATTCCCGACCGGGAACACCCTGTGCTAAACAACACTGCAATCTTAGCTAGACAGCTGAAGAGAACACAAGTTTAAACAGACCATATACAAAATAATAATCTAAAACATAACCCTCTATGGCTACCTTTCCCCCCTTATAAGAAATGTGAGCCTTCTCACCTTGGTTCCCACTCATTAAAGTCAATACTATCATGGAGACTCTCTCCCATTCACACTGCACTATCTCTCATTGATGATCCGCTCCCTCCATACCAGCATTGTTGATTTGGTCAAACTTGACCTTGTCCACATGCATTAGCCCCTGTTCACACATGAGGGTGCTTTATATAGCTATTAAGATGATTCATTTTCATATTAAGAGGGTTTTTATTCCTATTAAAGATAATTATGGGTCTCCCTACCCATTTATTCATCTATCTAAATGACAAAACAATAATTTAATATTCCAATTAGTTGCATGCTAATTTATGAATATTACAGTCCTCCCCTCCCAAATGTCGCTTGTCCTCAAGCAACTACAAGGATAAAACTAAAGAGCTTCCTCTCCTCCTCCTGTGGCATCCTCATATGATAAGATCCTAAAATTAACAAGATGTTGTCTTGTCAATAAATATCCAAGTTCCTCCTCCCAAGTATGCAAGTTATCTTTTGGTGACAATCCCAAATAGCTATCATCATGAAAAAGTGGAACACCCATGTAGGAAAAAATATGTTGTCTAGAGGCCTTCTTGTGGCATGGAATTTGAATTATAGTGGGAACGATCATTCCCATGTGAAGCTCCAATCCCAAGCTATCATCCATTCAAAGTGAGTCACCCTCCAAACGGTAACTCATGAACAATTTCTTCCACCTTTGGCTCCTGCAATGTAGGTGGGCTGCATAAATGAACATGATAGACCAAATGGCCTAACCCAAACTATATTTCTCTCCACTTCTGAAAAGTGTAGAGTTGTTGCTGATATTGGGCTGAAATAATGTTGCCCTCAAGAGACAAAAGGACAATTGGATCTCCAAATATCCCTTCTCTAGTCTTAGGAATCTTGCTTTCTAAAACCATCCCATACAAAGTGAATGGTACATCATCACCATATGGTATCGAAATCAGAAAGATACTGGATGTTATGTGCAATGCTAGATGGTACCAATGGTTTCTCCAGTGGATACAACACAATTTTTCTAACTGTTGTTTCAGAACATCATATGGCAAGTTGTCTCCCAAAAATTTGCTAGTTGTGCATGCTTTCTTATCTACTAAGGTGTAGTAAAGGGCATTATATATCAGCTGATCATAACAAGAATAAAATAACACATGCCCAAATCCATTCAACAAAGGGCTTCCTCCATCACTGATATTGGTCTTAGAAAGACCACGTAGCCAAACTAGAAACTTCCCCTCTTGTGGAGTAGTGCACTGTACATATATGGAAAGAGAATGAAAATATTTTTTTATATGGATAGTAAGTACAAACATACCATTCTTACCATGCATTGTGAGTAGGCTAAAAACGAGGTCCATGGATGAGCCCTCCCATGAGAATCGCCTCATAGTGGTCTGAAATGTAAAGTGATACATACTCCCATTGGAACACTCCATCAATAGATGCATACTCTCAAGTGAAAACATTGTTGGCCTTAGTGATAATGCTCTTGTCACCCCATGACTCCATTATTTGACATGCCACATGCCAAATTCATCCACCTTGATGCTGCTACATGTGGGAGACTCCTTCCTATGTGGAAGTACCTCCTTATCCTCCAATGCTAAAGGGTAGCCCCTTTGCACCCTGATTGTGCCATCCCCCTATTGTGAAATATCATGCAAAGTATGGGATAAATTCAGCCCATACTCTCCCAAGAGTACCCAAAGCAGAAATAGATCTTGTTTCCTCTTAACACCTCCATCATAAAAACCATAGAGTGAAAACATAATTATTGACATAAATAATGTCACATCATCCCAATGCACTCAAACTAATTACTGCCATATGATGCAAGTGGCATGCCAAGTCCCAACCACCAACATACCCCTAGAAGTAGGATATGTCACATGTTGACCAAACTCTTTCAAGAGTACCCAACGCAGCCTTGGATACTGCTGCCCTATGTCATAGATTTGCAAGTGGCTTTCCAACCTCTTGCTCATCAACATCACCCATACAACCAATGGTGAGTGTCTATCATCATGCTCAAAATCTAGATTCCTCCAATGGAGAATATCACCTTCCCAATCCAAATCACTATCTCTACACTTCATGGGATGTTGAAGTGCATCTTCCTGGAGATCTCCAAATGAAGACCACTCATCAATGACCAAATTCACCCCATAAGGATCCAAATATACTGAAGGAAAAATCTTCTCATTGAGTAGTGAAGTTCTCATCAAGAAAGATCCATCATAATAATGGGAGATAAGATGTCTATTATCAACCATCTGCCTATCCGCTGCTACACATGTAGAATGGTCACTGGAATTCTCCAATAATGTTTGGGCCCCCAACTCATCACCATTTCTCAATGACAGTGATGTTGATCTCCATGATGATGTATCTTCTCTCTCATGGTCATGTTCAATGCTGAACATATAGTTATGCATTGTTTTGTTTAGGATAATACCCATCCTATCCTCAAAAAATATACACTCCAACCCCAAGAGTTGTGTAAAGCTCAATAATGGCATACTAGGATGACTATATATCTCCTCCTTGAAAAATTCAAGGGTCCTCTGTGTAGTGATAGTCTGCTGCTCCAAATCAACAATGTTCTTTGACCTTAGGTCATGTATTTTCGATGATGGTAAGTTTCCATAATCCTCCATATGATGTGCTGAAAAAATGGGAAGTGGAAATATGTGCATACCTTGGTAAACCTTGGGAACATATTGTGCTGCTACATGGGTTTCTTCCTCTAGTGTGATGACTTCCCCAACTACTGATGATGATGGCTGATCCTCTATAGTTGCACCGGCACTGGTATAAGTCTCCTCCTCCTCATGCATCTCTAGAATAGTGCATGGGACTCTAAATACCAAGAGATAAAGATCACTTTGCAAAGCTACAAGTATCCCTTCTCCTGGTGCAAGTACTCCTACAACAAGTGGTGGTGAAGGTCTCTTCTCCTCTGATTTCTTATTGTCAAACTTATTGACCAAACTTTGAGAAAAATCTGCATATGTAGTCACTTTTTCATGACTCAAATGGCTGAACCACCAAATGTTTGCTTCACCCTCAAGGTGTAGCACTGCAATTTCAACAACTTCTTTCTCTACCACTGGATGTAGTATGAAGATTGAAACCAACTTCATTCCCCAAGCCTTTGTTGTGCATGTGGATGACCCATAAAATTTAGAAAATAGGAATCTATTGCTACAACGTCTTATTTCTTCTTTGAGATGAATGAATTGTGGTAGAGTCAGATTCTCCTTAAAAGATCTATTTTGAGACTTGTATTCTGCAAGATACTCACTTAGAATCTCATCATCCAAGCGTCCTCCATCTCCATGCCTTTAGTCTTCTTCTTCAAGAGGAAATGGCATATTGTATTTCTTTGGAGCTCTATGCAATACCGGTTTTCTCTTCTGCTGATAGGAAGTGCATGGTCCTTCCTCATATTGAAACCCTAGTGTGGTTTCATTGCTTTTCTCCACTTTTCTTTGCTTAACATCCTTGGTGACATCCCTCTTAGATATGAAAAGAGATGAGATAAAACTCATTCCTTCCATGATTCTGATCTCTTTCTCCCTCTTCTTATTCTTCTGATAGCATAATGGCTGAGATCTATAAGCTGAGCCAAGATTATGTTGTAATACCACTATAATATTCCCAAATGCAAAAAGCAGGAATATAGTGCACAAAAATGGAAAAAAAGTGATAAATCAACACATAAAATGTAATAATATCATATAGCCATCATATTAAGATCATAGTAGAAAAATTTATACAAGTTCTTGAGGGAATAGTCACTCAAGTTCCGCAAAACAAGCCTCAAGAGAACATGTACATGAAACATGAAGAACACTGCTATAGAATAATACCCAAGGCTAAGACAACGCAATTTTATTAGATATAACTACTGCTGAAGAATTTAAATACATAGATTTGAAGTTATTTGGCTCAAATAATGCCGAGAACAGAGATCTAAGCCCCCAAGCACATTTCCAAGGTAACCGAGGAAGTGATTCCTGAAATACACAAAAATGCAGAAGATACAAATATGGCCCTAGGGCTGAATAATATCTGCAACTGGATAGATGATAGGAGGTCACTGATCTGATCTGGAAATGTCTGAGAACTCCTCCTATATATTCTCCAAATGAGATGTTGATCCCCTCACTGGAATTCTATCTCCCCCAACTAGGGCTCCAAACCCTCTACTACAACTACACACTGAAATAATGTAGTTCCTTCATAAAAATGCATTGTAAATGATAGAAGTACCTTATCCCAATGCTGATGAAATTAGGCTCAATAATCTCCCTTACAAGCCTCCCAGATGAAGGGCTGCTCCCTCCATTGGAAAACAAGCTCAGAAGTTGGGTTTCTCAACCCTCCACTGTTGCACCCTGCAACACAACATAACCCTCTGCAGAAACTGTTGTGTAGAACAAAGATGGAGCTTGTTCTGATGCCAGATAGTGGAAAATGTAGCCAAATACTCTTCCTAGAGGCTTCTCAAGGAAAGAGGTGGGATTATCGACCGGGAACACCCTGTGCTAAAAAAAATTGCAATCTTAGCTAAACAACTGAAGAGAGCACAAGTCTAAATAGAGCATATACAAAATAATAATATAAAGCATAACCCTCTATGGCTGCCTTGCCCTTGTTATGAACAATGTGAGCCATCTCACCTTGGGTCCCACTCATTAAAGTCACTACTATCATGGAGAATTTCTCCCATTCCCACTGCATTGTCTATCATTGATGATCCACTCCCTCCATACTAGCGCTATTGATTTGGTCAAACTTGACCTTGTCCACATGCATTAGCCCTTGTTCACACATGAGGGTGCTTTATCCAGGTATTAAGATGATCCTTTTTCATGTTAAGAGGGTTTTTATTCCTATTAAAGAGATTTATTGGTCTCCCTACCCACTTATTCATCTATCTAAATGAAAAAAGAAAATTTTAATATTCCAATTATTTGCATGGTAATTTAGGAATATTACATGCCCAAGCCATTCCAAATATAGTGAATATAATATCATGAGGATATGGGATCCAAAGGAAAAATAGACTAAGTGTCATATGACATGCTGGATGGTGACAATAGTCCCTCAAGTGAGACCAACGTTGTTCTATTCCTAGCTACCTTAAAACTTGATGTGATAAGTGGCTATTCAACCACTTTCTTACTACTCACAATGTAAGACGACAATGCTTGGTTGGGGTTGTGAGACAGGGAATTTTTGCATGCTTGCCATATCCGGGTGTTCATCTTAGCATGGTGTGGCTTCCTTGAGTGGTTTTCTTTTAATGTTTCTTTGGATGCTCAAAATCGTGGAATATATTGATAACTCTTTGTATGATGAAACTGGGAGCATATGTGACAATAGAAACGAGTGATTTTGTCTTGGATGGAGAGATGTATTTTGGGGATATTAATTATTATGCATAAAATATAAGTGACTCAACTCTTCACATTGGTTGACTAGGTGGTTGGGTTTATCACATAGGGTACATGCCCATTTTGTTTGGACCATGCCCCATTGGTGCATTTGCTCTTTCTCCCATATTTAGGTCGGCGATGGTGAAAAGAGGTCGAAGGGATTTCGGCAAGTTTCCTCTCTTTGAACATGCACAAAATGTACTTGGATTCCTCATTCCCTTGTGTTGTGGTACTCTTTGAATATTCTGATTCTGAACTTACTAAGTTAGAATTTTCAGTGATGAACGGACACATGAAATGTAACATACAGTGGAATCGAGCGAGGTGGGGACAACGACGCACATGATGGTTACTTATATAGATCTGACAAGTATGACACTTGTGTCTCGATAAGTTTATTTGGGAAACATGGGTGATTGGGTACGAGTGGTTAAATGTTGTTAATTAGGGGCACTGGGTGATCAAATAATCAGGTTTGTCACACAAAGTACAGACAGGGAGATGAGGTGTAGCCTCTTTTTTCCTTCTGGTTGCTTGGGAAGTTGGGCGTGTTGGGTATGAGCATGAAGTTGGTTCTTCTTGTATGTATAAGATGGTTTTGGATCTGTCCTCTCCTATCTGCATTGGTGTTATGGATGGATCCTAGGAATTGGATTATGCCAGTGCATGTAACACATCTCTATATTGAGGGATTTCAAGGTAATTATGGGTATAATGTTTGTACTCTACACATATGGTGCATGCATGGTTGGTGCGTAATTCCTTACCTTGGATGTTTGTGACCTTTTCTATTTTTTGCGAATTTGGGATCACAGTCATTCTTTAGGCATGTATTAGAGATTTTAAAGTTTCTAACTCTGGGAAAGTGTTGGTAGGATGGCCAACTACATTTCACAAGGCACAAGGTGGAGATGTCTTAAGAACTCTAGGACTGTTTGCCTTATTCAATTTTTTTATCCTTTTAGTGTTATCGGCTAGTGTCACTACAAGTGTTTCCTGACTTGTGATGTCCTTATTAGAGGCGATATGGACAACACCTGTAAAGATAATACCTAATTTTCCTAACATTTTTGGTGGGACAAATACTAGACTGGCATCATGAGAGCCATGGTTGGTAATGTAAGGGTTTCCATGACCTGGTGTGATACACAACCAAATGGGGGATATAATAAGGGGGTTGAGGTAATGTCATATGGAAGAAATGTTGAGTCGGTAGCAGCTATAGAGCTCTGGTTCCTGACTCAATTCGATCTTTGATGATCTCATCATGCACACTATAGCTCATCTAGTTACTAGAGCTTCTCCTAGAAATAAAAGAGGTTCTCTAGGGTATGTTCCGAGGAGAGTGGATGGTTTGAGATTACTGGGAGAAAACTCTGTGTATGTTGTGACCAACTCTGCATATGAATCTGCGTATGGTAGCATACCATCAAGGGTGGTTACAAGTTTCTTCTCATAATATGTGAGTTGGTCTACAATAATGACTTTCCCTTAGCGAGGGAACATCATCACTCTGAATATGGAGGATGCTACTATAGTCACAACATACATATAACTTCATCCAAGAAGTATGTTATAGTCCAGTTGTCAGTCTAAGCCTTCAATGTCAATGAGCATAGTCTTGTCAGTCAGATGTACTAGTATGTGTTGAAAAATACCTATAGGGGCGAATGGGCACCCATCATATAATCTAAGAATGTTATCAGGTTGTTTCATTTATGGTGATACTAAATTTTTCCGAACCATTTTTGACATAATACATGTGGGTTATCCTTCATTAATGATGCAATGATGAATGGTGATGTTATGGATTGAAACCAATATTTGAAAGGTGACTAGAGAAGGTAGTCGTGGGCTCTCTTTGTATAGATAGAAAACCATTAAGTGAGAATCAGAAAGGTCGATTGCACCTAATGTGAAAAGTAAGGCTTTCTATTGGGATCGACAAGATTGTAGGATTTCTAATACTAACATAGATGAGGTGGGTTGATCAAAGTCATCCACTATGCTATAGCTATGAGCAACCTTTGAATTATGTCATGTACGCCTCATGGGACCTTTTATCATTTTTGGCATAGGTTTAATAAGTACCCTAGAAATGGTTATTGGCACTATGGGTATGGTTGTGCTTGAGGGCGCTGGGCTAGTGTCTGGGAGAGTTTCATAATTTATATTTCACATTTGTAAGAGAAGTTATTCTCCTTCCATGTAGATATCGGAATGAGAATTGTTTTGAGTGTTCCCTCAAGAATTTTTTTTGTCAGGGTGGTTGATTTTGCTGAGTGTTAACCACTCCTTGATGGTGGAAAGGTTCCTACATTACTAAAAGCTATTATCCTCCCCCCCCCATCCCAAATTTCCCTGGATTCTTTTAAAATTAGCGATCTCGGGATAATGGTGGATGTAATGACCATACTCCCCACATATTGCACAAGAATTATTGGTCCTTATATTGGTCGTCTTGTTTTTCCTTTGAGAGTTTTGGTTGGATCCTCATTGTCATTTTGGTTGGGGTTGCCCCCAACCTGTATTTGTGGGGGGCGTTTCTTATTTTTTCCCCCCTATCAAGGGTCTCCCTTTGGAATTTTCTTAACAACGATCACAGGATTGTTAGTATTCTCCTGGTGATATGACAATTGTTTTTGAGCTTTGGATAATTTCACTAAACTAACCCCTATGGTAATTTATGCTAATGGTATATTTTATTGTTGTGAGAGGAAAGGAGAATATTAGTTTCCTTGTCCTTGATTGGCGTACACATTCTGGGATGAATCTCTTACGTCGGTATACCTAGATGAGTATTGGTTTGCTTGGTGGGGGGGGGGCGGTAAGGTCATCCATGTGGGGAATGATATTGGTTAACCCTGTTTGCCATATTTTTCAATGGTGCAGGCTGACCAGAGTGGTATCTTGAGTGTGATAAATTCTGAGTAGTAGCGAATGTTTGACTAGAAAATGAATATGCATGATATTGGTAACTGTTGTTCGGTTGAGTTTGGGTTAAGGACTTATTGGAATGTATTAATCACTATTAAATGGCTAAGATTGTACACATAAATTATCAATCCAGGGATGTATTTTATCTCAATGACAGTTGCACTATCTGTGGCGATACATCAAACCAGAAGAAAAATCAAAATAAATAGCAATCGTTGCTAAATCTATTGCTAAAAATTAACACTTGTGTAGGAATAAAAACAATCTATAGGAATGTAATTATGCCTCAATAAAATGGTACCTAGCGCGCCACACAACAATTACACCAGCTGGTATTTATAATCCCATTCCTGTAACAACATAATAATATCTAAACTAAAACAGATCTAATTGCAGCTATAAAAACAACAACAACACTTCCACCAATATGTAAAGAAAATAAGAAATATCGTACTACTTTAACCGTTGCGGTCACTGCTAAAGAGGAGGGACCTTCCTCCCTATCACGGCATAGGAAGAGATAAAAAATAAATGGAAATTAAACCAGAAAATGCATGTAACAAAAACAAAGTGATATCTTTGTATTAATGTGACCAAAATTACAGAGCCAAAAGTAATATTTTTCTCCACTAACCCAGTTGAACTCAAGGGTCAAGAGTTATATAATGGTTACATGTTCAGAAAAACAAGGAATAGATCAGTCATGATAATCTTACAATTCTCATGCTGATAAAAATAAGATATAAATAGCTACAACCAATTCCTTAATAAAAAAACTGACTGGAAGAATATGGATTACAATAAAAACTGCCTAAAAGTTGTCATCCTAATATACAATTGTAATGACTTCTATAGATGTCATGGAAAATGAAAGTTGTAGCGTAACAACAATTGAGGACAGGTCGACATCTGGAAGTTGATGATATCCAATCAACAATACAACGGTAACAACAGTTTGTAATAGCAGTTTGTAACAACACCGTGATGTAACAACATCATAGTGTAGCAACTCATTGTAACAGCACACTTTCAACTAATTTTTTACGCCTCATGCTCTAGATATTTTGTGCTAAGAATAACATTTAGAAAGACAACAAAAGTTCAGAGAACTTCTTCCAACATTCAACCTAGTTATCCAAAGCAAAGGAAATGATACATCATTATAATCAATGAAATGACCAGATGATGAAATAAGGTAAAACAACACTATTTAAGATAGAAAAGAAGGGAAAAGGAAAAGGTAATCCCAAGGTTTGAGGTCAAAATGTAAAAATGGGGGAAACAAATGTAGGAAATAAGTACAAAAATGGCACCCAGCGTCTTCCCCTAGCTGAAGCACTTTCATGTCCTCATGAAAAAATATCATCTCCCATGATAATATCTCCTGTGTGTGTCAGTGAAGTCATAAGCATCGGTTGTTTCTTCATCTAGAAACTTGTACACATGAGTAGCCATTAGGTATCGTGTCCAAGACTCTTCTTCATATTTTCTCAATTCAAAATGAACGTGGTATTATTCTATAGGTAACCATATCAAAATGAATTTAAATCATAGCCCAATACAAGAACCACCAAGGGTCTGTATTACTTAGGCATATGCTGGTACATGTGTAACAACTATTACAAACTTCTGAAATGCAAACGGGTCCCCTTCTAACAACTCAACACTGTTGGCTTTTGTATGCTTCACACACCCAGTTAGGGCTCAACTCTTCATTTTTGAAAACTGATTAAGGAAAAATCCCACTATCCTTCTTCGCTAGGTGGTAGTAGGTTCCCTTATCCTAGGAGTGCTCAACATCTTTCTAAATTCTCGCCTTAATTTGGAGGCCCATCTTGGTTCTGCTTGGATCCATAATGTTTCCTTTTCTTCATTGGCATCCATAGAATTTGTGGACAAATGCCACTCAATCTGATTCCTCATAAATGAAATGAAGGCTTTTAACTACAAATCCCCCATGTAGGAGAATATAATTACTACCTTTTTCATAGTTGCGTGCTCACAAATTATATTGTGCAAAAATAACTCACACAATAGGATTTTTTTATCAAAATCAGAAGCACAAAAGACATCTAAAAAGGTGCATGTGGAAGAACCCATATAGGGAATGTTCTTCGTGACGACTTTTAAATTAAATAGGTAATAGTGTTCCCATATGAAAATGGGGTAGGATGGTGAAGGTCTCCTGCACTCCAACAAATTGAGGGCAAGCTCATGGATTTTTTTCTTATCCATAGTCAGATCCTGAACCTGTTGCTGTAATAGTAGCAATACTTCTTTACGACTTCCTTCCACATACACTCTTCCCAACCTTTATTTAGTTCTTCCTTCATCCGTTTTCCCTATAAATAAGTGATCTCCTTCTGATTTTCTTTCAATGAGATCACCCCCTCCCAAAGGGAGATTTCCTCTTGTTTCCATTTTTGCAATTCGAAAATCAACAAAATTTTCTTGGAACTCCATCTCCCGGCAGGACTTGACGTTCCTCTACATTCAACATCAACATCATTAGTGGGTGTAACAGCCTCTGTTGGATGGGCCTGCTCTACCTCTACTACTGGTTCTTGTGTAACAATAGCTTCATCAGTGGGTTCTTGTGTATCAACCCCTTTATTTTTGCCTAGGATAGCCTCTGTGCACACTACCGGTTCTTTTGTAACAGTAGTGGCCTCCACAGGTTCTTGTGTATCGGCTTCTAGGTCCATTACTACAGGAGGCTCAGCTTTAAATGTTTGTTCTCCTATAATAGCAGTATCCATTAGGGGAATTTTGAGGTCTAAAATGGGCCTTCTAAGGAAATTATAAAATAATAGTGGGAATAATAAAATAAGATTTGATTACATCATCAAATTTTAGAGGGAAAAAAGAAAAAACTACTTTTTCAACTCATATTTTCAACTTATCTCCCAAATTTTTTACTCAAATTTCAAGTGGGAGTACCAGTTGGATGCAAAATTTAATTCCTCTTCCAAGGAATACCTATGTTGCATACTTTCAATGGGCCCTGCTACACGAAAAATGATAAATACATGAAAAATGTGATTGCAATCACATTTTTTTATGTATTTCTCATTTTTCGTGTAGAAGGGTCCATTTAAAGTATTCAACATTAGTACTCCTTGGATGTGGAATTATATTTTGCATCCAACAGGTACTCCCACTCGAAATTTGAGTAAAAACTTTGGGAGATAAGTTGAAAATACGAGTTGAAGATGTAGTTTTATTATTTTTTTATTTTTTTATATTTTTACCCTTTTACTTATATAATGGTGAATCATCCCCCATGGTTGACATCATCATCTTGAATCTTATTGGTTCTTATAGAGTTTATTTTTGTTGTACATTTTTCTTAGGAGGACCATTTTAGAGCTCAAAATTCTCCTAATGCCTTAGCAGGTTCTTGTGGGATAGCCTCCCGAAGTTCTATTTATGTTTCCATTGAGCCGAAGTTTTCCCCACAGAACTTATACCTTGTTGTTGTTAATCCTTGAGAACATGATGTGCATATGGATACTAAAATTTCCTTCCCCTCAGCTAATATTTGTTTCAATTGTTCATTTTATTTTCTTAAATTTTCAATTTATGAATGCAGAACATGAGTTTCCTCCTCACCTAATGAGGAGGGTTCTTTTCCTTCATCTTCTGATCCTTCTACTTCTTTCTGATTAGCAGATGTGGGAAATGGTTCCATCGGCAGGCTAAATCTCACCCTCTATTTTGGTCATCTATCTCCAATCAGCTTGTCAGTGGGTTCTTTTCAAATTCTGACCCTAACAGGTTGGGTTTGGACTTCATCTTTTGCATGACTTCCTTCGAAAGTAGCAGCCTATTCTCTCTAGCTTGTCCTACGTCTTTTCCAATTATATTCTTCCCAACTCCTTCCCTGATGGCTCAGGGAATAAATTACAATAAATTTTATAATTCCATGGTTGGTCACACAGGCTTCAGGATGTGTTGTCATCTTAACTGCTGCAACTATATGTTTAATGTTTCCTAATAGGAAAAATGGGAAGTTAATCTTCTGCTGGTGCCAAAGATTATTTAGTAAAGGGAAATGGTAATTGAAGATGATTTTGGATCTCCCCTTGCAAGTATTTTACTTTATCATACCCAGGGCGACATCTTCCCATGGTTGGGGGAGTGATAATCTATCAACCCCTCTTCCCTTATTTTCCAACCTTTCCTCTCCTTCAAGAAAATATTCCTTCAAAGAAGGGTCGTTAACTTTCCTCTTGAACCATAATTAGGGGAATTTTTAGGTCTAAAATGGGCCTCCTAAGGAAATTATAAAATAATAGTGGAAATAATAAAATAATATTTGATTACATCATCAAATTTTAGAGGGAAAAATGAAAAAACTACTTTTTCAACTCGTATTTTCAGCGTTTCTCACAAAGTGTTTACTCAAATTTCGAGTGGGAGAACTTGTTGGATGAAAAATTTAATTCCTCATCCAAGGAGTACCCATGTTTTATACTTTTGATGGATCCTCCTACATGAAATATGAGAAATACATGAAAATCGTGGTTGCAATAATGTTTTTTCATGTATTTCTCATTTTTGGTGTAGTAGGATCCATCAATAGTATGCATCATGGGTACTCCTTGGAAGCAGAATTAAATTTTACATCCAACAAGTACTCCAACTTGAAATTTGAGTAAAAAAATTGGGAGATAAGTTGAAAATACGAGTTCAAAAATTATTTTTATTATTTTATTATTTTTTAATATTTTTACCCTTTTACTTAAAAAATGGTGAATCATCCCCCATGGTTGACGTCATCATCTTGAATCCTATTGGTTCTTATAAAGTTTATTTTTTTTATACATTTTTCTTAGGAGGCCCATTTTAGACCTCAAAATTCCCCTAATGCTCGGTCCTTCAGTTGGGAATGTGGTCACTCGGTAATCACTTCTTCTGTTACCTCAATTTGCAGGCCCCTGACTCAGGTCTGGTGGTCATTCAAATTCTTAGCAAATTCAATTGCAATAGACTCATCTAATCCTTCCAACCTCTAAAAATATTCAAGCCACCCGACGTCCCTAAATACCTAATAAGCTTCAGGATAGTTCTGCAAAGCTTTAGTGGTGTCCGGCTCATGTATTACTACTACTCCTCACAACTTTTTGTTAATTCTAAATCACTTCTTAAGCTCGACCAATAGTAATATCGCCACACTACTTGTTCTCTCTCAACACCCTCCTCTACTTATCCTGGATTAAGAATTTAAGACAAGGATAGAAGACTTCAGCTAAGGGAGGTGATGATAGGTGACAAGATTTACGAATGACTAGATCGTACTTCGCACATTCCTAAATTAATGTCTAATTATGAAAAATAATGGGCTTTAAGTACAAATGCCTTTTTCAGCCATATTTGGTCATAATTGGTTATCGTGCTATTTAATTTCATGCATGCGAGGTTAATGACAGTTTCAATACTATGGATTTGTTGCAATGATTACGATATTTATCCCCCCCAAATTTAATGATGACAACCACCCACGGTCGTCACGAGAATGTCATAACTTTCCATTAATCATCAAATTATTAAGTGATGATGTTACACTTTTAAATGACGTACCTAGGACAATGTGAAGGAGGAATTTTAATGTGATGGTGTAATTGCTTCTAGTGATCATGGAGGTTAGGCTTGACTGTTGTAATTATTGTCACATGTCAGGATAATGATGAGATATGACACATTGTTCATGGTTGTCGGTTGTTATACGTGTAACAGCCAAGACAGCCAGTGTGTTACTCTTCAAAAAAACATGATGATTAGGAAAAATAGATATGGAAAAGAAAGAAAAAATAAGTAACATCATCTTGTAAGGTATGTTAGGAGGGAAGGATGATGTTTTGAAAAGGGGGATAAAACTGAGTGTAACAGCCACCATAGAAGTGGTTTTCAGCTATTACAAATTGTCTGACTGTGCCCCTAAAAGAGGTTTTCACAATTAGATTATTATTATTATTATCATTATTATTATTTTATTTTTAACAGGTGTAACAACCACCATAAGAGTGGTTTTCAGCTGTTACACTTATTGGAATTTCAAATTTCACGCTACACAAGGGAGCATTCTCCTACTATTGTAACATAAAGATTAGTCTGTGACAATGTTAACAAATTATTCCTTCGAAGCAGGTTGATGATATAACCTCAGATGGTGCCCATTAACGAGTAACGATGTCTTAACACTATCAATGGTAACCAATTATATAGTCCTATTTTCAAATCCCATGTCTACTTCGTAAGGACTCAGCCATCTGGTGCAGAGCTTTCCTTTGAAATTCTTGAATCTTGAATCGTACAAGAGATCCCAATCTCCTTTATGAAATTTCTTCTTCTTAATGAACCTCTCATGCCATCAAGCTCTTTGCTGCTGACTGATCTCTGTCTGTTGAATGGCAACCAACTGTTTCTCTTCCAACTCATTGAGTTGGTTCAGTCTTTCTCTTTGTGTTGTGCTTAAATCCAAATTGACTTGAAATGTTGTTCTCAATGTATTTATTTCGAACTCCATGGGGAATAAAGGATTCTTACCATACACTAATTTAGATGGTGAGAAGTCTGTAGTATTCCTCCATGTTGTTCTATAAGCCCACAATACCTCTGGAAATTTTTTGTACCAATTTCTTTGGTTGTTGGCTACTGTCTTTGTTAAAATTCCCTCAATAAGTTTGTTGGTGTGCTCCACTTGACCATTTGGTCAAAAAAGGTCGATCAATCATTAGTTTGGACAGATTCCCCATAACATGGATAGTAGACAGGTTCCTCAGCTTCCTTCTAGGCTTTTTGACAGACATATCTCTCATTGTTTTAGCATAGATAGGTACTTCCTTACGAGCTTGTAACAGTGGAATCCACACATACAAATTTTGTAATTCCTTGAGGAACTTAGATTTAGTTTGTGAGGTTGGCCCGATTTCAATTAATCATCGAAGGTATAGAGGATCCTGAACCTTAATAGTTGAGTCAGTTGTCACAGATGCACCAACCATTCTTGGGTTGGATGTTGTAGAAACAACAAGCTTTCCCAATATGGCTGCTACAGGTGTAACAACAAGTGTTGTATCAGCTATTATAGGTGTAACAACTATTTCAAAATCGACTATATCCTTTCTAGGAAACTCACATTCTTCCTCGGTAATGATGGGAGTATGCTCTGGTCTAATTAATTTTCCGGATTGAAGTTGAACCTCATTAAGCCCAATAGGAGTGATAAGATAAGTCTGGAAGGTAACTAGTGCATCTATTCTCTAAGCTGCCTTATTATTCGGATTGGGGTTAGGTTGCATGGGTAGTTGGGGTCGGACAGGAGGTGCAAGAGTTTGAGGAGGAGGCAGTTGTAGCTGCTGCTACATTGGTAGTGAAGAGGGCACTAGACCTTGGCCATTACCTCTCCAATTCTGACTCTAAGGATAATATTGTGGTGGAGGATATTGCATTGGTGGAGGGGAAGGCCACTAATTCCATGGTGAAGGAAATTGTGTTGAGAAAGGAGTAGGATATGGCCATGGAAATCACTAACCATTATAAACATTATTCCAAGTATTAAAAGAGGAAAAATATGGAGGCATACCTATAGGTCGTTGTTTCCATGGTATCTTTGACCTGATGAAGTAGGAAGACTGGACATCCTTGCTTGATTCCTTAAGCATTGATTTCAGTCTGGGTAGTTCTAGGAATTGACTAGTGGAATGCGCCAACTCACATATGTTACACAAGCTAGTGCTACATAGTCTGCATTCTCTTTCTAAATGTTTCTTTTTGCATTGAAGACAAAATATTTCGAAAGTTGCTTCAGCTTCAGCTTATTCTTTCTTAACTTGTACCATGGTAATCTGGGCAGAGAGAGTACTGAGGATGTCGGTTTTAAAATCCTCAAATATATTTCCGATCTCTGCTCTGGTTACTCCTCCACTTGTGTACTTCTGTATCCAAAATGAATGGTCTTGAACTGAACTTCTTGTACCTTGACTGGTCATCTTGTGTTGATATTCAACAAGATGATGAAGCTTAGTGAAAATTAGTCACCTTCACTAAGTGGGCCCGCAGGCTATTTTTAGGTGTAAGTCTTTTTTTAGACATGGTGATCATATTTCAGAAGCTGCAGGATGCTATTTGTGGATGGTTGGTCAAGTTGGAAAAATAGATGAAATTATATTTTTAGAAGATTGGGTGAAGTCTATTTATAGATCGTCAATCTAAAAGTATATGTGTCGATTGTTATTAGCCCTTGATAATAATCAAACTCTAAATATCAACTCATTCTCTTGGAGAACTTTATTTCAGTATACAGATTTGGAAAAACCAGTTGGCTGAAGGAATTACGCAATTCTTAGGGTTTACTGGTGGTTCATGCATGGAGGACCTAGTTAGAACTGAAGTGGCAAAGTTATGATAGAGTTGCAAGAGTAGATCATGGAGTTGTTATTCAGTTTAACTCAGTTATTGGAGTTAAACTCAATTGAGCTAGTTGTATCTAGTTTAACTGAATGATACACTAGTGAGAGTGTAGTGAATTAATTAGTTAATTAATTCAAAAATAATAACTCACTAATCAACTGAACAAATACAACAGTTAACTACAGCGCATGTCAGTTCCAGTGGAGACCCAGTGGAGAGGTAGGTGAAAGGGTGAGATGGACTATCTATTGTGACTATAGTGATGCATTGATTGCATCATACACGCATTGGAGTTGCCAATGAGAATTGCACAGTCAAGGCAAGGCCAATTCGAATTCATTCAGGGGTCTTCCTCAACAAGGATTGCATAATGGAGGTAGGCTATCAGGAGGCAAGAAATCAGTGCATGGATTTGGAGATTTCTTCATGATAGTGTGTGATGATTGTATTGTACTAAGAGCTTGATGTACTAAGCTTCGTATCAGATTGTTACATGATCTCCATGATACATAATATATGATAGTTGTGGTTTTTAGCTTCAGGCTTTCCTGCTAAACAACTGTGTTATGTGTGATTGTTTTTATTGCTTCATGTGTTTGTAATTGCGCTTTAAATTTCCGTAAAATATTAATATTGGAAGGATTCTATATTTAGCAAGAAGATAAATATTGTTAGATCAGGAGAATCTATATATATCCATGCATATGTTATATAATTTTTACATGGTATTGGAGTGAAGGATAATCCCTATCTTGTTGAGAGGGAGCATTGAGATTCAAAAAGATGATGAAGCTTAGTGAAAATTAGTCACCTTCACTAAGTGGGCCCGCGGGCTATTTTTACGTGTAAGTCTATTTTTAGACTATGTTTATTTTTAGACATGGTGATCATATTTCAGAAGTTGCAGGATGCTATTTGTGGATGGTTGGTCAAGTTGGAAAAATAAATGAAATTCTATTTTTGGAAGATTGGGCGAACTCTATTTATAGATCGTCGATATAAAAATAGACATGTTGATTATTATTATCCCTTAATAATAATCAGACTCTAAATATCAACTTATTCTCTTGGAGCACTTTATTTCAGTATACAGATTTGGCAAATCAGTCGGCTGAAGGAATTACACAATTCGTAGGGTTTATTGGTGGTTCGTGCATGGAGGACTTAGTTAGAACTGAAGTGGCAAAGTTATGACAGAGTTGGAAGATTATTTCATGGAGTTGTTATTCAGTTTAACTCAATTATTGGAGTTAAACTCAGTTGAGCTAGTTGTATCTAGTCTAACTGAATGATACACTAGTGACAGTGGAGTGAATTAATTAGTTAATTAATTCACAAATAATAACTCACTATCGATGCACTTGTGAGCGGAAGCATGAAAAATTGCGGTTTATGTGCAAAAACATTGTCCTCAGAGAGTAATTTTGCGCAGTCAGATCAGTGCAAGGGATGTACTATGGGTAAGTTTGTGAAGACCACCTTTCTTGAGAAGGATAACCGTGCTTTGGTGATCCTAGAGAGAATTCACACAGACGTGTGTGGACCTTTCTCGGTTGCTTCAACAGTAAAACATAGGTATTATGTTATTTTGTTAATGAATATTCTTGTAGATGTTGTATCTTCTTCATGCAGAAGAAGCTGTATCTTCTTCATGCATAAGAAGAGCTAAGAATTCTCAAAGTTCTATGAGTTTAAAGCATCGATGGATAAGGAGTAGGGGAAGCAAGCGAAGGCTCTGCAGAGCGATAATGGTGGTGAATATATCTCGGGTGAATTCAAATACTTCTATAGCAAAGAGGGAATTTGAAGAGAACTCATAGTGCCTCATAACCCACAGCAAAATGGGGTCGCGGAGAGGAAGAACAGAACGATAGTGGGTGCTACACGAGCTATGCTTGAGAGGGAGCTACACTTGCATGCAGAGGAGGAGCTACTTGTTCCCAAAGATGAGCCTCTAGATGTGGATCAGACACAGGGGGAGATTCATGGAGTGGAGGAGTCCACTCATGCAGAAGAAAACACCAGAATAGGTAGAAAGCGTACCACAGAAGCTGAGAGACTGAAGCTTGATGCGGCACAGAATGTAGGAGTCCCTACATCACAGCGCAGACAGAGATAGTCACCTAACCGATTTACTCGATACATGGCTCTTATGAGCAAGTGTATCATGACAGATCCATCTTCTTTCGAAGAAGTAGTGAAGTAGCCCACATGGGTAGATGCCATGGTGGAGGAGTATGACTCCATTGTCAGAAAGAGTGCTTGGGATATTGTTCCAAGGCCGGTGGGTAAATCATTTGTAGGTTCAAGATGGATCTACAAGGTAAAGCAAGCTGCTGATGGGAGCGTCGAGAAGTATAAGGAAAGATTTGTTGCCCGAGGCTTATCACAGATCGAGGGGATTAATTATGAAGAAACCTTTGCAGCTGTCACACGATATTCTTCCATAATGACCATCCTTACTCTCTTAGCGCAGATGGGTTGGCACATTCATCAGATGGATGTGAAGACTACGTTCCTTAATGGGATCATTGAGGAAGAAGTGTACATTGAGCATCCTGAAGTATTTGAAATCTTCAACAGTGAGTCGCATGTGTGCAAGCTCAAAAGAGCATTGTATGGGCTGAAGCAAGCACCATGTGCTTGGTACACTCAGATTGACAGTTATTTCACTAGACTTGGCTTCACCAAGAGTGAGGTGAATGCAAACCTGTACCAAATTGTGGTGGAGGGTAAGATTTTAATCATTGTTCTTTATGTTGATGATTTAATACTAACAGGTGATGAGCAGTTGATACACTCATGCAAGGCCGACCTTGCAAAGGGGTTTGAGATGAAGGATTTGGGCCTCCTTCATTATTTCCTTGGATTGGAAATATGGCAACGGGAAGGTGAACTGTTTGTGTCTCAAGGCAAGTATGCCTGGGAGATACTGGAGAAGTTTCACATGTTAGGCTGCAAGCCTATCGGCACTCATCTTCCAAGAACTTGGAGGAAAGAGGATGCTACATCTATAGAGGTAGTGGATGCCACTGTTTATCGACAGTTGGTAGGTTCGCTCATGTATTTAGTTAATACAAGACCAGACATATGCTATGTAGTGAATCAGCTTTCACAAGTGATGGTTAAGCCTACCGAGCTCTTTTGGAAGGCAGGCAAGCATGTCCTAAGGTATCTCAGTGGCACATCTGAGTATGGATTATGCTACATAGAAATGGATGAGGTGAAGTTGCATGGCTTCACTGATCTAGATTGGGTAGGCAGCCCAACAAACAGAAAGAGCACATCAGGAGGGGTTTTCAGTATCAGATCTACAATAGTTTCTTGGTACAACCAGAAACAAAGATCCGTGGCACTCAGTTCAGCGGAAGTAGAATACATGGCAGCAAGTCAACCTGCATGTAACACTGTTACCAATGAAATAGGTAACCTGACCTCAAAACGAGAACTCTAGCCCAAAAAGACTAAAAAAACATGAAAAAACACCCCAAAAACAAAAAAAAGTGTATTCCAGAATGCACTTGGTTTTTTTTAAAGGTTAAATTTCAACATTTTATAAAATTATGCTAAAAACAAAATTGTTTCTTGAAAAAAGGATTGAAAAAACACCCTCAAAACAAAACCAGTTGATGCTGGAATAACAAAAAGAAAAAAATTGTGTCATATTTTTGACATTTTTAAAAATAGATATAATTTTTTTTTATTTTTAAAATTCAAACATTAAAAAAACCTAAAATTCAAGAAGAAAATAAATCTAAAAAATCAAAACATCTTAAAGCTTAAAATTTAAAAATATATAGGAATAAAAAAATAAAAATAAAAACAAAATAAAAATTTTAATTCAAACATTAAAAAAAACCTAAAATTAAAAAAAATAATAATAAATAAAGATTAAATATAGAAATAAAAAAAAAAAAAATAAAAAAAAAAAATATTAAATTAAAAAAAAAAAAAAAAAAACAAGTTAAAAAAAGAAGGAAATTATAAAAAATAAAATATAGAAATTAAATTTAAAAAAGAAAAAGAAAATGTTTATTAAATTAAAATTAAAAATTAAATTTAAAGAAATATATCAAATTTTAATCAATTTAAAACTTAAAAAAAAAAACATAATTTAAATTAAAAGTAAAAAAATGAAAAATTAATTAAAAATAAAAAAATAAAAATAAAATACAATAAAAATATTAAATTTAAAAAAATATATATTAAAAAAACAAATAAATTTTAAAAAATAAATAAAATTTAAATTATAAAAAATAAAATTAATATATATGAACTTAAATTAAAAATATATATATTAGATTTTATTAAAATTTTAAAAAAAATGTTAACATTAAAATAAAAAATTAAATTTAAAAAAAAAAATATTAAATTTTAATAAATAAATGAATAAACAAATAAATTTTGAAATAAAAAATAGATTTTAAATATAAAGAAAAAAAAACATTGTTAAAATAAAAAGTTAAAAAACTTTAAAAATCAATTAAAAATGAAAAATTGAAAAAAACATATTAAAAAAAGTATATTAAATAAAAAATAAAATAAGAAACAAAATAATTTGAAAATATTAAGTTGAATTAAAAAAAAAAATTTAATTTTAAATACATATTTTTAATTGAAATGAAAAAAATATAGAAATTTTATGTAATTAAAAAAAATAATAATAATAAAAAAATAAAAAATAAAAAAGTAAAAAATAAAAATATATTACATTGAAATAAATTTAAAAAAAAATACAAAATTTATTAAATTTTAAAAAATTAAATGAAAAAGCTAAACATAAAATTTTATAATAAAAAATAAAATATGAAAAAAAAACAAATAAATAAATTTAAAAAAAAACAAAATTTAATAAAAATTATTCACAAAATTTAGAAAAAAATAAAAAAATAAAAAAAAAATAAATTAAAAAAAATGAATAAAACTAAAAAAAAAAAAAAAATTAAAAAACACAAAAAAATTAAAACAAATTAAATTTCAAATACAAAAATTAAATTTAAAAAAAAAAAAAATTAAATTTTTTGAATTTAAAAATAAAAATAAAAAGAATCAAATTAAAAAAAAAAATATTTAAAAAAAAAGAAAGAATTTTTTGATCGTGGTGACGCCGCCAATCGGCCTCCTGCGCAGGTGGCGGCCGAGGCTGATTCCGGGAATCGCCCTCCTGCGACGGGAGGGCGATTCCGGGAATCGGCCTCCCGTGGTGGGAGGGCGATTTCTGGAATCGGCCTCCTGCGGTGGGAGGCCGATTGGTGGCGCCACCATGATCAAAAAATTCTTTTTTTTTTCTCTTTTAGTTATTTTTAATTTCTAGTCATTTTATTTTTATTTTTTTAATTTTTTTTTTAGTTTTCCTTTTTAATTTTTAATATTTTTTAATTCGTATATATATATATATATATATATATATATATATATATATATATATATATATTAATTTTTAATATATATATTTTTTTTAATTTTTGTTTCTAATTTCAAAAATTTAATTTTTTTTTTTTTTTTAATTGAAATTTTTTATTTTAAATTTAGTTTGTTTTAATTTTTTTTTGTTTTTTTTGTAATTTTGTTTTTAAATTTAATATTTTAGATTAATTATTTTTTAAAATTTAAAATTTATTTATTAAATTTATTAAATTTTAATTTAATTTAATTTTTTTTTTTAATCTTTTAGTTTATTTCATTTTTCATATTTAAAATTTAAAAATTGTTTCATTTAAAAAAAACCAGTAAAGTTATAGATATTTGTTTTTTAATTATTTGCATGTGGTTTTTTTCATTTTTTTTTGTATTTTAATGATAATTTTTTTTTTTTTTTTAATTTTCTTTTTGAATTTTAAATTTTGTTTTTTTCTTTAATTTGTTTTTTTTGTTAATTTGAAAATTTGTATTTTTCTTTCTTATTATTATTATTTTTTTAATTTTAAATTTTTAAATTTAATTTTTTGTTTTTTATATTTTATTTTTTTATCTAAATTTTAATTTTGTAATTTTAATTATTTTTAAATTTTCTATTTTAAATTTTTGTTTTTTAATTATATGGTTTTTTTTAATAACTTAGAAAAAAATGTTTTTGATGTTTTTTTTTTCTAATTTTTTTGGTTAAATTTTGTTTTTCTTCTTTAAATTATGTGTTTTGTTTTCAAATTTTGTCATTTCTTTTGATATAATTTTCGAATATTTTTGTTTTTTATTTATTTATTTTTCTTTAAATTTTTTATTTTTACGAGTTAATTTTGTTTTTTTTTAGCATTTTTGTTGGTTTTTTTATTGTTTTTATTTATATTTTTTATCTAAGTTTTATGTTTTATTACCAACATGAAAATCACCACTCTAAAAAAAAAAGGTTGATGTTGCATCAATACGTTTCAAAATTAGCATGAAAATCACCGCTCTAAAAAAAAAATGTTGATGCTGCATCAATACATTTCAAAATTAGCATGAAAAACACTAACATTTTTAAAAAAATATTCATACTTCATAAATAAAAATATTAGAGTGTCAAAAATGTGCACTAAAAAAAAAAGGTGATTCTGCATCACAACTTTTCAAAATCGGGTGCTTTTTATGCGGCCAAAAAAAAGTAGGTAACAGTGCAGTTACCTATTTCATCGGTAACAGTGTTATGTGACGCTATCTGGATGAGGAAGATCCTGGTCAGGTTGTTCGATTCACATTCAGATCCTACAGTGATACATTGTGATAATCACAGTTGCATTAAAATCTCGATTAATCCTGTGTTTCATGATAGATCTAAACATAATGATATCTGGTATCATCATATGAGAGAATGTGTGTAGCGGAAGATCATGTTGCTTCAGTACATTCCTATGGAAGATCAAGATGCAGATATTCTAACGAAAGTGTTCACCAGGAGAAAATTCAAATACCATAGAGGTAGGATCGGGGTGAAGGATAATCCCTATCTTGTTAAGAGGGAGTGTTGAGAATAAAAAAGATGATGAAGCTTAGTGAAAATTAGTCACCTTCACTAAGTGAGCCCACAGGCTATTTTTAGGTGTAAATCTATTTTTAGACATGGTGATCATATTTCTGAAGTTGCAAGATGCTATTTTTGGATGGTTGGTCAAGTTGGAAAAATAGATGAAATTCTATTTTTAGAATATTGGGCGAAGTCTATTTATAGATCGTCGATCTAAAAATAGATGTGTCGATTATTATTAGCCCTTAATAATAATCAAACTCTAAATATCAACTTATTCTCTTGGAGCAATTTTTTTCATTATACAGATTTGGAAAATCAGTGGGTTGAAGGAATTACGCAATTCCTAGGGTTTACTGGTGGTTCATGCATGGAGGACTCAGTTAGAACTAAAGTGGCAAAGTTATGACAGAGTTGGAATAGTAGTTCATGGAGTTGTTATTCAGTTTAACTCAGTTATTGGAGTTAAACTCAGTTGAGCTAGTTGTATCTAGTCTAACTGAATGATACAATAGTGAGAGTGGAGTGAATTAATTAGTTAATTAATTCACAAATAATAACTCGCTAATCAATTGAACAAATACAACAGTTAACTACAGTGCATGTCAGTTCTAGTGGAGACCCAGTGGAGAGGTAGGTGAAAAGGTGAGATGGACTATATGTTATGACTATAGTGATGCATTGATTACATCACACACACATTGGAGTTGCCAATGAGAATTGTACAGTCAAGGCAAAGCCAATTCGAATTCATTCAGGGGTCTTCTTTAACAAGGATTGCGCAGTGGAGGTAGGCTATCAGGAGGCAAGAAATCACTGCATGGATTTGCAGATTTCTTCATGATATTGTGTGACGATTATATTATACATAGAGCTTGATGTACTATGCTTTATATGAGATTGTTACATGATCTCCATGATACATAATATATGATAGTTGGGGTTTTTAGATTCAAGCTTTCTCGTTAAAAAACTATGCTATGTGAGATTGTTTTTATTGTTTCATGTGTTTACAATTGAGTTTTAAATTTCCACAAAAGATTAACAATGGAAGGAATCTGTATTTAGCAAGAAGATAAATATTGTTAGATCATGAGAATCTGGATATATACATGCATATGTTATATAATTTCTACATCTTGAACTCTGCAGACAAAGCTTCATTATTTCTTCAAGTGGTTCTTGCGATATGTCTCCTTCTCCCAACAGATTCAAGTGCTCTAGACAATAATCTCTTTTACTTATTAGGAATATAGGTTTCAACCTTTTTGTGGCTAAGTTATCAAACTTAGACCTTTGTGGATTATAATGGAATTGTTCCGTGTAGTCTTCTAAGCTCTCCTCTTCCTTCTATGTAATTCTGAAGATTTCTTCCTTCAAATCCCTGGTTCGATAGTAATCTTGATACTTAAAGAGGAAAGCCTCCCTCATGTCATTCCAGGTTCGGATCGTGCCGACTCCCAATCTCATGAACCATCTTAAGGTTTCTCATTTTAGAGTATCCGGAAAAAAATTCATTTTCTGGGAATCTGAAGTGCACTCATATCTCCTACACAACACATTGAATTCGAACCTAAAGGTATCGGGATATTCAACATCCATCCCTTGAAAGGACAGTAGAGATGATAAAGGAATTTTTTTCATAGGAGCTTCATCCCCTGTCGCCAATATCAGGAATTCAGAAGTAATAGTACCATCTGTCTTAACATTCTCGTCCCCTATGGTTGATCCTTCTTGATGGGATGAACTGACCTCGAAATATGTAGGGGATTGAAAAATAAATAAAGGGTCAAGTTGTTCCAAGACTAGTTTCACTGCACTACCCACATCCAAATGATGATCAACTAAATGTTGTTCCTCAAGCCCCTGATGCTCCTCACTAGTCTCCCCTTTTCCTTCAATTTTTAGATTTTGATCAATGGCCTTCCACTGCTATTTCAAATCTAGAGTCTTGATATCATGAGTGGATATGATTTTTGAAGGCTAATGAGGTCCAGAAACAGAAGGTACCGATGCCTCAAGCTTTGACATAGTAGCAGCTTTCTGTGGTCCTGTCTTCCTATTATCCATATAGGAAGTAAATTTTTCCTTTTATGCTTTTAAAATTAGATCTCCAAAGAATGTCCTTCTTCCCAAGTATGCACTCTTCTTTTCCTTTTTACGACCCGTCTTTCATATAGTTAGATAGAGTGGGGGTTGTTTTGTATTTCTCTATTGTCCTACTAGCACACATGGACCCTATGTGTATATATCCTTCTTACAAGTGCTTTAGTTTCTACAGTGGTGAGCTCTCCCAAGTATGTTAGAGCGATACGCAGGTTCTTACCTCTCGTCTTATTGCCCAATGACTCTATTGCTAAAGACACACTGAAGAAAAACACCCAAAGCTCACACCTCTAAGTGCCCCAACGTATCAATGGTGAGCCTACCCAGGTATGTTAGAGTGATGTGCAGGTTGTTACCTTTCATCTTACCACCCAACAATTGCTGACTAGGAACACCCTATCATCAAACAAACAATTCTGGTTGATTGGATCGTTAATTAAAACCCTAGAAACAATGCCAAAATGTTGGATTGTATTAATCACTATTAAATTAATAATATGGTACACATAAATTATCAATCTAGGGACATCTTTTATCTCAATGTTGCACTATCTATGGTGATACATCAAACTAGAAGAAAAATAAAAATAAAGAGGAATCGTTGTTGAAAATTAACACTCATGCAGCAATAAAAAAAATCTACAGGAATGTAATCATGCCTCAATCAAACAGTACCTAGCGTTCCATACAAAAATTACACCAGCTGATCTTTCTAATCACATCTGTGTAATAGCATAATAATATCAGAACTAAAGCAGATCTAATTACATCCAGAAAAAAAAACAAACACTTCCACCAATACGTAAAGAAAATAAGAAATATAGTTCATCTACTTTAACCAATGCATTCCCTCGTAAAGAGGAGGGCCCTTCCTCCCTAGGAGGGCACAGTAAGGGATAGAAACTAAATGGAAATTAAACCAGACAACACATGTAACAACAAAAACGTGATATCTCTGTATTAATGTGAACAAAATTACAAATCCAAAAGTAACATTTTTCTCCACTAACCCCCTTGAAATCAAGGGTAGAAAGTGTTATAATGGCTACATGTTCAGAAAAACGAGGAATGGATCAGTCATGAGAATCTACGATTCTCATGCTGAACAAAATAAGATACATATAGTTACAACCAATTCCTTAATAAAAAGTATGACTGCAAGAATATTCACAAACAAAAATTCCTAAAAGTTTTCATCCTAAAATATAATATGTAATGACTTCTACAGCTGTCATGGAGAATGACAGTTGTAGTGTAACAACAATTGAGGACAGGTCGGCATCTGGAAGTTGATGATATCCAATCAACAATACAATGATAACATCAATTTGTAATAGTGCATCTGTAACAACACCGGGATATAACATCATCGTAGTGTAACAACTCACTGTAACAACACACATTCACCTTCTTCTATATGTCTCATGCTCTAGATATTGTGTGCTAAGAATAACATTTGGAAGGACAGCAAAAGACCAGAGAAATTCTTCCAACATTCATCCCAGTTAGCCAAAAAAAGGAAACGATACATCATAATAATCAATGAAATGAAAAGATAATGAAATAAGGTAAAAAAACATTGTTTAAGATAGAAAATAAGGGAAAAGGGAAAATGTAATCCCAAGGCTTGAGGTCACAAGGCAAAAATGGGGGAAACATATGTAGGAAATAATTATTAAAATGGCACCCAACATGACCCTATAAATCCATCAGCAGTATTGGATGCACCTGATATCTCTTTATAAGTTTGAAGGCATGGGGCATCTAGAAGAAAATGAAATATGTATCCAAATTAGGTGTATATGAGCTCTAGGTGTTGATTTTACTGATGGGTTCTTCCTCATTGCGGGGGGGTGATTTGGCCACATATTTTGAGATTTATTATGTGAGGGATCTCAAAAATAATTCCAAGAGAAATCAATTGTTAAATTGTTATTTGCACAAGCTATGACATTTTTTCCATTCATGGATATGGTCTGATGTGTGAATGGTTGGTGTTTGTTTGAAATGGGTGAGGAGTTACAGTCTTGATTTGTGCCGAATGGGGAGCTAAAAAAATGTAAGGATTGCAGTACCTAGGGAGCTAAATTTTCCATGTGACACAACGGGCCGTGTAAGGGTGCGATGAAATAGTCACAGACGTATGGTATCAACAATGATACTATTTGACGAACACAAAAATTGAAAATTAATGGCATCATTTCCTAGGTCTTCACCTTGATTTCCTTCGAATTTTGGAATGTTTGAAAGGATATTGGTGGGAATAGATGTGAAATTGAGCCCATGCGTAATTGGGTCATTCACTATCTTACTTAGACCTGGTATGTTCAAAGATGATAAGAAAGGTATTTGCAAGTTATACGCCATATTAAAACAATTTTGGATAGCTATATGCGAAGGGGTCCTATGTGGGGAAACCAGAGGTAGAATACCCTGGTGGGTGCTCCTCGGATTATCAGGAGGAGTGGTATGAGAGCTCCCAAAAGGGGTAACAATTGGTGACCCTTCCGGGGTCCTGAAAGGTGTATTTTTTCAAGCAGGGATCTCCAACAAAGTTTCCCCAATAAAGGAAGATCCTAAAGAGTGATTATGTGATTTCCTCTTTGCCTAAATGGTGGGAGGCCTGACACACCTCCCAGTAATGGAGGAAGTTTAAGAAATGCCAAGATATACATGGCACTGTGAGGTATCCTATGGTGTAGATTAGTGTGACTTAATTCATAAATTTGGAGGAAATAAGATCACTATCAATGCAATATAATCACATACATAAAAGAAAAGAGAAAATGGAAACATAATTTTCCTTTAGATTAAGCTATGTGATAAATCAAGAAAAAAACTATTTTTTGTTTTGTTTTCATATGATAAAAATCCTATGTCGACCTGATCATCCTTATCACTCTTGAAGTAAATGGGGCTAGCAGAGATATCTTTTGATGGGTAATGGTGCAAACATCCTGAAAGAATCAACAATGCTTTCCAGCAGTCGAAGAATCAACCAGGGTAATGGAAATGAGGATCAAGTGTTGCATGCACCATCACTTAGAGGGAAAGGATGCCCTATATTTTGGTCACTAAAGTACCTTTGTTCCATGTGAACTTTCAATTATTTAGCTTCTTGGGTGTTAGTTACCAGTATCGTGCACTAGATGGCTTGGGTATCCCCAAAGAGTACCACACGCACTAGGCCTAAGCCGAACCCCCTCTGAATCAACTCTTTGAAATGATTAGGTAATATTTTTTGTGGGATGATTGGAGGATTTTTAAGAACCGTGGAGGTCAAATTATATGTTTCATATATGTAAAATGACCATCACAGATTATAGGATTCCTATCCCCAATGGTATTAACCTGAACTATTAATTATTTTATGACTCCTTTGGGGAGAATTATTTGGTTTGAATTATGGTTGCTTTAATTAGCTTGAATTTTCTTAGGGCATGAATATTTAAGCAAAGGTAATATAAGCACAAAAATATCCTAATACTGGATTCCTTCTTATGCAAAGAGACCAAATTCCTAGTGTGTAGCCATGTTAACATACAAAAGTGTGATAAGATGTAGATATGTGTTGATCCTTTACTATATCCCTTTAATTACACTATGTATTTTGATTGTTCCTTGCATGAAATAGAAAGTATTTGCGGATAATGGTCTAGTTACAAATATCCTACTTAGACTATGTGGAACTAAAGGGATATGAGGAATTCTAATTATTTGAGACAAAATTCATATGTAAGCCCAGGTTAGGTTCACTTAGAGGTGCAAGGGAAGCAAATATTACTTTCTTTATTTACTAAAATTTGACCCTAGTCTCGAAACTAATGAAAAAAAGAAAGAAAAAAAGCTTGTTTAGTAGAAATATTTGTGGATGACAGGCCACTTACTCCTTCAATAATCAAACTATGTGATGTTCGTAAACTTCAGCAAAATAGTTTGAAAAATATGTGAGGAATTTGGTCACTTACTCTTCTCCCTAATTAATCTATGTGTGTTTTTTTCAAATATAAAATATAAACAAAACTCTAATCTCTCTACTAATTATGGTTAGCACATCAAATAGTCAAACTAAAAAACAGAATAACACAGTGAAATGGTGAAGGAAATTCATTAAATGGTGCCAATCACCTGAAAAAGTAGAAAATATAAGGTTTATTTTCTTTCTGGAACACCGCCCATATTTTTCCAACACAAATGCAAAGAGACACGTCTCTCGGAGAAAAAAGAGTGCACTAAAGAATAGAGAGAAAAATTATTTCTTTCTGAAGCTCAGAATAGATCTAAAAGGTCCTAAAAAAATTCCCAGAGAGGTCCTAGGGGCCATGTAGTTGGTTATGTAGAGAGGTCCTGCAAAATAACCGTTAAACTAAGAAAAGAAACCAATGGAGTCACCAATTTTTTTTAGTGTTTTTTTGGAAATGGAGTACCAAATAAAGCCTCCTTAACAGTTCGTTGTTCCCTGCAAAGGATAAAAAAGATGGTTGGTGTTGTTATCGACTAAATTTAACAATTAAAAGCATTATTAGTACTTGACGTGATTCATCTAGAAACATAAGGCTAAAAAAAAGAGATAAATAAAACAAAATACTCAATGGAGAAAACATGTCAATATATGAATGGAGAAAGACTCCCTTTATTGAATTCTGGTGGTATAAGAATACAATAGAATGCTAAAACACCTGAAGAAAATCCTTTGAGCTATGGTGCTCAAATATCCTCAGCAAGGAGGTTCCTTTCCTTGGTCTCTTTGCAAACATTTCCTCTATCTCAAAAGAAGCGTGAAGACTCTCCAATGGTGGAATCCTCTTCTCTCGCTAAGATGTTGGATTTCTTAGAAGCAATATGGCCAATATCTTAGTGCTTTCACTTCGCTTTATTCAATAGTGATATGTTGTGTTTCTTTGGTAGTGATTTTTCCAAAATAACAATGTCTCATACTTTTCACTTCCCATGGCTTTTTTATATATAAATTTTTCAACTCATCTTCCCTCTCTTGGCCCAAGAGTGATAGTGACCCAAGAGTAGGACAAGATGATTGATTTGAGGGTTGCATATCTTCAAGGCAACCTCAAGTCGGTTTTCCTTTGCTGGCCATGAAAGAGAATCCATTCCCTAAGTGTGGGAAGTGGTCTCAGAAAATGAAAAATTTCCCTTCCCAGGACAACGCGAATTTCAAAGAAAAAGACATGTGATCCACACAAAATTCCTTTGTTGCTGATTCGTGGTCAAATATTTCTCACATAACCTTAGGAAAATTTTAATTTTTTGTCCCTCCATGATGTTCTCTACTGGAAAATCTTCATTTGTACCTTTTTATAGGAATTTTATAATGTCTCTTGTAGTGTACGATTTTCGGGTGTTAACACACATAAAGAATGAAACATAATGGTGTTAACACATAATGTCTCTTGTAGAAGTTGTGGAAGAAGAATTTTGAAACCTTATTGAAGAAGATGATAGATGAGAGAAAAAAGAGAAATGAAACAACAATTAGCAATACAATGTTGAAAGTCATATCGATTATCGAAAATTTCTAAACATGATTCTTGGAGTGAAGGTGAAGTATATCCCAGTGGTAATGATGTCCAAGTAGAACTAAATAATACAGGGAAACCTTATGAACTCTCATGTCACTAATCTATATGGCTTTTCAAGGGAAAAGATCTAATGTTTGATACAGTTGCTCTTCTCAAAGGAGAAAAAAAATTAGAATATATCATTATCTAAAAATTTATTGATGAGTCCCATACAGGAAATGTAGATTTGACATGCTTGGATCCTTGCGGTAATGATCCAATTATTTACAAAATTGATACTAGTGTCACATAGACATGTAGTATGTGTTTATTTTCTAGGGCAATTGCTAGAATTAAGTTTTTCTTCACCTGATAATTACTTCACTAATCAATTTAAACATTAGTTTCACATATAATTAAATTAAATATAATTTAGGTATTTATATAGAAGAAAAAAATCAACTAATAAACATGAAAAAGTTGTAAAGTAACCATGAAACAAAGAAACAACAAACACATAAACTTAGGCACACAACCAAGGAAAAACACATAATGGGAAACCTAGTCAAATTTTTTCCTTATGATAGAGAGAGAGAGTTTCCAAATTTATCAATATTTCACAAATATCAAATATCAAAATAATATCCAAACCAGTAACCAAAACAATGATCAAGTGTCATTTCAAGATATAAGTCACTGAAATTTCAACCTTCCCTAGATTTTTGGCCTCGTCTCGAATTCTTTTCCTCCTCCTAAAGTATTTCCACTCCTGTAATTTTTTTGGATTAGAGATACATGAGATCAAGTTGATATTCCCAAATGAGGAGGAATGATCTCCTTTATATATCCTTTAAGTGGGGGTCGAATGAGTGCCGCTTAGGGGCCTAGCTGACCTAATAAATTTGGAGGAAAATTTAAAAATTGAAATTTCCTTTTCTTTTTCAAGATGAAAATACTAACCATGGCTACCATATATTACAATGCTCCCTCTTATCTAGGGAGGTAATTTTCATTATCTCTATCAGGATCAATCTTCCCGACCAATCAAAGGTCTCACATCCCACAACCTAAGGGATAGATGATCAGTTTCATTGTGAGGAAAGATAAATAGTATCCATCTCAAATAATCTCCCCAACCAAGAGCTATTACAACACACGTCCTAAGGGAGTGATCAAGAATACATATCCTAGACCAGAAGGTCTCATGAGACACAACCTATAGGAAAAATCAACAATACATCTCTTGTACAACAAGGTCTCACAACACACAACCTACATGAGTTCTCAACAATACATCTCTTGGACCACAAGGTCTAACAACACATATCCTATAGGACGAATCAAAAGTACATCTCCTATACCACAAGGTCTCATAGCACATAGCCTATAGGAGGAATCAACAACACATATCCTAGACCACAAGGTCTGATAGTGCACAACCTACAGGAGGAATCAACATTACATCTCTTGGACCACAAGGTCTCATAGCACATAACCTACAGGAGATGGTCCATAATATGATGCTATGTAATTCTACCTATTCAAGGGTATTCTTAGTAATTCTAGTTTATTCACATCAGCAACCAATTCAAAATTACAACTGTAGAAATGATGGATCTTAGTACTTTATAAACATTTTAGAAAAAACAACATTCAATTTTTCATTAATCTTCAACCGAAGATTCTCTCATTAGTTATCAATAGACAATAATAGACCTCAACATTGGCATATCTCAAAAGAAATCATCAACAACCATAGTAGAGTCCAATACTAAATGGTTCTTAGAGAAGTGAATATCAGGATGCATAGTCAAATCTGGAAGATAATGTGGTTTCTCACATAAGCAAACATAAACAACCATAATAGAATCTAGTATACCATAATTGAATCCATATCATAATGGCTTCAAATTTTGCAATGGTTTTTACAATACAGTAAACATTTTTTATTTCTCCTTTAGCCTTATCATGGTTTTACTGTTTTCTTATCTAGTTCCAAATTTATTTATTCTTTTCAAATTAATTAGATAAGTTAGTAATAATTCTATCTAACGGAGAAAAAATTAACATAGATTCCAGAGTAGATAATTTATTTCATTACACTATTGTTATCATCATCCATAACTTAACTAGTAAACTTAATACTCATCTATGTACTCTCGGTTAAGTGATGGTGCCACTCCACCATGAGAGAGGTGATTACTTCCTCTACTCCCCTTGTGCTTCGCACCAGAGTCTACGGAGCAGTTTTTTTCCAGAGTTTACACCTCAGGACCTCCATCCAGCCTACACTCCCTTAGGATTACAGAGCTCCACTGGTCATAATCTAGCTTTGAACAAATATTTTCTTTACAACCTTCTATTGTAAAAACCTTTTCTTTGTTCTTCAACATAACCCCTTCCCTTTTCCAGGATTTCCTTTTTATCCTTTTGGGGAACGTAACTGTCGGAAAAACTGCTTCTTCATTTTACTCTGGAATCTTAGAATTCATTTACCAATCAGTTAATTAATTACTAAATGTAATTGTATTCATGAATTAAAACTCAAGTCTTACTAACGAATAACCATATTTGTTAAATCCCTTTTTCACTTAACAAATTAAAATGTAATTTTATAAAAGTATTTTAGACATATTATTAATATTAAATGAGGTGTTACACCTTTCCCCATTAGAGGTAAACATTGTCCTCAGTGTTTACTTCATTAAATAAAACATTTCAGGATATTCTTCTCGTATAGATTTTTCATCCTCCCAATTAGCCTCCTCCAAGCTAAGTTGCTTCCATTTCACCTTAAGTTGGGGGATGAATCACCTTCGGAGCGTTATTTCTCTCTAATCGAGAATACGCTGAGGTTCTACCAGAAATTCGCAATCGAGTTCTACCGGCAAGAAAATGAATTCATGATTAATTTAATTAAGGATCCTTCTTTTCTTGAAGTCATAATGTAAACATAACTTACATGTATGTTTTTCCAGTGTATCACATGTTTAGGGTCATGTATGTATCGTTTCAGTAATGATACATGAAACATGTTGTGTACCAATATGTGGCTAGGTAATGCGAGTCTATAAGCCACCGGCCCTACCCATTCCAAAATTTGGAAAGGTCCATAGTACCTGTGAGCCAATTTGGCACAAGTATTCCATCTTAGTGTGCTCTTATTAGGTTTAATTCTTACATAAACATGATCTCCCACCTCAAGTTATTGAAAATTTATTTTTAGGTCAACATATATCTTTTGTATGTCTTGGACTCATTTTAAATTGTGTCGATTTTTCTTACCTCACGCTACATTTCCTCCAACAAGTCTAGCCCAAGCATTAGTTTGGTTTCCAGACCACTCTAATTTATGGGGGTCCGACATTGTCTTCCGTACAATGCTTAAAAAGGACTCATATTGAGGGATTCTTGGTATCCATTGTTGTAGGAAAATTCGACCAAATGTAAATACTCTTCTCACTTTGGTGGTTTCTGCATCACTTACATGCGTAGCATTTTTTCTAATATTTGATTCAACCTTTCATTTTGTACATCAATTTGAGGATTATAAGTTGTACTAAACTGGACACGTGTTCCCAAAACAGTGAATAGTGCCTTCTAGAAAGCAGACGTCAACTTTACATCTCGATCTGAGATGACGATTCTTGTTATACCGTGCAATCTAAATATCTCTCTCATGAAAATGTCAGTAATTTGTAAGGTCTTGTAAGTTGACTGAAATGGTATGAAATGAGATACTTTATTGATCCTATCCAATATCACCATAATTGAATCATTATGTCTCTTGCTTCTAGGTAGACCTGTGATGATCAAGTGAAATGACTTCCCATTTCCATTCCGATACAGGAATGGGCTGAAGCAATCCTGCTAGATGTTTGTGCTCCACCTTTAATTTCTAACACTTCAAACATTTGGTCAGGTATTTAGCAATGTTTTTATGCATTCTCGGCTAGAAATAATATTTTCTAATTATTGTTAGCATCTTTTGATATCCAAGATGTCTAGCCTAGGAACTCTGATGATAATTCTCCAGAATCAGCTCCTTCAATCTCATCTGATTTGGAATACATATCTTCCCTTGAAATATAAAAAAATATTTATCATCAATCCCATAATCTGATTGATTTCCTTGTTTTTCTACCTCTCATGCTTGCTGCTATAAGAACTGATACTCAGGGTCTCTCTTTGCTACCCCCATTATTTTCTCATGGAACTTAGATTCAAATTGATTAAAATAAATTTCATAGATGCAATATAGTTCCTATTTAAAGCATCATTTACGCAATTATCCTTACCCTTTACATGTTGAATGTGAAAATCGAATTCACTTAGGAACACATTCCATATTTCTTGGTAGGAATTCAAATCAGCTTCTTTAAAGTAGCTAGTCAAGCTACCATGGTCAGTTATTAGAAAAACAATTTTCCCCAATAAGTAATTACTCCAAATTCCAAGGGAATGTACTACCGTAGTCAACTCTAAATCATAAGAAAATTATCACTGCTCATGGTCCTTTAACTTCCTGGATTCGTATGTTGTTACCTTACCATCTTGTGTCAATACTCCTCCCATACCTTCCTTACAAGCATTAGTGCCAACTTCAAATTATCTACTTGAGTTAGCCACTCTCAATACAAGAGTGGTATTTAACAATTATTTTAACCGTTCAAAACTAGCTTGACATTCACTAGTCCACTTAAAAACTCTCCCCTTCCGCTACAAGGAAGTAATGGGAAAGGCTATGTTAGAGAATCCTTCGATGAATGTCGGTAGTAACCTGCTAAGCCCATGAACAAAAATATGTCTGCTACATTTCTGGGAACTCTCCATTCCATAATTTCTTTTATCTTTTTGGGGTCTACCGATATCCTTTTAGTAGATATTACATGGCCCAAATATTGGATCTATTCTTTGTAAAAATCACATATTCTAAATTTAGCATAGAGCTAATGTTCCCACAACATTTTCAATACTAAACATAAATTTTATTTATGCTCTTCAATATTTTTAGAATAGATCAGTATATCATAAATGAATATTAAAACAAATTTATCCAAAAATAGGTGAACTATACCATGCATCACACTGATGAAAGTTGTTGATGCATTGGTTAATCCAAACGGTAACACCACAGATTCATAATCTATGTACCTAGTACAAAAGATTTGTTTTAGATATATCCTCATCCTTAATCTGTATATGATGATACCCAGATCTCAAGTCAATATATGAAAATAAAATTGTTCCTTTTACCTGATTGAAAAGATCATCTATACGTTGCAATGGGTATTTTATTTTGACAGTCAGCTTATTCAGATGTTAGTAGTCCATACACGTCTGCATCATACTGTCTTTATTTTTAACGAAAAACATTGGTTCTCCCCAAGGGGACACACTTGGTCAAATATAACCTTTGTCCCTTAGTTCTTACAACTGCATTTTTATATATGTCAGTTTAGGCACACTCATTCGATAAGGTGCTCGTGACACAATTTTTTCCCCAGGTATCAATTCTATAGAAAAGTCAATATCTCGTTTTGGGGGTAATCTGTGGATATTTTCAGGAAATACATCCATAAAATCTTGAACTATCGAAATATTTTCCAGCATAAGAGTCTTGCCTTTAGAGTTAGTAAAAACCATTTTAATATCGTAAAGCTAATTCCCTTTTCTAATGCATTTACCCTATTGGGATGTAATGATGGCACGCAATTGAAGTGGTTTCTTAATTCCATGTAATTCTTTATGAGTACCATATTCCACCTTAAAATGGATAATTTTCTCTTTACAATCCACGAGTGACCAATGTCTTTCTAACCAGTCCATTCCCAAAAATATATTGTAGGAACTCAAAGGCAGAGTATATAATTCAACAGTTATATGTTGTCTTCCTGTTTCCAGGATATAGTCAAAAAATTTATCATTAACTCTTCTCTTGGCTCCGGTAGCAATTTTATGCCCGGGCTACCTCACTTAAACCCACATTCTAATTTTTAGCATATAAATATAATAATGCATCTCAATTTTAAGGCCCCAAATAATTTTAAATCTGGGCAAACTCAACTGGAAAATTAAATCAATATATATTTGGATCTTTAATATCTCAAATCTGAGATTTGAGATATTAAATCAAATTCTCTTATGAGTGTAAACCCAACAATCAACCCAGATTATTCTTTTCTTGTGGAAGCTTGATTCTCGATTTATGACTAAAACCCATATTTCTTAAGGACCCATCGACCTTCATATGTAACCCCAACTTCAAATTTCATTCAAAACCCAAAGTTAACCACGACCCTCACAAAAAGGGGTTCGCACCTTTATTCGAACTTCATGGCTAACGCATATTGGTTTTATTTCTACAAACCCAAGTGTTATATTTAAAACCAAGGCTTATGCGAAAATTCAATCCCAAAGGTTCGAACTTGGTAAACTTCATACCAGGGCATACTATGCATTCAATATCAACATATATACATGAACCTTCATAGCTTAATTAATTGCCACCACATATGTATATTCGTTCCTATATAATCTCGACTTGATTAAAAATCAAATGCCAACAACAAAATAGCACTTGGGCCCACACGACCAACATACCTTTCCATAGAACGTTTAAGGAGCCATCGCATCATCATGCATTGATCCGACGATCATCGCATAACCAAACTGCCCCTCCTTTAATCCTTAAATCTCAGTTATCGTTCTTGTAACTCATTATACGAATGTCGCCGGATCCCTCTTCACTTGCATCTGACGATTATCGCATTTTTTAAAGGATGGAAAATTAACTCGAAGAAAGAGTGTGAAATAGGCAGCTTTACAATACTGCCTTATGCCACATGTCCCCTGAAGACCAATATTGAAATTTTTTTTGTGAAACCAATTACCATTTTTTAAAAGTACGAAAACCACCGTCGGTTTCCAAAACTCACTTTCACTGTTCCTCTTCACAATTCCGCCTCCTTCGTTTATTCACAGTTCCATTCCTATTATTAACCTTTTGATTATGAATTTTCTTCAGTTCTTCAACACGACTTTACCCTTAATACTCCGTCATTCGACCGATCCAACAACACCACTGTATTATGGTTACTTATTCAATCTTTTTGATACACGCTTCCGCTTCCAAATTTGCTTTACTACGCCTCCTCAGATGTCAACTCTCTGTATTGTCGGCACTTCCATATTTCAAGCAAGTTGAAGCCTCCATGCCTTCACGGTCTCATTTAAAAGCTGACTCCCCACTATGTATATACTCACGGGTGTCATATGGCCTCTAGATATGAACCATCACTTATAAAATACCCTGCATGTATGCATTACAGCAGAAATATTCTTCTTGTTTTGGTTCTATTAGTTTGAATGTCAGTTTCAAGGTCATATCCATTCAAAGGCATTGATACATGCCGTGACTAATGACCAATCTTAATAAAACGATCCACACATGGTTCGTTTCAAAATACCCAACCTCGGCATTTCCATTAAATCATCAAATGCATGCAGAACACCATTAATCCAGTTAAGTACAGGATTAAAAATTTAACCCTTTACACAGAGACTTAAAAATTTAACCCTTTACAGGATTAAAAATTTAAATGAAATTACTTACAAAACTTTCTAGTTGGCCTGATCTTCAATCAGATGGCCCTTCTAATTCATTACTCTGTATCCTGAACTATGAACTCTACTTTCCTCTCCACTCTACTCTACATATGCTTACATTTATACAAGAAATGAATGAATCGATTCAGTTTCTTTTACAGCTCAACGAAGACTCTTGGAACTCTCCAAAGTCCTAGAGTTAGACTCAATTCCTACAATAATTGAAATTGACCCTTCACCTTCATAACTTATCAAGTTCTCCTCTCATGTTCTCTAGTGGTTAGGGGAAATTTAGTGTCTGCAACCTCTTTCTCTTCTTCAAATGTTTCCAACAAACATTTCAGCCATCTCGTATGTTCTTGTTTCACATCTTCAGCATGCTGCAATTCAGTTTCAACATCTATTTCTTCTTCTTGGGAAATCTTCAACAATTGCCTTTCATCACCTTGATTGACTCCAACAATCAAATCAAATTCTTCAACCACTGCATTTTCATCATCTATCAGAACAGAATTCTGATTCTTCATTACTGTAGTAGTTCCAAAAGTCTGTCTTCTAGTCTATTCTTGATTAATCAAACAAATCAGCTCCTCCTTGTCATCAGTGTTAAGTTTCCTCATATGAGACATGGTAGTCTCATCTTCTTTCTGCAATTGTTCTTCTTCTTTCAAGACAACTCCAAGAGATGGATTTTCTTCTGCCTCACCTGTAAGCACAATCAAATTGTGAGTATTAAAATCACACGACCCAATGGTCTCAATTAACGATCCAGTCACTAATTCTTCTCTCTACAGTTCTAAGTCTATTTCGAGACCCACAAATTCTTCACTGTTTTTCTCCTCAGCTGCCAAAGTTATCTCCACTGCTCCAGTCACCATGTTGAAATGATGACCCTTCACTATGTTCTCAGCCAACATAGTTTCTCCTTCATTCAATTCTCTGAAAAAATCCATTTGTTGTTCTTCTTTATCTGCATAATTAACACATGAACCTTCAGCACAAAAAATACAAGGCTTCAATACCTTTTTCTCTTCTGAAAACACATCAATATGTTGTTCAGAATTTCCTTCCAAATCCTCTGTCAGCACATTAGTATGCTGATCTGCATCCTTCATGAGATTGTCAGCTAGTCTCTCCTTCTTTCCATCATCTGCTTCATGAATGTACTCCTACTGTGATTCACCAAAATTAACTCCTTCATTTTGTTGAATCATTTTCTTATCCTCTGTTCTCTGATTGTCATTCATGACAATTCCTCTGTCTTGCTTCTTCAACGACTTAGGATGCACATAGGTCCGCTGCTTCTCCAATTCACTTCTTTGAAAATCCAACCTTCTATACAATTCAACAAATTCAATTGGAGTAGATTTCGGGAACCTTACACAACCTTTTATGCCTTTGCTTGTTCTTGAACCATCATCAGCTGGTCCTTCTCTCTATGCCTCAATATTCTGCTGAATATTCTCATTAGACTCTTCTTTCTTCATGTCTTCCTCCTGAGATCTTACTATCTCAACATTTATCTGAATAGATTTCAAACTCAATTTCTCCTCCTCAAAAAATTTGAAGTTTTTTCATCTCCTTGTGATGTACCTGCAAACATAGACAACTCTTTAGTTTTAAAACCACAAGACTTTTCAGTCTTGGTTTATTTCTCAAGCACTTCCCTTTGAACATATCTGCATATGGAATCTTCAAATTCCATCCTTGACTTAGGAATTCTGAGTTCCTCTTCTTCCAGAAGTTCTGCAATCACCTCATAATGGTCAGACCCAAAAATACAAGTCTTTACATCATACAGCTGATCTGGACTTGTCCAATAACTCAAGAAATCATCAATGATTTTCCTCTTCAGCAAGACAAGCTTCTTGCTGCCTTAAGTCTTCATCATGTCTCACAAGATCTCTTGTAGATCTCCATTCTTCATCTGTTTTTTGTTCTACTTCACACACATAAAATTCTTTCCTCAACTCAGCTTCCTTGAGCTTTTCTTTCAATAAGGAAATCTTCTTTTGCCTCAACCTCAAATGTAATGGTTGCCAATTCACTCTCTTCTTCATGAGCCAACCAAATCTCTGGCTTCCTCAATCCTCTTTTCCAGTTTACTAAACTGTTCTGTAATCTCAGCTACCTCTTTCCAATATTCTACATCAGTCAACTGTTGCCTTATGCCATTTTCCTTGGAATCTTCTTTCTCCCTTTTGTTGTGACCTCTCTCAGAACCTCTGCAGTTTCTGTTATGACTATTATTAGTCATATTTTCTCCATCATGAGTTCTTCACTCATCAGCTGCACTAAGCCTCTACAACAGCAAGCTCTCTTGCTGCAACTTACCTTACCAATCCTTTCCTCCGGATCTAGGCTTTTGGCAAGTACTGGTCCCCTTCTGCTGGAACCTTCTGAGCACTCTCTTCTGCTCTCTCTAGGATTCACTCTGAAAATTTTCAAGAACACATCCGCTCTACTTTCATCCAACCTTTGTTGGGAATTATCCAGGTTCTGCCACACTTCCTTCTTCACTCGGAATCCTCTACTGGACTCTTTTATCACTTCTCTCAAAGTTGTGATCTGCCTTTGCTAAGATTCTTCAATTGCTTGCAATCTGAAATTGGCAAAAAATTCTTCAAACCAGAGTTACACACTGCTCATCAACTCACCTTCTCTTGAGAACACTACAATTGTCCTCTCTACTCAACCTTTAGCTGAATATCTGGTTCATTTCTTTCACCATCAAAACTCTGTCTTCACTTTCTGCACCCACAGTTCTGCAATCATAATTTCCAAATCAGATTTAAAATTATTTTACCTGCAAGATCCCTGCATGATCTTGTTCTTCACTTATCTCTGCAAATCCTGTTCACTTCAATACTTTGTACTTTGTTGCATATCACATTGAAAAATCTGATCTTCCTTCTTCTCTCATAACATGCACTATATGCACATCACCATCACATCTATGCTTCCATCTGCATTTCAAAAATTAAATTTTCAAGAGCTATTCCAGCTCTGATACCAATTTCTACTGGGGCTACCTCACTTAAACCCACATTCTCATTTTTAGCATATAAATATAATAATGCATATCAATTTTAAGGCCCCAAATAATTTTAAATCTGGGCAAAATCAACTGGCAAATTAAATCAATATATATCAGGAATCTATAATATCTCGAATCTGAGATTTGAGATATTAAATAAAATTCTCTTATGAGTGTAAACCAAACAATCAACCCAGATTATTCTTTTCTTGTGGAAGCTTGACTCTCGCTTTATGACTAAAACCCATATTTCTTAAGGACCCATCGACCTTCATATGTAACCCCAACTTCAAATTTCATTCAAAACCCAAAATTAACCACAACCCTCACAAAAAGGGGTTTGCACCTTTATTTTAACTTCGTGGCTAATGCATATTTGTTTTATTTCTACAAACCCAAGTGTTATATTTAAAACCAAGGCTTATGCGAACATTCAATCCCAAAGGTTTGAACTTGGTAAACCTCATACCAAGGCATACTATGCATTCAATATCAGCGGATATACATGAACCTTCATAGCTTAATTAATTGCCACCACATATGTATATCCGTTCCTATATAATCCCAACTTGATTAAAAATCAAATGCCAACAACAAAACAGCACTTGGGCCCACACGACCAACATACCTTTCCATTGAATGGTTGAGGAGCCATCGCATCATCATGCATTGATCCGACGATCATCGCATAACCAAATTGCCCCTCCTTTAATCCTTCAATCTCAGTTATCGTTCTTGTAACTCGTTATGCGAATGCCGTCGGATCCCTCTTCACTTGCATCTAATGATTATTGCATTTTTTAAAGGAGGGAACATTAACTTGAAGAAAAAGTGCAAAATAGGCAGTTTTACAATACTTCCTTATGCCACGTGTCGCCTGAAGACCAATATCGCAATTTTTTTGGTGAAACCAATTACCGTTTTTTAAAAGTGCGAAAACTACCGTCGATTTCCGAAACCCGCTTTCACTGTTCCTCTTCACAGTTCCACCTCCTTCGTTTATTCACGGTTCCATTCCTATTATTAACCTTTTGATTATGAATTTTCTTCAGTTCTTCAACACAACTTTACTCTTAATACTCTGTCGTTCAACTGATCCAGCAGCACCACTGTATGACGGTTACTTATTCGATATTTTTGATACACAGTTCCGCTTCCAAATTTGCTTCACTATGCCTCTTCAGATGTCAACTCTTTGTATTGTCAGCACTTCCATATTTCAAGCAAGTTGAGGCCTCCACACCTTCATGGTCTCATTTAAAAGCTAACTCCCCACTATGTATATACTCACAAGTGTCATATGGCCTCTGTATATGAACCATCACTTATAAAATACCCTGCATATATGCATTATAGCAGAAATATTATTCTTGCTTTGGTTCTATTAGTTTTAATGTCAGTTTCAAGGTCATATCCATTCAAAGGCATTGATACATGCTATGACTAATGACCAATCTTAATAAAACGATCCATAGAGGATTCTGTTCAAAATACCCAACCTCGGAATTTCCATCAAATCATCAAATGCATGCATAACACCATTAATCTAGTTAAGTACAAGATTATAAATTTAACCCTTTACACAGAGACTCATATTTCGCATTGCCAATATGATTTCTTCTTAAAATTCGAAAGCGCTCACACAGAATTTAATTTGAAAACAACTCATGAAATTCCAAACAATTTCTTTCATAATATATACATGAAATTACTTACAAAACTTTCTAGTTGGCCTGATCTTCAATCAGGTGGCCCTTCTAATTCATTACTCTATCTCCTGAACTTTGAACTCTACTCTCCTCTCCACTCTACTCTACAGATGCTTACATTTATACAATAGATGAATGAATCGATTTAGTTTCTTTTACAACTCAACGAAGACTCTTGGAATTCTCTAAAGTCCTAGAGTTAGACTCAATTCCTACAATAACTGAAACTGACTCTTCACCTTCCTAACTTATCAACTTCTCCTCTCATGTTCTCTAGTGGTTAGAGGACATTTACAATTCCTCACTATTTTATTCAAATACTAATATTTACATGAGAATTTAAAAACATGAGACCCCTTATGTGTACTAAAATATAAAGTATTTTCTTGGGCCTAATGCCCCTACATCAGACTCCCAAGGCTCAAATTGTTCATGATCTCCTGATCATGTGTCTTTAATCTCTCCCTCCTGGATCCCAAACTCTGTTTTGCTGTTGTCCAACACCTGCATTATTCTTCAACTTCATTTCTCTAGGTTTCCATACTTTGTTCTGCAACTTGCTTCCAGCTGTGCTTTCACAATCCCTTCGTATCTTTCCTTTGCCAAAACTCTCATGCTTTCTTGATACTATCTACTACTTCTGAGATGCCTTCATCATCAGTCTTCTGAAACATTCAATCTCCATGTCCAACTTATCTTCTAGCTCGAAATTTCCTTGCCCACTGCTGTTGTCTCCAACTTTTGTTAATTCAGTTGTTTTTCCTGCTGCTGCTGTTACTACCCTTCTTGCTACCAACATTGATGCTGTTGCCACCAATGTTGTCCCAGCTGTTACCTCCTTGATTTTTGCTGTAATTATTTTTACCACTGCAGATGTCACCCCACATGTTATGGCCTCCCAAACTTCCTGTTCTTCTACAAAAATTTTATTTTTCTCATCATCTGCAATTCTACTGTTAGAAAAAAAATCATCAATTAACTTTATTCTTGCAGTAACATACTAATTCAGTATACTAGTAAACATAATTAAGTTTTGCAACCTAGTAACTGCTACTCTTTCTTTCACAGCTTTAGGAAATTTCACTGTAGTGTTTGCAACCCCTTTCTCTTCTTCAAATGTTTCCAGCAAGCATTTCATCCATCTCTTCTATTCTTGTTTCACATCTTCAGCATGCTGCAATTCAATTTCAGCATCACTTTCTTCTTCTTGGGCAATCTTCAGCAATTGCCTTTCATCAACTTGATTGACTCGAGCAATCAAATCAAATTTTTCAACCACTACATTTTCATCATATATCAGAATAGAATTCTGATTCTTCCTTACTGTAGTAGTTCCACAAGTCTGTCTTCCAGTCTGTTATTGATTAATCAAACAAATCCTCCTCCTTGTCATCAGTGACAAGTTTCTTCATATGAGACATGGAAGTCTAATCTTCTTTCTGCAACTGTTCTTCTTCTTTCAAGACAACTCCAAGAGATGGAGTGTCTTCTGCCTCCCCTATAAGCACAATCAAATTGTCAGTATTAAAATCACAAGACCCAATGGTGTCAATTGATGACCCAGTCACCAATTCTTCTCTCTGCAGTTCTAAGTCTGTTTCAAGACTTAGAAATTCTTCACTGTCTTTCTCCTCAGCTGCTAGAGTTATCTCCACTGCTCCAGTCACCATGTTGAAATGATGAACCTTTACTATGTTCGCAGCCAACATAGTTTCTCCTTCATTCAATTCTCTGACAACTTCCATTTGTTGTTCTTCTTTATCTGCATAATTAACACATGATCCTTCAACACAAAAACTACAAGGTTTCAATACCTTTTTCTCTTCTGAAAACACATCAGTATGTTGTTCAGAATTTCCTTCCAAATCCTCTGTCAGCACATCAGTATGCTGATCTGCATCCTTCATGAGACTGTCAGCTAGTCTCTCCTTCTTTCCATCATCTGCTTCATGAAGGTCCTTCTACTGTGATTCACCAAAATGAACTCCTTCATTTTTCTGAATCATTTTCTTATCCTCTGTTCTCTTATTTTCATTCACGACAATTACTCTGTCTTGATTCTTCAGCAACTTATCCTATGCATAGGTCCGATGCTTCTCCAATTCTCTTCTTTGAAAATCCAACCTTCTATACAATTCAACAACTTCAATTGGAGTAGATTTTGAGAACCTTACACAACCTTTTATGCCTTTGCTTGTTCTTGACCAATCATCAGCTGGTCCTTCTCTCTGCCTCAATATTCTACTGAATATTATCATTAGACTCTTCTATCTTCATGTCTTCCTTCTAAGATCTTACTATCTCAGCATTCATCTGAACGGATTTCAGTCTCAATTTCTCCTCCTCAAAAAAATTTGAAGTTTTTTCATCTCCTTATGATGTACCTGCAAACATACACAACTCTTTAGTTTTAAAACCACAAGACTTTTCAGTCTTGGTTACTTTCTCAAGCACTTCCCTTTGAACAGATCTACATGTGGAAAATTCAAATTCCATCCTTGACTCAGGAATTCTAAGTTCCTCTTCCTTTGAAGGATCTACAATCACCTCACAATGGTCAGACTCAAAAATACAAGTATTTACATCATCCAGCTGATCTGGACTTGTCCAATAACTTAGGACATCATCAATGATTTTCCTCTTCAGTACAACAAGCTTCTTTCTGCCTTAAGTCTTCATCATGTCTCACAATATCTCTTGCAGATCTCCATTCTTCATCTATTCTCTATTCTGCTTCACAAACAGACACTTCTGTCCTCAACTTAGATGCCCTGAGCTCTTCTTTCAATAAGGCAATCTCCTTTTGCCTCAACCTCAACTATAATGGTTGCCAATTCACTCTCTTCTTCATGAGCCAACCAACTCTCTGGCTTTCCTCAATCCTATTTTCCAGTTTATTAAACTGTTCTGTGATCTTAGCTACCTCTTTATAATATTATGGATCAGTCAACTGCTGCCTTATGCCATTTTCCTTGGCATCTTATTTCTCCCTTCTGTTTTTACCTCTCTATGAACCTCTGCAATCTCTGTTATTACTATCAGTAATTATATTTTCTCCATCATGAGTTCTTCACTCATCAAATGCACTAAGCCTCTACAACAACAAGCTCTCTTGTTATAACTTACCTCACCAATCCTTTCCTCCAGATCTGGGCTTTTGGCAAGTACTGGTCCCCATCTGCTAGAACCTTCTGAGCACTCTCCTCTGCTCTCTCTAGGCTTCACTCTACAAATTTTCAAGAACACATCTGTTCTACTTTCATCCAACCTCTTTTGGGAATTATCCAAGTTCTTTCACACTTCCTTCTTCGCTCATAATCCTTTGCTGGAATCTTTTAACACTACTCTCAAAGCTGTGATCTACCTTTGCTGAAATTCTTCAATTGCCTGCAATCTAAATTTGGCAAACAATTCTTCAAACCAAAGTTAAAAATTGCTCATCAACTCACCTTCTTTTGAGAACACTGCAATTGTCCTCTCTATTCAACCTTTAGTTGAATATCTGGTTCATTTCTTTCACCATCAAAACTCTGTCTTCACTTTCTGCAACCACAATTCTGCAATCATAATTTCCAAATCATATTTAAAATTATTTTACCTGCAAAATCCCTACATGATCTTGTTCTTCACTTATCTCTGTAAATCATGTTCACTGCAATTCTGTGTACATTGCTGCATATTAGATTGAAAAATCTAATTTTACTTCTTCTCTCATCACATGCACTATATGCACATCACCATCACATCTGTGTTTCCATCTGCATTTCAAAATTTAAATTTTCAAGAGCTATTCTAGCTCTGATACCACTTGCTGCCGGGGCTACCTCACTTAAACTCACATTCTCAATTTTAGCATATAAATATAATAATGCATCTCAATTTGAAGGCCCCAAATAATTTTAAATCTGGGAAAACTCAACGGGCAAATTAAATCAATATATATCTAGAATCTTTAATATCTCAAATCCGAGATTTGAGATATTAAATCAAATTCTCTTATGAGTGTAAACCCAACAATCAACCCAGATTATTCTTTTCTTGTGGAAGCTTGACTCTCACTTTATGAATAAAACCCATATTTCTTAAGGACCCATCGACCTTCATATGTAACCCCAACTTCAAATTTCATTCAAAACCCAAAGTTAACCACGACCCTCACAAAAAGGGGTTCACATCTTTATCCAAACTTCGTGGCTAATGCATATTGGTTTTATTTCTACAAACCCAAGTGTTATATTTAAAACCAAGGCTTATGCGAACATTCAATCCCAAAGGTTCGAAATTGGTAAACTTCATACCAACGCATACTATGCATTCAATATCAGCTGATATACATGAACCTTCAAAACTTAATTCATTTCCACCACATATGTATATTCGTTCCTATATAATCCTGACTTGATTAAAAATAAAATGCCAACAACAAAATAGCACTTGGGCCCACATGGCCAACATACCTTTCCATCGAACAGTTGAGCAGCCATCACATCGTCATGCATTGATCCGACGATCATCGCGTAACCAAACTGCCCCTCCTTTAATCCTTCAATCTCGGTTATTGTTCTTCTAACTTGTTATGCGAATGCCATCAGATCCCTCTTCACTTGCATCAAATGGTTATCGCATTTTTTAAAGGACGAAACATCAACTCGAGGAAAAAGTGAAAAATAGGCAGTTTTACAATACTTCCTTATTCCATGTGTCGCCTGAAGACTGATATCGCAATTTTTTTTGTGAAACCAATTACCATTTTTTAAAAGTGTGAAAACCACCATCGGTTTCCGAAACCTTCTTTCACTGTTCCTCTTCACGGCTCTACCTCCTTCATTTATTCACGATTCCATTCCTATTATTAACCTTTTGATTATGAATTTGCTTCATTTATTCAACACGACTTTACCCTTAATACTCCGTCGTTCGACTGATCCAGCAGCACCACAGTATTACGATTACTTATTCGATATTTTTGATACATATTTCCACTTCCAAATTTGCTTCACTACGCCTTTTCAAATGTCAACTCTCTGTATTGTCAGTATTTCGATATTTCAAGAAATTTGAGGCCTCCACGCCTTCACGGTCTCATTTAAAAGCTAACTCCCCACTATGTATATACTCACAGGTGTCATATGGCCTCTGGATATGAACCATCACTTATAAAATACCCTGCATATATGCATTACAGTAGAAATATTCTTCTTGCTTCGGTTCTATTAGTTTGAATGTCAGTTTCAAGGTCATATCCATTCAAAGGCATTGATACATGCCGTGACTAATGACCAATCTTAATAAAACGATCCACACAAGATTCAGTTCAAAATACCCAACCTCGTCATTTCCATCAAATCATCAAATGCGTGCAGAACACCATTAATCCAGTTAAGTACATGATTACAAATTTAACCCTTTACACAGAGACTCATATTTCACATTGCCAATACAATTTCTTCTTAAAATTCAAAGACGCTCACACAAAATTTAATTTGAATACTACTCATGAAATGCCAAACAATTTCTTTCATAATATATATATGAAATTACTTACAAAACCTTCTAGTTTGCCTGATCTTCAATCAGATGGCCCTTCTAATTCATTACTCTATCTCCTAAACTCTGAACTCTACTCTGCTCTCCACTCTACTCTTGGAATTCTCAAAAGTCCTAGAGTTAGACTCAATTCCTACAATAACTAAAACTGACTCTTCACCTTCCTAACTTATCAACTTCTACTCTCATGTTCTCTAGTGGTTAGAGGAAATTTACAATTCCTCACTATTTTATTCAAAATAATAATATTTACATGAGAATTTAAAAACATGAGACCCCCTATGTCTACTAAAATACAAAGTATTTTCTTGGGCATAATGCCCCTGCATCAGACTCCCAAGGTTCAAATTGTTCATGATCTCCCGATCATGTGTCTTTAATCTCTGCCTCCTGGATCCCAAACTCTGTTTTGCTGCTATCCAACAGCTGAATTATTCTTCAACTTCATTTCTCCAGGTTTCCATACTTTGTTCTGCAACTTGCTTCCAGCTGTGCTTTCACAATCCCTTCTTATATTTCCTTTGCCAAAAATCTCCTGCTTTCTTGCTGTTGTCTGCTACTTCTGAGACACCTTCATCATCAGTCTTCTGATGCATTCAATCTCCATGTCCGACTAACCTTCTTGCTGGAAATTTCCTTGCCCACTGCTGTTGTCTCACACTTCTGTTAATTTAGCTATTTTTGTTGTTGCTTCTATTACTGCCCTTCTTGCTACCAACACTGATGTTGCTACCACCAATGTTTTCCTAGATGTTACATCCTCGACTGTTGATGTAGTTATTTTTTACCTCTGGAGATTTCACCCCACATGTTGCGGCCTCCCAAACTTCCTTTCCCTCTGCAACATTTTTATTTTTCTCATCATCTGCAATTCTACTGTTTGAAAACAAATCATCAATTAAATTTCTTCCTGTAGTAACATACTCATTCAGTATAGTAGTAAACATAATTAAGTTCTAAAACCTAGTATCTGTTGCTTTTTCTTTCACAGCTTTAGGAAAATTCACTTTAGTGTCTACAACCTCTTTCTCTTCTTCAAATGTTTCCAGCAAAAATTTCAGCCATCTCTTTTTTTCTTGTTTCACATCTTCAGTATGCTACAATTCAGTTTCAACATCTCTTTCTTCTTCTTGGGAAATCTTTAGTGATTTCCTTTCATCACCTTGATTGACTCGAGCAATAAAATCAAATTCTTCAACCACTGCATTTTCATCATCTATCAGAACAGGATTCTGATTCTTCCTTACTGTAGTAGTTCCAAAAGTATATCTTCCAGTCTGTTCTTGATTAATCAAACAAATCAGTCCTCCTTGTCATAAGTTACAAGCTTCTTCATATGAGACATGGCAGTCTCATCTTATTTCTACAACTGTTCTTCTTATTTCAAGACAACTCCAAGAGATGGATTGTCTTCTGCTTCCCTTGTAAGCACAATCATATTGTCAGTATTAAAATCACAAGACCCAATGGTCTCAATTGATGACCTAGTCACCAATTCTTCTCTCTGCAGTTCTAAGTCTGTTTCAAGACCTACAAATTCTTCACTGTCTTTCTCCTCAGCTGCCAGAGTTATCTCCAGTGCTCCAGTCACCATGTTGAAATGATGACCCTTCACTATGTTCTCAGCCAACATAGTTTCTCCTTCATTCAATTCTCTAACAACTTCCATTTGTTGTTCTTCTTTATCTGCATAATTAAAACATGAACCTTTAGCACAAAAACTACAAGGTTTCAATACCTTTTTCTCTTCTGACAACACATCAGTATGTTGTTCAAAATTTCCTTCCAAATCCTCTGTCAGCACATCAGTATGATGATCTGCATCCTTCATGAGACTCCCAGCTAGTCTCTCCTTCTTTCCATCATCTGCTTCATGAATGTCCTTCTGCTGTGATTCACCAAAATGAACTCCTTCATTTTGCTGAATCATTTTCTTATCCTTTGTTCTCTGATTTTCATTCATGACGATTCCTCTATCTTTCTTCTTCGACAACTTATCCTATGCATAGGTCCACTGCTTCTCCAATTCTCTTCTTTGAAAATCCAACCTTCTATACAATTCAACAACTTCAATTGGAGTAGATTTCGGGAACCTTACACAGCCTTTTATGCCTTTGCTTGTTCTTGACCAATCATTAGCTGGTCCTTCTCTCTCTACCTAAATATTCTGCTGAATATTCTCATTAGACTCTTCTGTCTTCATGTCTTCCTCCTGAGATCTTACTATCTCAGCATTGATCTGAACAGATTTCAGACTCAATTTATCCTCCTCAAAAAACTTTGAATTTTGTTCATCTCCTTGTGATGTACCTACAAACATAGACAACTCTTTAGTTTTAAAACCACAAGACTTTTCAGTCTTGGTTTCTTTCTCAAACACTTCCCTTTGAACAGATCTGCATGTGGAATCTTCAAATTCCATCCTTGAATCAGGAATTCTGAGTTCCTCTTCCTCTAGAGGATTAGCAATCACCTCACAATGGTCAGACTCAAAAATACAAGTCTTTACATCATCCAGCTGATCTGGACTTGTCCAATAACTCAGGAAATCATCAATTATTTTCCTCTTCAGGAAGACAAGCTTCTTACTGCCTTAAGTCTTCATCATGTCTCACAATATCTCTTGCAGATCTCCATTCTTCATTTGTTCTCTGTTCTACTTCACAGACAGAAACTTCTTTCCTCAACTCAGCTGCCCTGAGCTCTTCTTTCAATAAGGCAATCTCCTTTTGCCTCAACCTCAAATGTAATGGTTGTCAATTCACTCTCTTCTTCATGAGCCAACCAACTCTCATGCTTTCCTCAATCCTCTTTTCCAGTTTACTAAAATGTTCTATGATATCCGCTACCTCTTTCCAATATTCTGCATTAGTCAACTACTACCTTATGCCATTTGCCTTGGCATCTTTTTTCTCCCTTCTATTGTGACCTCTCTCAGAACCTCTACAATCTTTGCTAATACTATTGGTAGTCATCTTTTTTCTCCATCATGAGTTCTTCACTCATCAACTGCACTAAGCCTCTGTAACAACAAGCTCTCTTCCTGCAACTTACCTCACCAATCCTTTCCTCTCGATCTGGGCTTTTGGTAAGTACTAGTCCCCTTCTGCTAGAACCTTCTGAGCACTCTCTTCCGCTCTCTCTTGGATACACTCTGCAACTTTTCAAGAACACATCCTTTCTACTTTCATCCAACCTCTGTTGGGAATTATCCATGTTCTGCCACACTTCCTTCTTCACTCATAATCCTCTGCTGGACTCTTTTATGATTTCTCTCAAAGCTGTGATCTGCCTTTGCTGAGATTCTTCAATTTCCTACAATCTGAATTCGACAAACAATTCTTCAAACCAAAGTTAAACACTGCTCATCAACTCACCTTCTCTTGAGAACACTGCAATTTTCCTCTCCATTCAACCTTTAGCTGAATATTTGGTTCACTACTTTCACCATCAAAACTCTGTCTTCACTTTCTGCAACCACAATTCTGCAATCATAATTTCCAAATCAGATTTAAAATTATTTTACCCACAAGATCCCTACATGATCTTGTTCTTCACTTATCTCTACAAATCCTATTCCCTGAAATTCTATGTACTTTGCTACATATCAGATTGAAAAATCCAATCTTGCTTCTTCTTTCATCACATGCACTATATGCGCATCACCATCACATCTGTGTTTCCATATGCATTTTAAAATTTAAATTTTCAAGAGCTATTCCAGCTCTGATACCACTTGCTGCCGGGGCTACCTCACTTAACCCACATTCTCATTTTTAGCATATAAATATAATAATGCATCTCAATTTTAAGGCCACAAATAATTTTAAATCTGGGCAAACTCGACTAGAAAATTGAATCAATATATAGCTGGAATCTTTAATATCTCAAATATGAGATTTGAGATATTAAATCAAATTCTCTTATGAGTGTAAACCCAACAATCAACCTAGATTATTCTTTTCTTGTGGAAGCTTGAATCTCGCTTTATGACTAAAACCCATATTTCTTAAGGACCCATCGACCTTCATATGTAACCCCAACTTCAAATTTCATTCAAAACCCAAAGTTAACCACAACCCTCACAAAAGGGGGTTCACACCTTTATTCAAACTTCATGGCTAATGCATATTTGTTTTATTTCTACAAACCCAAGTGTTATATTTAAAACCAAGGATTATGCGAACATTCAATCCCAAAGGTTCAAACTTGGTAAACTTCATACCAAGGTATACTATGCATTCAATATCAGTAGATATACATGAACCCTCATAGCTTAATTAATTGCCAACACATATGTATATCTGTTCTTATATAATCCCAACTTGATTAAAAATCAAACGCCAACAACAAAACAGCGCTTGGGCCCACACTACCAACATACCTTTCCATCGAATGGTTGACGAGCCATAGCATCGTCATGCATTGATCCGACGATCATCGCATAACCAAACTGCCCCTCCTTTAATCCTTCAATCTTAGTTATTGTTGTTCTAACTCGTTATGCGAATGCCGTTGGATCCCTCTTCACTTTCATCAGACGGTTATCACATTTTTTAAAGGATGGCACATTAACTTGAAGAAAAAGTGCAAAATAGGCATTTTTACAATACTGCCTTATGCCATGTGTCGCCTGAAGACTGATATCGCAATTTTTTTTGTGAAACCAATTACCATTTTTAAAAGTGCGAAAACCATTGTCGGTTTCCGAAACCTGCTTTCACTATTCCTCTTCACAGTTCCGCCTCCATTTATTCACAGTTCCATTCCTATTATTAACCTTTTGATTATGAATTTTCTTCAGTTCTTCAACATGACTTTACCCTTAATACTCCGTCATTCGACTAATCCAGCATCACCATTGTATTATGGTTACTTATTCAATATTTTTGATACACAGTTCTGCTTCCAAATTTGCTTCACTACGCCTCTTCATATGTCAACTCTCTGTATTGATAGCACTTCCATATTTCAAGCAAGTTGAGGCCTCCATGCCTTCACGGTCTCATTTAAAAGCTAACTCCCCACTATGTATATACTCACGGGTGTCACATGGTCTCTGGAGATGAACCATCACTTATAAAATACCCTAGATATATGCATTATAGCAGAAATATTTTTCTTGCTTTAGTTCTATTAGTTTGAATGTTAGTTTCAAGGTCATATCCTTTCAAAAGCATTGATACACGTCGTGACTAATGAAAAATCTTAATAAAACGATCCACACAGGATTCGGTTCAAAATACCCAACCTCGGCATTTCCATCAAATCATCAAATTTGTGTAGAACACCATTAATCCAGTTAAGTATAGGATTACAAATTTAACCCTTTACACAGAGACTCATATTTCTCATTTCCCATACGATTTCTTCTTAAAATTCGAAGGCGCTCACATAGAATTTAATTCGAATACTACTCATGAAATGCCGAAAAATTTCTTTCATAATATATAAATGAAATTACTTACAAAACTTTCTAGTTGGCTTGATCTTTAATCATATGGCCCTTCTAATTCATTATTCTATCTCCTAAACTCTGAACTCTACTCTCCTCTCCACTCTACTCTAAAAATGCTTACATTTATACAAGAGATGAATGAATCGATTCAGTTTCTTTTACAACTCAACGAAGACTCTTGGAATTCTCCAAAGTCCTAGAGTTACACTCAATTCATACAATAACTGAAACTAACTCTTCACCTTCCTAACTTATCAACTTCTCCTCTCATGTTCTCTAGTGGTTAGAGGACATTTACAATTCCTCACTATTTTATTCAAAATACTAATATTTACATGAGAATTTAAAAACATGAGACCCCCTATGTCTACTAAAATACAAAGTATTTTCTTGGTCCTAATGCCCCTGCATCACAATTGTACCAACTAGGGACTTTTAAATTTCTGTCTTTGTAGTTTACAACTTTTAACTACGCGGGGATTTGTACAACTTAAACTGCCACCAGGATCAACCAAAATGGAAACAATTTGGGAATATAACTTACCTTCCAGTTCTATCATGGTTGGATGAAAATCCGCTTGTCGATCCTTTAGTGCAACATTGATCCTTGGTATGTTTTGAACAACAACCCCCAATGCGGATGCCTCTTGCAGATTAGCTATCACTTCATTTATTCCACGATGTAGAGAGTTCTCAAATTAATGTGCCTCACCGCATCCCCAACATTGTAGCGGTGGTTTTTGGACCTATCCATGGTCTAGCCTGCTGGATGCTTCAGTAGGCCTCTCATCAATTGACCATCTGGCATTTTGTTGATTTTTCCCAAATGATCTATTTGCTGGGCTCCTTGTAGCATTTTTATAATTTCCTGGTCTGTTGTTTTTAAAATTCAAGGTATCATTATGCGATCATTATGTCCTTTCTTTGGTGGCCAACTTCTTTCAACTTCACCTTTTGCCTTAAACTGTTGATAGTACATTCAATTTTTTTCAAATCACCTCATCCATAGTCTTTGGATTCACAAAATCGATCCTCTCCTTCAAGTGAGTAGGTAAGCTACTAAAAAATCGCTAAAATTTTTCTTTTTCACCTCTCAAATACGGTACGTATCTTAACGGAGAAGTAAATTTACTGATGAACTCATACATAGACAGTTGTCTAAACCTTAAGTCATGAAATTATCACTATTTTTCATCATAAAATCACTACGTTAGTTACATTTCTTTCAAATATTGTTGGAACTTGTCCCAAGTCACATTCTGGTCTTCAATTCCCCGCACATTTTTCAGCTCCTCCCACCATAATGTGGCATTTTCCCGCAATTGATATATAGATAAAAGAGCTTTGAGCTTGCCGTTATATTCATAAAGTTGAAAATATTTGTTCATATTTATTATCCATGCTTCTTCTACTTCCTCTGCCTCTCCATTAAAAGTATGAGGTTTGATTTTCAAAAATTCACCTTGTGGCTCCACTTTTTGTTTCTTCATCTCTTGTTATTTCGAAGAATTTCCAGACTGTGATTCATTTTAAATTCTATTTTTGTTACATCGCTAACTCCGACTCCCTTCTGGGTTGTCACTAATTTGTTGTTGTTGCTCACTACCTTGATGGGTATCCCTCTCTGGGCTAGGTTGTGTTGCCACATGATTCTGTTTATCTGAGAGGTTCTTAAGAATCCTCTCCTGTTATCACATTAATCTTTCATTGTCGCTTATTTCTCGAGTCATCTCTCTCTGGACTTGTTGTACTTTATCTAACAATTTGTTGGTCTAACATTGTTTTTCTTCTAGTAATCTACTGGTTTGTTGATGTTGATCTACACTCAATTGTACCCATGTCTCTGGGTTAATCTTTGGATTAGGCAGGGGATGGGTTTCCCCTATAGTTCTTGGTGTCTGATGACCAGATCCTCTCCTCATTCAATATTATCAGTAATTCTTGTTATTTTGCATGAAATAAAAAAATGAAAACATCTAAAGTTATTAAATTGGCCCATTTGGCCCTAGCGTGTAACCATGCTCTGATACCACTTGTCACCACTATCACATTCAAACCATATTAAAAATAATAAATAAAACAAATTTATTACTCTACCCATACAATTCTATTACTCTGCTATACATTATATTATTCTACCCATAAATTAACATTTTGGGCTTAATTGCATGCCATCTATGCCACTGTTTGAAGTATTGATATATGTAAACATAGTTTAAAACTTTGTGAAATGGATTCATATGAATTTGATACCTTTTATTTTCGTACTATATTTATAACACAATATTTTTTGTATTAATTCAACTATCCTTTGGGCTAAGGACTCATTATAACGATAATCAATTAAACTCTATAAACTATGCTTTGGGCGATTGACTATTCATGCATCATATCAATTTGATTTTTGGAAATTAATAAAATAATGAAAGGGGAAACCATATGTTGATTTATCCGAGCGTTTGTTCCGTCATGTGACTGGCAGCTGTCGTTACATTGTTATATTGATAATTGTGTTCGACGTAGATCTAGTTTAACCTAGATCCTATGGTGGAGATTACAGTGGGACGGTTTAGGGTAAATACCTGACCCTAAGTGATGCTCTCAGTTCATTTACCTCCTGCAATGGTTACGAATCTACTTTGCGACTAAGGTAAAACCTGCTCCTCCCATGATGAACTCAGTCATGGTTCAGCTCGTCTCAAAATTTATAAATATATTCTTTGAATTCTCTTGTTCTCCATTTGCGGCTGGTAATTTGGTTAGTCATACAACAATGTCTTGTTTTCTTTTGTATACTCTCTGTTCTAGTTTTCTCATAGAGTAATCTATGATTTTGGCGCAGTCTTCTTCACTGTTCACATTTACTCAATTTCTTCTGTAATATGAGAGATCAGTTGATTTTATTGAATGGGGGATCATTTTCCTTAATCCTCTCGTTTTTTTTTGTACATCCTCAGGAAGTTATGGCAGAAGGTATCTCCGATCCTGCTAAGTATGGAACAAGTGTGGTTGAGCTATTTCTATGATTCTCTGATTCTTACAATGAATTTTATTTTTCTTAAGCAAGTTTTGGTTGATGCATTTACTCATGGTAATCATCTCACTGTTATGGTTACAAGCTCGAGGTTAATGTTTTGGTTCTAGCGGAAACGGAAAAACGCGCTCAAGCTCTACACCACACTAACATGGATGGCTAACCCAAGTAAGTAAAAGCCATCACATGTTTTTAATGTTTTCTTAAGTCTATCCATTGTGTTACTGAGGGTTAATCCCTTTGCTTGTACAGGTTACAACTATCAACTTAAACCTCTTACACAACTGAACTCTGGGTTTTCTCTTCAAGCATGAAGGGTTTTCAGCCTAGTTTAATTTCCTCACAATTTTGGCTTTAACTTATATTTTCCCTTCACAGTTATTCCACTCGAAATAAGAGGGAAAATGTGTATTTTTCCACAGTTTGGCTTCCGTGGAAAATTTTTGGTCTATGAATTTCTGCTTTAAAATCGTATTACAAACCCTACAGGCTTTTCTTGGGTTTATTTAATTTTATTTATAAATTGTTTAAATAGTGAGTATTATATATTTCTTTCGTCCATATCCTCAGCACAGTGGTTTAAGAAATGTTGTACTATCGGTTTTGCGTTTTGTACATTCATGGCCTCAAGACCGTCATTGAATTCATAAGTTATATGGTCAATTTTTCTGAGTTAGTGGTTTTATTTCCATGTTTAACGTTGATATTTGTTGTGAATTCAATATTTAAAGGCTAGAGGACTATGAACCCTGCTTTGTCTATCACGGAGCTCGACTTCTAAACCTTTATGCTTCATAGCTCTTTACACAAAAATTCTAAAATGTACATGTAATTACATTTTACAACATGCATCAAATCCTTCTCATGTTTTTACTTTATAAATCTTTCCTGTGAATTTATTCTATGTCTTACTCATAACACTTATTCAAATAACATATGGAAAATTGGCAGTGAATTATACATTTTTTTTGTGCTACGTTTCGAAAATGTATTATCTAATGATCTTTCTCCACTGCTTGTTTACACAGAGTTTATAGTTGTATTATTTTTCACTGGTTTTTACAATACAGTAACTATTTTGTATTTCTCCTTTAGCCCCGTCATGTTTTTTACTGTTTTCTTATCTAGTTCCAAATTTATTTATTTTTTCGAATTAATTAGACAATTTAGTAATAAATGTATCTAACAGAGAAAAAATAAACATAGATACCAGAGCACATAATTTCTTTCATTATACTACTATTATCGCCATCCATAACTGAATGAGTAAACCTAATTCTTATCTCTGTACTCTCGGTTCATTGATGGTGCCACCCAACCAGTAGAGAGGCGATTACATCCCCTGCTCCCCCCGTGATCCGCACCAGAGTCTAGGTAGCATTTCTTTGCCAGAAGTTGGACCTCAGGACGCTCATCCAACCTACACTCCCTTAAGGGTTACAGAGCTCCATTGGTCATAATCTAGCTCTCGACAACTCTTTTCTTTACAACTTTATGTTGTAAAATATTTTTCTTCTCTCTTGAACGGAACCCCTTCCCCTTTTCAAGATTTCCTTTTTATTCTATGCTACTATTGTAATGAGTTTTTTCTTATATAACTTATGTGTTATTATTAAATTTGAAATTCATTTTTTTGGGATTTCCCATTATTATTACAATATTGATTATGATTAATGGGTCACTTAAAATAGAATAATTACTATTTGAAAAGTATTAAATACTATTTGAAAGGTATTAAAGAATGTGAAATTATCGTAATTGGATAAAATCAATCATACTGATATCGAAAACCATGTTTTAGTTCTACCCAATAACATAAAGACTCTAAACCATCCCACTACTGTCATAAACTAATGATATTTGTGAGGTTACGGATTTATTATAGTGCCCTAATTACGCCGAAGGTGTTCGTTAATGAGCTTTGCTGGGATGAACAGTGCTCCCAGCCAATCTCATAGCTCCACCTATCGCCCTTCCACCCTCTCAAATTTCGACACTTGGCAGTTGCTCCACGCTCCTGCTGTCATTTCTGTCCCGCGTGCGTCATGTCCTTCTCAGCAATGGTTTAACTCTCGTCAGGGTGGGTAAGTATAGATGTTGCATTACGTTGAATTCGGTGGAAAGTTGAAACGTAGAGGCACGGGACCCAAGTTTATGACACGTATCATCTATTATCTGGAGAGGCGCCGCAGCTGTTTCCAGGAGTGGACGATGTGACATCGGAGGAATGCATATGGATGTTCTCAGAATACACGGTAAATAATAAACGCATTCCATCACGATGCCTCTCTGTCAATCACTTTCACCTTCTGGTAACCCCTTCTGCACGTCAACAACTTGCCTGAACAACTGCTTCTTGTTCTCAATTTCGTTCACGATTCTACGCCCTTGTCTTTCATAGTTAGAACTTAGAGCATCAAGGTATTTCATTAGCCTGCCTTAAGATGGCTGGTTATGTTTCATGGCTTCCATTGGCTACAATGTTTCAGATGGCGGTGTGTGTTGTGATATTATGTGCATCTGCTGCTGCTGCTGGACAGTCGAGGAAACTTGCTACTTTGGTGGAAGAGCCATCTGTTGTTTTGACTTACCACCATGGTCCTTTTCTCTCTAGCAGTGAGGTAATTGCTGTCCATTTGATTTGGTATGGGCAGTTCACCCCTGTTCAACGCTCCATTGTGCCAGATTTTGTACAATCTCTTGGGGCAAAGAATTTAGAGGGGGCTAATGCAAAGCAGCCTTCCGTGTCCACCTGGTGGAAGACCACCAAAAAGTACCACGGCACCACCTCTAACAAGGCGTCCCCCTCCAGTATTATAATGCTTGGAGAGCAGAAGGTCGACCAGGATTATTCCCTTGGCAAGTCACTCAAGAGAAGTGACATTGCTGCTCTGGTTGAATCTGCTGTCAAGTCGGGAGCAATGCCTCTACCGAAGAATAGCGCTAAAAATGCCAATGCTTTGTATTTGGTGCTTACCTCTGAGGATGTTACCGTGGAGGGTTCTTGCATGAGTTCCTGTGGATTCCATGCCAATCTCAATCTATTATCTCAACACCAGTCACCAAGAAGCCGAATGATGGGGAACGAGGAAAAGCATCAGCATCTTCTTTCATATGCGTGGGTTGGAAACTCTGCAAGTCAGTGCCCTAGACAGTGCGCGTGGCCATTTCATCAGCCCATGTATGGACCCCAGACCGCCCCCCTGGTGGCACCAAACGAAAACGTGGGCATCGATGGGATGATCGTCAACATGGCCACGGTTATGGCAGGAGCAGCCACCAATCCATTCAACACCGGCTACTTCCAAGGGGATGTCACTGCACCTTTAGAGGTCGTCTCCGCCTGCACTGGAATATATGGAAAGGGGGCTTACTCTGGCTTCCCTGGGGAGGTTCTGATGGATAAAAAAGCTGGGGCGAGCTACAATGCCCGCGGAGTTAATGGACGGGCATTTCTGCTGCCGGCTATGTGGGATCCTACTACTAAATCTTGCCATCCTTTGGTATAATCATCGTTGCAATCTCTTATGATCGTCTTTGTAAGGGCCCTTAACACACAGAGGAGATAGGGTAGATATATGCGCATGTGATGCAACAGATGTATTCTTTTCAAAGATTCAACCACATTCATTTACATACAGAAATGATGAATTTACACATTTAAGAAAGCAGTTTCGTATTCTTCTATTTTGCCAGCTTTCCCTTTCCAGCTGTTAGATGACTGGAGCTTTTCAATTCAAGGAATCAAAGGTCCTCGAGGCATAAGCCCTACGATAAACTATAAAATCATTACTATTTTATACATATTATCAATATAATTTGTTACTTCAAATAATTTTAGTCACTTTTGAAAGACGCTGAAGATATTTTTGTCCCACGAGAGTTTAGCAATTAGCTATTGAAACAGGGGTTATTTGCTTTATCTTTAAACTTACATGCTTTAATCATTAGGATGCATCGCTGATTTTTACGTTACATTTGATTTATATACATAATCATATCTGTAAATCAAGAACAATAATCATATCTGCATTTTCAAATTCCAAAGAAATAAATTTCATTTAAATTCAATCCATGATAATAATCAATATATACGTTACAGTTGATTTATGTATTATTTCTTTCATTTAAATTCAATCCATGAGAATATCAATTTATACGTTACATTTGATTTATGTATGTAATCATACCTGTAAATCAGGAACAATAGTCATCTGTATTTTCAATTTTCAAAGAAGTAAATTTCATTTAAATTCAATCCATGAGAATAATAAATTTATGAGTTAAGTATTCTCACGAAACACTCGCTCTTCACAAATCATCCTTGGTGTATGCGTAACCGTAGACACAAGATTTGGGATTTAATAAGTAATAATGCAATAACCAGATTCGTGTCATTTTTTCACTGGCGTTGTGTACCCAGTGAAAATTATGCTTGGACAGTAAAAGGCCTCTCGGCTCTGGGATCAATTTTACTGGGAGGGTGAAAAATCTTAAATTTTTTAAAATTTGGCTATATTTTTTAAAAAATTTGATAGTTGGAGAATCTTGTTTTTGATTGAATCAGGTAGAACAAACTTAAATCTGATTATTTTTTTTTCAAAAAAAAATCTGTTGAAGAGTGTTCGCATTTTATTTATGCTTGGACAATGTTTTTATTTAAATCACGTTTTTTTTTTTTGTTTATGGTGGAAATGAATTCAGCATCATAAAAAAATCTTTGGTTTGAATCTTGTTTATGTTTGAATCATGTTTTTATGGCTACAATGGATGTAATCTTGTTTGTTTGAATCATGTTTTTGTGGTTGAAATGGATGCAATTTTATTTTTTTTTGTTTATGTTTGAATTTTGTTTTTGTGTAAATTATGTTTTGGATAGCTGAAATGGGATGCAGCACCATCAAAAATCTTAAAGGAAATATCTTTGATGACTGAAATAGAATGTTTGAATCATGTTTTTGACTAAAATAAAATGTTTGAATCATGTTTTTGTTGGCTGAAATGAATGCAGCACCATCAAAAATCTTTGAGGAAATAAAGCATCCAAAATCATGAAACTTAAATTAGAACTTGGATTTTCCAAAAAAAAATTGCAATATTTTATTAAAATAGTGCTGAAATTTCCATTGTTTTCTAGCAAAATCAATATCTCCTTAGAGTATGGTTTAAACACAGGCTATGGCTAAACACAGACTATGGCTTATGCAACTAGTAGTATTTATATTAATTAGAACTACTAGCTGCCAGTTTCTTCTCTCAATATTTGTACAAATCATTCCTAAGGTTTTTATTTTTATTTGTTTTAAATGATTTAATTGAAAATATTTGTACAATCCACTTATAGGTTTTTTCTTTTACATTTTTTTAATGATTTAATTGAAAATATTTGTACAATCCACTTATAGGTTTTTTTCTTTTAGAGATTTTTTAATGATTTAATTAAAAATAATTGTACAACCCACTCATAAGGTTTCTTTTATTGTTTTATTTATTTTTAAATAATGTAATTGAAAATATCCGTACAACCTAATAATAAGATTTATTTTATTATTATTATTTTTTAAATAATTGAATTCAGTGTCAAATCAGTGATATAGTCAACTGTCAAACTAACCCTCAAATCATATTAGTTGTCAAAAATTAACAGTGAAACAATAAAAAATAATACTAAACCAACTGGCAAATCAGCAATGATACATGGTCAAACCAACCATCTATCAAATCAAACTAATTGACAAATCAAGTCTCAGTCTAATTTATTTGGTATATTTACGCCAAAGGTGTTCCTCTATGAGCTTTGCTGGGATGAACAGTGCTCCCAGCCAATCTTTGTGCTCCACCTATCGCCCTTCCACCCTCTCAAATTTTGACACTTCGCGGTTGCTCCACGCTCTTGCTGCCATCTCCGTCCCGCGCGCGTCATGTCCTTCGCCTCTGTCTCCATGCGACTTCTCCTCCGTCTCGCGTCAGGTCCTTTGGCGTTCCAGCGAGTCATTTATTGAAATGATCAAGTGCTAGTTTTTTAATATATTGAAAACCATGTTTTAGTGCTACCCAATAACATAAAGACTCTAAACCATACCATTACTGTCCTAAACTAATGATATTTATGAGGTTACGGATTTATTATGATGCCCTAATTTTTAAATATATTATATAACAATAAATTAATATATAATATGAATTTTATTGTTTAAAATTTATCAATATATAAAATATATTTATTTTAATATATTAATACAAGAATAAATTAATATATAAAAAATATCACTGTTATTGTTTAAATTTTATCAATATGTAAAATATATTTATATAAAAAAATTAATTAAAACCAAAAACATATATATTAATAATAATATGGAATGTATTAAATATTATATAATTAGTCAATTATGGCATTTTCATGCAATATATTGAACATTATATTATTTGTATCTAACTACACAAAGAAACAACTAGAGTCACTTGGTGACAATATTATTGCTCTATGTTTTTTGTTTGTTGTGAAAAATGACAACAAAGCAGAGTTTATGTCAAAGAGACTCTAGACGAAAGAAGAGTTACTGCTCATGAATGAAATGGGAACCTATGCTCCAATACCATCTGAGGTAAAGATGATAACTTCTTTATATTGAAAATAAATCAATATATAAAAATGTGAGACTAGGGATTCACATTCCAAGGTCTCTTCATATTTCAATTTTGTATTTACATATTTATTACAGGTGTTAACATATTTAATATATTATATATGGTTTAAAATAATAAAATAATTTGAAAAAAAATAAGCATATTATACCATTCTAATATACATTTTCGTTCTTTTTAAGAATTAACTTTAAATCTACTAAATATTTGTTAGAATTATCTGACTTAATTGTGTTGTTTGCACAATCCAAGTATCCTAGAATAGATTATATATATAGAAAGACTTATGATGTATAAATTTGAAGGGATAATTTTTTTTTTTTAATTTTACATTGTAAAAAAAATTTTCATGACAATTTTTAACTAAAATGCATTTATATTGAATTTAATAATTTAATATATGTAATCCAAAGATATTTTGATATTAATTAAAAATTGATCTTTATCAACATTTACTAGTCACTTACCTCATTTACCCAAATTATGTTAACGTGCTTGAATGAATAATAATAATCCTTATTATTAATTAGTTATTAATTTTAATATTAATATGTAATAAATTAATTTTTTTTTTGTTATTCTTTTATTTATGTGATTGTGTATAAAATATAATTATCATTTAACTAGAGAGCATGTATTATGTATTTTTTTTTTGTTTATTGACTTCTATAAAATATCTATCTTGAAAGAAGGAAGTGGATTACAATGTTGTTTATTGAGTTATATATATATATTTGGACTCATTTTATTTTAATGTTATTGAAAAAAAATTAAATAATAAATTTTAATTATTAAAATTGTATGATTATAATTTAAAAAATACAAATCAATTTTTATAAAATTAATTCCAAAATAATTATGAAAATTATAATTATAATTAAAAATAGATGAAAACAAATAAATCTAAAGTTCCACAGTTCACCTGCCTGGACATACCACACACCTATATCAGGGCTGGCACCCATCGTTACACATTTCACCTAAAGCCATAGTGGGACCTACCTGCTGATCTCGACCTTTTCTTCTTCTCCCTTTCCTACTTCGATCTTTACTGCTTCCTTCCGACTTCCTTCTGACAAGGTGCCTTCATCACTAACACAATTTGTTGGAGCTTCTATGTGGTATATGATACTTATTTGTCTAAAATTATAGAACATAGGACCACCAAAGTTTTTAGGTTTTCATGTGTGGTGTTATAGTTTGGAGTAGTTTTAGGTTTTCATGTGTGGTGTTATAGTTTGGAGTAGTTTTTAGAGGGATTTTTTGGCTAAATTTAATGAAAAATTGAGGTAAAATCTTGATTTTTGTTATTTAAAATAATTTTTTTTAATATATATAGATTCAGCACCCTAAGACATTTCAATTGTGCAAGTTATTTATCAAATTTCTATTTCCAATAAATTCTTACATAATTTTAAAAAACTGGACCGAAAAAATACCAAAAAAACCTTTAAAATCACAGAAAAATTCACTTACCTGTCGTCGCATGAACAACGAGGAGTGAGGAGCTTATGTTACCGGGACAGTTGAGTTATTGATCTCTGACAAGATGACGTATTACTTAGAGACTGTTTCCGAGACAGTCGAGTTATTGATCTCTGACAAGCTGACTTATTGCTTAGGGATTTGTAGCTCAGGGTGTGGTGGCAGCCATATATCATCAAAAATTTCTGGCAGGCATGAACAAAACTTTAATGTTAACATTGCAAAGGGTAAAAATTTGTAGCACACAAACTAATACTGCGGAGTGATGCTATATGTCGTTCGCTGAATGCAGTGTTCTAGTTAAAAAGAATCATTAATTTATAAATTTATTGTATTGTTATAAGAATAATAAATTTTAGAATTTTTTTTTTTCTAATATTATATTAGAAATATAAATATTGTAATTTATTACAAAGTAATAATATGTTAATAATAATTTTGGATAAATATTAAATATTTGAAAAAGAAAATTCAATTTTCATTATATACATTGAATAATATATTATTTTTCTTTGTTAAATAAGACAACACATTATTGATGATTGTTAGTCTTATCAATTTTATCAAGGAATGTGGTTGTCTATGAAATGAAATAGTCTAGTTTATGAGACTATTATTTTTCGTTTTTAGGTTTTTGTAATTTAGGGTTGTCTCATTCAAATTGATGATGGGATGACTTAACTTTCCAACATTTTTTGGTTGAAAAGACAATGAGATGATCTAATTTTCCAACATTTTTTGGTTGAAAAGACAATGCTAAAAAATTGATGCTAATTATTTCTATAACTTTTTTTTGCGTATTTTGGATTACACTCTCTAATACTTGCATTTTTTTTTTTTTTTTTGTGTAAATTTGGTAGGACTACATCTTTATATCTTCATCAATATGTCCAAATACATCACCCCGCTCCAAGAAGGGAATTGAACTTGTGATGCATGCCATAACATCCCAGCTCATCACCGTTTAACCAAAACGGCACAGACTCCCTCCAGAAAATGTTAGCTCAAATGTACTCTTTCTTTTTATTGTAAATGACACAAAAGACAGAATTAGAAACTACAATTTTATTGAGACCATCTGAAATTTTTTCAAAAACTCTGATAATCTGACTCTTTTTTTTACTTACCGAAATGGATTCAGTGCAGTCAGAAAACCTGTCGGGCAAAAAAACCAATAGTTATAAGAATTTGTATTATTCTCCATTTTTTTATTATGTTCAAGGCGAAAACATAGCCGGTTTACACTGAGGGCAAAGGAATCTCTTGATTATGTCATCTCGCACAAGATCCTCTTACCTACCAGCTCTGGTCTCTCAATCGTCTCGTTGTTCTACAAAAGCCGAAGCTCCCCTCTAGTGTTGTATTTCGCTTTGCAAGTGTAAAACATGGAGATTGCATCCGAATCATTTGCAACCATGCACGGTTTCTTAGAAGGTCGAATTCCAGAGCAGAAGATGATGATCGCAGGAGCTTCGGAAGAAAGCAGATTATTTCCCAGGGTTCTTCTCCCTGCTCACCAATGCGCTCCCGCGATCGCAAAAGAGGGATTGCATATGTAACAGAGACCATACGCAATAACAGAGAGTGGATACAGCATCAACTCACGGATCACGGCGCCCTGCTTTTCAGAGGATTTCCTGTCAGATTTGCCGCAGATTTCAGCTCATTTGTTAAAGCGTTTGGATGGGAGGAGCAACGATATAAGGGTTTTGCTCCCAGGAAAAAAGTGGAGGATTGTGTCTACACCGCCAACGAAACTCCCCTGCATGAGCAGATAGGATTCCACCATGAAATGGCTTGGGTAAGCTGTGAGACATGACAGATTTTTTCAGATTGAATTTGAAAGATTTATTCGCCTAATGTTGGTCTCTTTAGCTGGAATATAATTGAAATTTTTGTAAGATTTTAAAAAAAAATTGGTAACGTTTTTTGAAAATCGAAAGTAAAATATAAAGATTTAAAAAAAAAATTAATAAAATTTTTTTAAAATCAAGGTAACAATTTCAGAATTTTAGGTGTTAGCCTGAATCTATTTTCGTCATTAAAAAAATATTTAAACATTGGAAACAATACCATTTTAGCTGAATCTATTTCCGTCATTAAAAAATTATTTAAACATTGGAAACAACACCATTTTAGCAAATTTATTACATATATGACCTTCATAACAATGCTTTTTATAATTTTTTATTTTCAGTTATGGAACTTCAATATGAATTTCTCATTTGATCAAATTCAATTTTGACATGGATTTTTTTTTATGGCTGGATTATTTTTTGCTTTAGGGAGATTGGAACCAGTAACCTTTCATCACGAGTGTCTTAACATCACACTCTTCACAATTGAACCAAACTCGTTACCATGAAAGTATAAATGTGATAAAAACTATTATAGTAAATTAAATTTGTTTATGACTACGTTTCACTAAATTTGTTTATAAATACGTTTCTTTTAAAATTATATTGCATAAATATAATATAATATTATCTTTTTATAAGCCATTTGAAAAATTTATGTAGTATGTGTTTTTTTTTTAATATATATTATGTGTGTTTTTGTAGAGTTTTTGTTATGAATAGTAGGACATTTTTTTATTAACCTAAATTCTTTGTGCTATTTTATTTAGATTGTTTTACTTTAGTTTGATCATAAGACATCTAAATATTCATTATAGGCAAGTTTATGTTCTTCATAAGACAATTTTTTTAACTAAAATTTTTTGCGCTGTTTTATTTGATTTTTTTTTTTAACTTTAGTTTGATCATAAGACATCTAAATATTTATTAGAGGTGAGTTTATATTTATCTTTTTGGGTATTTATTATAGGTGAGTTTATGTTTATCTTTTTGGGTAACATGGCTAATTTTATGTTGGGTAGTCTATTGTAGAGACTACATGTCAAATACTATCAAGTTTAATATAGTGGGAATTATATAGTTTAATGATTATTTTAAAGTTTCAGCTAGTAAGATTTGTTTTTATTTTTATTTTTATTTTCTAAAATATAAATTGCAAAAACAAAAAATGCAAAGACTTTGCTAGCTGAAACTTCAAAATAATCATCAAACTATGTGACTCTCTCAATAAGACCCAAATATGAGACAAGCTCCATAGTTTATGACCATGTTTATGACCTTAGTAAATTAAATTTGTTTATGACCATGTTTCTTTTAAAATTCTTTTGCATAAATAGAATATTAATTTTTATTACTCATTTGAAATTTACGTATTAGACCTGCTTTTTTTTAAGCATGTATTATATTTGTTTTTGTTGTGAATAGTAAGACATTTTTTATTGAGATAATTTTTTTGCTATGTTTTATTTGGATATTTTTTTTTAAATTTTAGTTTGATCATAAGACATCTAAATATTTATTATGAGCCAGTTTATACTTATTTTGTTTTGTTGAGCACTTTGGAGAATCTTATTTTGGATAGCTTATTGTGCAGATAGCTTATTGTGGAGACAACAGGTCAAACACTATGACTTTTAATATTGTGGACATTATACAGTTTTATGATTATTTTAAAGTTTCAACTAGTAAAACTTTTTTTTTTCTTTTATATTTTCTGCAATATAGATTGCAGAAAATGAGATTGCAAAAACTAAAAAAAGACAAAAACTCTGCTAACTAAAACTTGAAAATAATCATCAAACTATGTAGCTCTCTCAACAAGACCCAAAGATAAAGCAAGCTCCATAATGCTAAGACTTCAAAATAAGCAACCCAAAGATAAAACCCCAAAAATATCATATATATATATATAAATGTTTAATTCACCCTTTCAAAAATTAAATAAATATATCACTAACATCGAAATTTTTGAAATAGATATCATCACTAACACGGAAAATTTTTAAATAAATATCATCAGTAACATGGAAATTTTATAATAATCAATATATGACAGTTAGTTAAATAAACAAAATACAAGTAAATTTATGTAAACGTTAACTCCTAATTCCATTACAGTCCATCACATACCATTTAGCTAACACTCCATCACAGTCCACTTTTTCGTTATTTTACCTCCGACATAAATCCTCTGTTTCTAGAAGTTTGTAATGGTAAATTAGCTATCCAAGTTCGGTGGTTTTAGTAGGATGCATTTGCTACTGGCTTTTTTCATCTGGTTTAGCCAATAAGAACAATGGCTACATAACACAGGGTAATTGGTAAGTCAAGCACGACACTAAGAGGAGTAACGCATTAAATATATATACGGAAGAGCAAGTCTAAGTATGATTCACCCTATTGTGATATCTACGAAATATATAAAAGATCTGTTATTTACGAAATATATAAAAGATCTGTTATTTGATAAATGTATGTTTTGAGTTGAAATACAAATCTTCAATACCCTGTTTGCCCTGATTTACTATTTGGTATCAAGTAAACTTCAACAAATTTTACAACACATGTTCCCCTTTGCTGTTAATCAATTTGAGCCCTATACAATAAATCGCCCCTTTTCTGTTTTTCAATTCGATTTCTGTTTGTCATAATTGAACTTAAAAAAAACTTCTGCAACAAATTTCCACCTTTTATTCGACTTTTGAGACCTACAATTTGCTGTTATTCAATTTGATACCTTTGTTAGCCTAAACATCCTCTTTGCGAACAAGTTCGTCACATGGCTATTAGACCTTGTTTTATTGATTCTCCACTTTTCTGTAAGCTATTACTTCAAAGTTCCACTTTTCTGGCCAACTTTTCACTGGGCCTGACCTTGTTTTGATTATTCTTCACTTTTTTATTACCTGTCTTCACCACATCTTCTCCATTTTTCTCTTATTGAACTTTACATTAGTAGCTATTATGGAACTTGAGACAATCTTTTACAGATTCTCCACATTGCTGTTACCTGTTGGTTTAAAGTTCCACTTTGCTGTCCAACTTCTTACTAGGCTGTTATCGACCTTGAGAGCCTGTTTTACTTATTTTTCACTTTGTTATTACCATTGTTCACCACACCTCCTCCAGTTTGCTCTAATTGAACTTGACACTATCTGCTTACTAACAAATACTCTACTTCATTCTGATTAACTTCAGACATTCTGCCAACTGCCACACTTATGTCATTGAGCTTGAAACATGTTCAACTGGTTTATATTTTGTTGAGAAAATTCTGCTGTATTTCATTATAGAGTTTAGAATATTTCAGAAATTTGGAGGAGGAGAAAGTACCTTCTATCCATTATTTCCAGAATATTTCAAAACCAGAAACGAATTTTCTCCTTTGGTGTTGATTCCAATTTTCCCAACAAATACTACTATCTCACCAAATACTACTATCTCACCAATTAGAATGCCCAAAATTTAGTTTTTTAAATCTTGAGATAGTTATCAAAATCCTAGTTAAAATGGATTGACATTTATTATTTGTTTTTATCAGGGAGTTGAATTAATTAAAAAACCAGCTTAAATAACATAAATCAACATTTTATTTCAAATTTTTAAAAATAATTCCTGCCAAAAAATCTACTAGAAATTAAAAAAATCACATTAAAAACAACTCCATTCATTTAAAGATTAATATGTCAAAATGGAAATGAATTTTGGAATTGGGGATTTCGGTTTTCAAGAGCATGGATCTAGCTGAAGTTGAAACATGTGTTGTGCCAATTTTCCATTTTTGTCTACGATTCAATTTTCTGTTACAATGGCTCGATGCAGATGGATGAGTGGCCGTCTAAGTTGTTTTTCTTCTGCGAGACTGCACCTCCCGTGGGTGGAGAGACTGCCATAGCTCTCAGCCAAGGCATTGCGCAGCGCATGGAAGACAGAATGCCTGAATTTGTAAGAAGAGTGAAGGATACAGGGTTGGTCCTGTCCAAAGTAATGACTCAAAACACATTTGCTTCCTTCTCTGCTGGAAAGAATTTTCTGGAAACGAACGACCCAAATGAAGCTAAAAAGAGGTAAGTGCAATATGTTAGTTTTTTTAAAGAATATTCTGCAGACTAATTGGTTTCATTGTTTGCACAGTTTTTTTTTTTTTAAGAATATTCTACGAGGTATAGACCCATTGGTTTCAATGAGTTTAGTTTTTGCCTAAATCATCATTTCAAATTTTATGAAAACCCATTGAGAATTAAACTTTCCAAAAACATTCAGACTCCATTAAACTTTTACTGAATCCCTATGATAGTCATCCCCTTGTATAAACATATCAAAGCTTGGTACTAGCTTGGCAATTTTGGAGGTGCATATCATTTTATCTAACCTAGTGAACTTCACAGCTTGAGGATGTATATTAAATCTGGATATTGTTGAGATTTTCTGTTTTAATAAAATAGTCAAAAATCTCATTAGGTGACAAAAATTAGGAATTAGTTCCTAGATTAGCTCCAGGTTGTTGGGAAGGGAGTTAATGCATCCTAAATTTGTGTTGAGAGGATTTATGAGGCTGTTAGATTCCCCTGCTATATAACAGGTCTCCATACGTTTGTTTTGGAGTGGGTGTGTGAGAATTGTAATCTCCTGTTTGAATTAATAAAATTGCCATTGCCTTATTGTGTGGACGTAGCCCAGGAGGTTTGGGTGAACCACGGTAAAACTCCTGTGTCTCTTATGTGATGTGTTTTTCTGCTGTGTGTAAATTTAATGTTTTCGCTGTGATAAACTCCAACAATTGGTATCAGAGCTTTTCTGTTGGAGTGCGTTTGAACGCTGGTGCGTGGAGTCGGTATGGGCGCCGGCGAACGCTGGTGTTGCTGGAACAGAGATTGGCGCATACGCCGGACAGCAAGCGTTGAATGGTGAACGACTGTTTGAATTAAAACAGAGTTGAAAAGTCTGCATGGATAAACATTGGCATTGCATGGATCATATGGCATTGCTGTAAGTATTACAGCGTGGATAAACAGTAAGTGTTACAGTTTCGTGTCATATTGACCCCACGCGTGTTTGGCCAGTTTGCAGCATTGAAACGTGTGTGTTCTTTTTTAAAATGAAACGATTTGCAGTTAAAATTTGTTTAATGCAAGTTTTGTTTGAAATCGTTTCGGATTGAAATCGATTTTAAAAGCCATTTATAAAATGCCGGTTAGTCAAAGTGGGCCACATCGCTGTTATGAAATATATCGATGCTGTTATGAAAGGAAGGTCGATGCTGTCATGATATATCGATTTGATATGGAGAGCTTATGGAGAGCTTAAGAAAAGGTGTTATTTAAGTTTATTCCAATATCGATTTATTCAAAGGTGTTTTGAATAGAGTTAAATCGATTTGACTTTTTAAACCATTTGCATATGGTATAAAATGAAGTGCTTTTATAAAAATCGAATGGTAATGTTTTAAGTGCACATGGGATATAATGAATCGATATGTTAAATCGATTTAAAAGGAGTTGGCATATATGGTGGAGTTTTGTAATTTAATATAAATCGATTTGTAATTTTGTGTTTTAATACCATTCACATATGGTATAAAATCGATTATATTATAAGGGAGGCATTTAAATAATGTTTTGAATTGCCTTTTTTATATGGTATTTTTTGAAGTGGTTATAAATCGATTTATTTTTTAAAGGAAGTTGAGAAGCACTTTAAAGGAAGGAGTTTAAGGGCAATTTTTTTTTAAAAGGGCATTCTTTATTTTAAAATTGGTTCTGGAGATTACGGTGTTTTTTGCTGAAACAAGATGGCGAAAACTCAAAATGCCCGGTTTGAAATTGAGAAATCCAATGGCAAGAACAACTTCGAGATCTGGAAGGTAAAGATGCACGATATGCTGGTTCAACAAGGCGTGGCAAAAGCGCTGTTGGGGAGGAGCAAAAGGCCTTCTACCATGACGGAGGATGAATGGGTTGATTTGGATGACAGAGCTCTGAGCACAATTCGGTTGTGCCTGGCAGATGACGTTCTGTTCAACATTGTGTCAGAGAAGACCGCCGCAGGCTTGTGGATAAAGCTCGAGAAGCTCTACATGACGAAGTCCTTGACAAATCGGATTCTCCTGAAGCGGCAGCTGTGCAGTTTGCGGATGAAGGAAGGTACCTCGGTTACTGACCATCTGAATGTTTTCAATACTCTGTTGGTACAATTACAAAGTCTAGATGTAAAATTTGATTCAGAGGATAAGGCAATAACTCTATTGTGTACATTACCTGAATCGTGGGATCACTTTGTTACTTCCATAAGCTTCATTAATGCAGCTGTCCTTGAGTTTGACGATGTGGTTGGAGCCATGTTGTCTGAGGAGACGAGGAAGAAGTCGAATGCTGACACCTCTACATCAGAGGCAATGATGGCTAGAGGTCGTTCTAGAGAAAGACGCTCTGGTAAGCGCAGCGATTCACGTTCAAAGTTGAAAGGGAAGAAGAGCAAAGTGAAGTGCTGGTTTTGTGGCAAATCGGGGCACTTGAAGAAAGACTGCTGGAAGAGACAGCAAACAGAGAAGAAAGGAGACTCTTCGACAGAAAAGAAGGAGGCAAATGCGACAGATACAGGTTCGGCATCTGGTTCAGGTATGAGCGACGAAGTGTTGTCTGTTAATATGTCAAATCATGATCAACATTGGTTGTTAGATTCCGGTGCATCAAAACACATGTGTATTCATAGAGAATGGTTTAAGACGTATAGATCAGTTAATGATGGAGTCGTGTACATGGGTAATGATGTCACATCTAATATTGTTGGGATAGGAAGCATACAACTGCAAATGTTTGATGGCACAACTAGAATATTAACAGATGTGAGACATGTTCCATACTTAAGGAAAAATCTAATTTCTTTAGGAGCATTGGATACGAATGGATATAAAACTGTAATTCAAGGTGGAGTTATGAAAATCTATAAAGGTATTTTACTAGTAATGAAAGCTAAGAAAGTAGGAAATATGTTTCAGTTAGAAGGAAGAACAGGGTCAGTTCATGTGTCTACTGTGTCTGAACATGACAGTAGTTCCATTTGCCTATGGCATCAAAGGTTGGGCCATATGAGCGAAAGAGGGTTGAAAATTTTGGCTGATCGCAAGTTACTTCCTAATCTAAGATCTGGAAAGTTAGATTTCTGTAAGCATTGTCTGTTTGGCAAACAAAGTAAACAAAAATTTAAAACAGGCAAACATACTAGTAAAGGGATACTTGATTATATTCATTCAGATGTTTGGGGTCCAGCTCCTACAGCGTCATATGGTGGTTCGTCGTATTTTGTATCATTCATTGATGACTTTTCTAGGAAGGTGTGGGTCTACATGTTGAAAAGGAAGTCTGATGTTTTTTCAGTTTTCAAACAGTTTAGAGCATTGGTAGAAAACAGTACTGGTAGAACAATAAAGTGTTTAAGAACTGACAATGGTGGTGAGTTTACTTCCAAGAAGTTTGACAGCTATTGCAAGGATGCAGGGATCGAGAGACATAAGACCACGGTTTATACTCCTCAGCAAAATGGAGTTGCTGAACGCATGAACATGACTCTTCTAGAGAGAGCAAGGAGTATGTTGAGTAACGCCGGGTTGCAAAAGGAGTTGTGGACGGAAGCGGTGGCAACAACTTGTTATGTGATAAACCGATCTCCATCGACGGCAATAGACTGCAAGATTCCGCAAGAGGTATGGAAAGGACACCCTTGTGACTATTCTAAACTCATAGTGTTTGGTTGTGATGCATATGCTCTAGTGCCTAAACATCAGCGAACTAAGTTAGATCCAAAGTCTAAAAGGTATATCTTTGTTGGGTATGGTGTTGGAACAAAGGGATATAGATTGTGGGATCCTACTACCCGCAAAATCATCATCAACAGAGATGTAAAGTTTGATGAATCCTCTCTTGTACAGTTAGATGTAGATAATAGATTGAAACAGGATGATGTATCTGAATTTCAGCACATTCAGTTTGATAACACTTCTAATGATAGTCATGATGACCATAGTTCAGATTCTAGTCATGAACAGGTTTCAGATACTAGTTATGAACAGGGTTCAGATATAGAGCGTGAACAGGTCTCAGATGGTGGTCATGAAGAAGTTCCTACAGATGGTAGTCAGCCAGAAACATCCTTAAGGAGGTCTACAAGGATAAAACGTGTTTCGAAAAGGTATGATGATTATGTTACTTCAGTTGCTTTGACCGCTAACGGTGATGAACCTCTGTGCTATCAGGAAGCAATAGAAGGTTCGAAAAGTGACAAGTGGAAAGCAGCCATGAAGGAAGAAATGATGGCCTTGATTAAGAACGGCACGTGGGATCTAGTTGAGCTTCCGAAAGACAGGAAAACTGTGGGGTGTAAATGGGTTTACAAGCTGAAACGGGGTGTGAATGATACGGAGGACAGGTACAAAGCGCGACTGGTTGCAAAAGGGTTTTCTCAGAAAGCCGGTATTGACTTTCATGAGATTTTTTCACCAATGGTTAAAATAGTTTCAATTCGAATTGTTTTAGCTTTAGTTGCTTTGTTTGATTTAGAGTTACAGCAACTAGATGTTAAGACTGCTTTTCTACATGAAGATCTAGATGAGGAAATTTATATGGAACAACCGGAAGGGTTTGTTCAGCATCGCAATGAGAAATTTGTCTGCAGGCTCAAGAAGTCATTATATGGCCTGAAGCAGTCGCCTCGGCAGTGGTATAAGAAGTTTGATTCTTTCATGTTGAGTCATAAATATGTTAGAAGTGAATATGATCATTGTGTGTATTTCAAGCAATTGAAAAATGGCATGTTCATTATCTTAGTGTTGTATGTTGACGATATGCTTTTAGCAAGCAAAAGCATTGATGAAATCAACAGGTTGAAGACTCAGATGGCAAGGACATTCGATATGAAAGATCTAGGAGCAGCAAGACAAATTTTGGGCATGGAGATTTTCAGAGACAGGAGTAATGGTAAGCTGTGGCTATCACAACAAAAATATATTGAGAAAATACTTTTGAGGTTTGGTATGAATAATGTGAAGCCTGTGTCAGTCCCTTTCGCTTCCCATTTCAAGCTTTCTTCGGGTTTATGTCCTAATACAGATGAAGAAAAGGATTATATGTCTCGAATTCCATATGCCAATGTAGTAGGATGTTTGATGTATGCGATGGTTTGTACTCGACCAGATATTTCACATGCAGTTGGGGTTGTCAGCAGGTACATGGCAAATCCGGGTAAAGAACACTGGTTAGCAGTGAAATGGGTGCTTCGATATCTGAGAGGCACAAATGATTATTGTATCACTTATAACAGGAGCAGTGAATATGTTTGTGGATATGTTGATTCTGATTTTGCAGGTGATTTAGATAAGAGGAGGTCAACTTCAGGGTACGTCTTTACTCTTGCAGGTGGAGCTATTAGCTGGATGTCAAAGCTACAGAATATTGTTGCTTTGTCTACTACTGAAGCAGAATACATTGCTGCTTCTCATGCTTGCAAAGAGGCGGTTTGGTTGAAAGGTTTGCTTGGTGAGTTTGGTAGGTTACAGGACAACATCAGGTTACTTTGTGATAGTCAAAGTGCAATACATTTGGCTAAGAATCCGGCCTATCATAGTAAGTCAAAGCATATTCCAATTAAGTACCATTTTGTAAGACATGTTATTACTGAAAGGGGAGTCTCTCTTGAAAAGGTGCATACAAAGGAGAATTGTGCAGACATGTTCACGAAACCAGTTTTGTTGGAGAAGCTGCGTTGGTGTTTGGCTTCTCTTGGCTTGCAGAAAAGATAAAATAATAAAGAACATGGCATCAGGCTAATTGTTGTCAAGGTGGAGATTGTTGAGATTTTCTGTTTTAATAAAATAGTAAAAAATCTCATTAGGTGACAAAAATTAGGAATTAGTTCTAGATTAGCTCCAGGTTGTTGGGGAGGGAGTTAATGCATCCTAAATTTGTGTTGAGAGGATTTATGAGGCTGTTAGATTCTCCTGCTATATAACAGGTCTCCATACGTTTGTTTTGGAGTGGGTGTGTGAGAATTGTAATCTCCTGTTTGAATTAATAAAATTGCTATTGCCCTGTTGTGTGGACGTAGCCCAGGAGGTTTGGGTGAACCACGGTAAAACTCCTGTGTCTCTTATGTGATGTGTTTTTCTGCTGTGTGTAAATTTAATGTTTTCGCTGTGATAAACTCCAACAGATATCAACTTGACATTATTTTTTTTATGAAATTTTTTGTTTAAGTTTATTGTGATGATTTTATTATTCCACTTTATTTAAATTTATTTTTTCATTCTTTATTTTTTGCTTAGTAATACAATTTGAGTGAGTTTAATGGTTAAGAGCATGTATTTCTTTTTAAATGATAACAAATTCAAAATTACAAAATTAAAATATATATGCCCTAATAAACTTAGCAACTGCACAGAAATAATTCCCTTGTCAATAATAATAATTATAATAATAATAATAATTGTTTTCAAAGTTTAATGATTAATGACTATGCATTTGAATTTATGATAAGCAGAGCTGTCGAGGTGATGGGCTGTCCAAACATTAAGTGCCTAGAGGACGGAGCAGTTGAGTTCGTGTTCGGGCCTCGGGAGGCAATCAGGGCGTTCGAGGTATATGGAGGGAGGCGAGTCTGGTTTAACACCATAAGCGGCTATGGCGAAAGAAACCTGTCACTGTCTTTTGGAGATGGGTCCCATATTCCTGTTGAAGCAGCAGAGGAATTCAAGGCCATTGTTGACGAAGAGTGCGTAAATTTGAGGTGGGAGGAAGGGGATGTCTTATTGTTGGATAACCTGGCTGTTCAGCATGCGAGAAGACCTTCAAAGCCTCCACGTCAAGTACTGGTTGCTATGTGCAAGTAGAAGTTATTCTCTCGTAGAGAAGGAACCTCGGATGTTTGCACAGCGAGATGATTTAGAGATAAAAGAGTTTTGCATTGCATCTGTTTGTATCTAAACAAGAACGGTTTGCATGCCCTCTGCATAACTATTTCATGGTTGAGAAATGCATTATAAAATATAGTTTTTTTAAACTATTTATGTTAAATTTTTAATATAAACTCAGTTATCAAACGGATCAGAAAAGCCCTCTGGTTTATGAAGTTTTCTTAATCAAATTTGAATATTGTCAAATTACTCTAATTAATAGTCAAATTTTTGGAAAATTTGTTTATCAACAATTTCAAATATATCTCGAACATATTATTCTCATTATTTTTTAGAATAGAGACTTATCCTACAGCTCAATGTGAGCCCAGTGTGATATGTAACCGTGTTTTTCTTGGTCATTAAAGTTGAAATTTTCCTCATGTGGATCAAAACAAAAAAATTAAAAAAAAAAATCTCAAAAAAAAAAATACAAAACATTTAAGTAATATGGATTCATTAAAAATATTTCACTTGAAAAAATTAGATCTACTCATTTTAAATCCATATTTAAAATGAATCTATGCTAATATACATTCAAACCTCATTTCCCTATTTTATATATTCGAATTTCATTTTCTTTTAGAAAAATACTTCCCATTTAAAAATGAGCAAAATGTCTTAAAAAAAAATAGCCAAATTTCCAACCGATTTACAAAATGACACATAATTCTTACCATAATAATTTAACACCCATGAAAACAAAATCTAACAATAATAATAATAATAAAATCCAAAGATTTGTAATGGTGTTAAGAAATGTTTCTATCTAATATTAAAAAGTGGCTTTCATCTTATTATTTCCCTGAATACTAAGTTTTTCCATGAATCTTCCTCTCTCAAAATTGCCAAAATCTAGAAAATTAAAAACTCACTCAATCGCATGGAACAATTTCTTCCTTGAATCTTTGTTGTCATTCCGAACTGTATTTCAAGATCAACTAATATATTAACATGTTGAGCCATTTTTCAGTCTTCCCCTCCTTCCTCACTAAAATATGAATACTAGGAAATAACACGTCAAGTTATTATTATCCGCATAAGGTTAACAAGTAATGAAATAAATAAGATTGGACTATAGTTATGTTTTTCTTTACTTTCTATGTTAAGTAAAACTTTCTTATTAATGCAAACTTTACTTGTTTCCCCTATATAAATAGCAAATAATCATGGACTTTGTTTTTCATAAATTCACCTTTGATGTTACAAATTCTTAACTAAGTCTTTAATGAAAAAATAATTTTAATAAACTAGTATAACTATTTTTTATTATAATAAAAAAAACACCTTAAAAATAGAACAAATATGATGTCCACATGTGAAACACGTGAACATTGTGAGATGTGATCACTATTCGAGAGCACATCCCAAGTAATCAATCATCATAATAATTAAAAAAGGAGATGGTATCATTTAATTCATATACGTAGTTGTTAGTTCTTATCGAGAAAATTGAAAGGCCAAGATACGGATGAGAACAGTTGACAATGTTATTTATTAGTTATTCAATAAATAATAGTAGAGAGATAAGTGCTCTTATAGATTATATTTTCAAATGACTGAAAATTTTGCCTCATATGAAATAGTTTTTGCCGGGTACCCTGATATCCAATTTCAGTATAGTTGTGTTGGTTGACTTAATGTAAATTAGATCCATAAAATCCATAGATATCTTGACAATAAACATATCAATAATATCAATATGTTTGCTATATATTTATTTAAATTAACCATAGGAGATCTTAAAATTTATATTAATATGAAAAAAATACATATAAATTATTGCTGATTATTTAATTTTAATAAATTATATAATCATTATGTTAATTGATTATATTATGTTTTAATAAAATTATAAGTAATATTTATATGGTTTTTTATGCATTTATAATATAATGTTTTTTTTACCTTTCCGGTGGAAAAATTTACTTTAATTTAGTTTTTAATTAATAATGAGGATGATCATTACTTGATTTTCCCTATAAATATGTACTAACTCATGGGAACTTAAATAGTTTATTAGTGGTCCATAACAAGATACACTTTCACTCTTCCATATTACTCTGGGACATATAGGTTATTAATATGTTTCCTTACATCTTTGATTGAATATGGTTAATGTGATTTACTATGGCTCATAATTGTTGGTTATTGTTAACGATAATAGACTATGTAGACATGGTTTTACCATGGTCAATTATTGTTGAAAATGTTTGAGCATGGTTGAAATGTTTTTGTATGTTTTGTTATGGTATAATATGGTTGATTTAGGGAATATTATCTATGCATAAGAAAATACACTCATTGGACGTCAATGATGGATATAGACGCTAAAGAACACACATTATTCTCTTAAGCCTAGTCAAGAAATTTTATAAGTAAATGAGAGAAGGAAAAACATACATGCATCTTAATGATTCTCTAATGTATCTACCAATTCCTACTAAATACTACTCCAAGTATGTGGCTTCACCACATTACTTGTACAATTATCAAACACACAACACATTCCTCGCTCTTTCATAAAAGAATAAGGATGAAATATTTCATGAATCAAGCCTTAATTATATAATAACTCATTTTGAGATAGATAAACAAAGTCTCATTGAACATGAAAATATCCTAAAAGTAAATATGTTGCAGGGTAAATAATGTATATCTATATTTACTAATGAAGGTTACAATAATGAAGATGACGTTGAGATATATTGTTGTACTCTTAAATACAAGACCTAAAACCAATTCATTTAGACATAAACTCACATAAATTCAAGAAGAAACTTGTAGAAATCTATCACTATAAGATATCTAATATTTCTCCCACATAAGCTCTAATCATACCAATATTAATTCCCAACGCTTAATGTTTGCAAAAAAATAATGATCAAGGACTCTTATGCCAATTTGATAACATAGAAATGTTTGATTATAGAATATTTCCCCCATACCTTAGCATTAACCCCTTTCTTATAAACTACTACATAGTTAAAAATAGAGATCATTTTATGAGATTTGAGTGAATACAAGTCATGTAAAAGTTCCATATACACTTGTGAGGTTTTACCAAAACATATTTAACATAATCTCCTTATAAATTTAAATTTCTTCAAGATTTAAGGGGTTCCTATAGGAAATTCTATAGGAAGCCTATAACAAACCAAAACTAATGAATGATAAATTCATGTTCAACCACTCTTTTATAAGGAATAAAAGTTGTCAAGGGTTTTTTGGACCAAATTCACCTTGGGTCAGGTTACCTAAGAACCATAACATATATTTTTGTCCTATCATGACAAATACAACAATAAAAAAAAATTTAGAAGTAGATGGTGATAAGTGGACTAAGGAGGAGCTCTATAGACTAAGGTTACAAAAAGTTCCTACAAGAAAATAATGTGGGGTTTCCACTTAGTGAACCTATAATGTAACATGTGCATTCATGTGACATCAACAAGTTCCTATAGAATCAATATATATTGATAAATACCTCTCAAATTCCTTTTGCAATAACCCCTTCAAAATTCATCATTTTGATAGAAACAACTTGATTTGATTAGATATCACCTATTTTTACCAAATACCCTCTTTTATCATTCCTAATACCTATAAATTCCCCCATATCTCCAATGAATCCCTTGGTCCCACACAAAAAATCCCCCCAACCCCATCCCTCACCCCAATATGAGAACCCCTTTGGCCCCCAAAACCAATACTTACAATATATTAACTTTATTTTTTAAAATATTTAAAATCCCATTTTTGAGTTAATGTGATAAGATTTTTGTGAGTCTAGTGAAGTCTCGATGACAAGCAGTAGCTGACCAAATATATATATATATATATATATATATATATATATATATATATATATATATATATATATATATATATATATATATATATATATCATTCCTTGATCTAGGTAAATTTTTGATACCCTTTAAACCAAGACATTTTACTTCGGTTGATGTGTTAGAATTGAATCTAATCAAAACATTAATGAACATAAATGAACATTTGCATGCTGTAAGGAAGAGGATAATCATAAGCATTAGCAACATAAGATATTGATAATGAAGTTTTTCTAGGAGACACTACGTCTTCGGGCCTCGGTGTCAATATGGTGTAGGCCGCTGCATTAAGTATTGTAAAGAGTGATGGCGTACATGGATGGAATTTTCTCTGTTATACAATGAAAATGCCCTCACGCAAGAGTGGTTGGACCTCTTCACGAGATGTTCCACTATAGGTAATTTCATTCACAAAAATAACTCCTATAAACATGAAAATTTCACATGGATGATGACTATGAGTATCCTGCCAAACATGGCAACAAAGGGATCTCAATCAAATTTACATGGTGACAATGAGTATCCTGCCAACATGGAAACAAAGGGATCTCAAGCTACATAATGCAATCCATGATAGAAATTACATCTCACATTAAGAACAAAAAATAGGATCCTACATCAAAAATCAAGTAGGGATCTATACAACACAATGCATCTCATATAAAAGAGACAAAGAAGTACATGATCACACTGCATATACCTCATATCCTGGAGCTGTCTAAAGAAAAGGATGATAAAATTTTGTATCTAGCTGTACCATCAATCTCATGACGTGGAATATCCTGAAAATGACTCCTCGCACATCGAATGCTTACACTTGCAACTTCACTTTGAAAATTGGTTGCAAAACATAAGGCTTAGATGGAAAATCTGGCTGCATCGCTGAACTCGTGTCACCGAGAGGTGTAGGATTGAATGCCAATTAGCTGAATTCTAACACTATCTAAATCTGGTCCTTAGGGAGTCTTTTAGATTCCCCCTAGATTCCTTAAAGATGCAGCTCCACCGGGAATTTGCAAAGCTGCAACTCAAAAACAGGAATTTGATCCCACCATTGAGATCCTTGCAAAAGTTCGAGAAGAATGAGTATAAGGTTGACCTCATTCTAACATCGACGAATTTCGGCCTCCAAGGAATCTGAAATATTCCCTCAAGGTTCCTGAAGATTCTCCTCCATAGGGAATATGAAAAACCACTACTCAAGTGGAAAATCTGGGTGTACCATCATGCTCCCTGTGAAATTTTGGTTAAAATGCATATAAAATTTAATACATTCTGACACGGGAAAATTTTACCTCAAAATATTCTGCTAGCATCAAAAGGATTCTGTCTTGAACCACGTGCCATCCTCTTCCGCCTAATTCGGGCCTGGGCGCACTGGTGAAAGTCGAGTTTGTATAAAATATGTGGGAAAAAATTGCAATGTGAGTCGTTGTGGCTCGTTGGAAAATTCCAAAAATGGTTAGAGGGAGGTCGAGGGGATCAAATCCCACCTCCCAAAAATCTGCATGCATTAGGCACATTTTTAAATTTTGGATGGGCCGTTGGATTTTTTTTTAAATTTTTTTGTGGGTCGGGCCCGCATTAGGCAGCCCGCCGAAAAAACCTGCACTCGGTGGCATAGTTGGTAACGTTAACATACATATAATATATGTTGTTACATGCATTCCTTTTTTAACATATAACCATATGGCTTTTTTAAATATGTGAGTTTATATATATATATATATATATATATATATTTGATTGTTTCATGTATTTGTTTTTCTTTTTATATAGGTTGAGGACCAATGGAGGAGCGCCATGTGTCAATATCTTGGAGGATGCGATGTGGGTCCCATGTGCTTATTGGGACGCCATGTGGCATGTTGTGGACCCCACTTCCCTTATCTTAACAAAACTTCAAAATTCTCTAAATTTATTATACAAGCTCGGATTGACGTGTCGTTCACACTGTTGTAACCAGGACGACAAGATCTTTAACTTCAAACTATTTCGAGAGTAATCAGAACACTTTTGATTTTTGAGCTTCCATAAGCCCTTTTTGTCCTGTGTGTGTCTCTAGAGCCACTTGGATCAATCCTCCCCACTGAGGAGCTTTTGGTCCTCCAAAAGCATCAATAATAATCTACAACTACTTGTGTACTATGTATGCACCACAAGTGTCTTGAAATAGGTCACCCTTCCATCTCCTTCACCTTTGTTCTTCGGAGCCTAATGAGATGAAATGACACCTGCATCCTCTACAAAACCTGTAGTACAATTTCTTGCAAATTACATGCTCAAATTTTACCAACTATGACCAAAACATTTCCATAATTGCCACTAGTTTATAACACATACTTAGTGGTCAAGCTTACATCAAAATGGAAATCACACCCCAACTATCATTACAAGACCAAAAATATCATTTTCACCTTTCGAAGTGATGGAAAACACAACATCACTTTTATATGAAATAAATTCATCATATGATTTAAAAAATAAGGCAAAAAATATCATTGTTGCTGAACAAGTGATAGAAAAACACATCATCACTTTTACAGTTAAAATGCAACACATGATTTAAAAGAATGACCATGACACACTACCACATCTAGAAAAACCATCTCACTTATCAAAGTGAATGGATCATCTCCTTGTAGCATTCTTGCTTGTCAAACATATGTTTCAACCGATTCATGCACCAACGCTTCATCCTTAAGGCGCTGCTCTGGATGGAGCCTCGAACACGTGGATCTTTGATGGATATTTTAGTTGAAATGGTTGCAAAAGGTCTTCTTCCTCCAGACCTCCTCAACCAATTTATTTTTCTGCCGTGGAGAAGGCTTTTCACGCCTCATCCTCCTTTGTGCTACCATTACTATCCAACACTCAACAATGGCATGGTTATGTAAACAACAAAAATGACAAGTTTTCTTATACCATGATTTATGTTCATTATTAGCAACATGCTTATAATCAAAGTGAACTTGCAAATATTGAGTCTTGCTATACCTTTCCTGATGGTCTTTGGTGCGATCATGGTGATGAGAGCTTGGCTTGGCTCTTTCACTGCAACATGCACTTCCATGGGATGATGGTAGAGTGTTCCCATCAATTCTCTTCGCTGGTGAGTTCAACAATGTCTTTTTTCCATTGATGTCATTCGAAAATTTTCCTTCAGTGTAACCCAAACCTGCATATCGAGGTCTCTTCATAACCTCCATTGGCTGAGTTATGCCTTGGCTATGAATGCCAAGTCCTCCTCCTTTGTACCCCGTCTTGGTGAGGAGTCTCATGTTGGTTCCTGTAATGTGGATCTCCACACTTCCAACATAAATGATATAAGGTGAAGATGAAACTGAAGATAAATCAACATTCTTTACCTCAACTGTCGATTTTGAAATAGGTGAAGAAGGCTTCTCAAAGCCTTCATTGCACTTCACTTCCTCCAAGGCCTCTGTCATGGCTTGTAGCTGAAGCTGCAATCGATGTTTCTCCTCCTTATGTTCATGTGGGAGTGTCTTTGATGCCTCATGATCTTCTTGAATACTTTTGTTGTTTCACTTAAATTCCTCCAATGCCTCTGTCGTGGATTGCAAGTGAAGCTGCAATCGATGTTTGTCCTCCTTCTCCTCTTGTAGAAGCGTCTTCAACCTAGCGTTGTTTACTACTTGTTTCTCATAAGATTCATACCACATGGATTCTTTCTTAGACACCCTGAGCATGGTCTAGTACATGTATTTGACATAACCCATTGATCAAATGAGCAAACATTCAATGGTTCATGCCTGCAATCCAAATCAGCAAGAAGACCGCTCTGATACCGCTTGATCCGGGTAAATTTTTGATATCCTTTAAACCAAGGTCTTTTACTTTGGCTGATCCGTGAGAATTGAATTTAATCAAAGTGTTAATGAACATAAATTAACATCTACATGCTATAAGGAAGTGGAACATCAAAATCATTAGGAACATAAGGTATTGATAACATAGTTCATCCAAGAGGGACTACATCTCTGGGACTCGGTGTGAAGATGGTGTAGGCCACTGCATTAAGTGTTGTAAATAGTGATGATGTTAATGGATGGTATTTCCCTATCATACAAGGAAACTTCCCTCACGCAGGAGTGGCTGGACCTCTCCATGAGATGTTTCGCTACAAGAACTCTTATTCACAAAAAGGACTCCTATTAGCATGAAAATTTCACATGGATGATGACTATGAGTATCTCGCCGAACATGGAAACAAAGGGAACTCAAACAACATAAAACAATCCATGATAGAAATTAAATCTCACATCAAGAACAAAACCAAGATCCTGCATCAAGCATCAGGCAGGGATCTATACAGCACAATGCATTTCATAACAAAGAGACAAAGAAGTACATGATCACACTAAATATACCTCACATTTTGGAGATATCTGAAGAAAAATATGATAAATTTCTAGATTTGGTTGTACCATTAATCTCGTGGCATCGAGTATCTTGAAAATCACTTCTCACACATTGAATTCTGACACCTACAACTTCACTTTGAAAAGTGGCCAAAAAACAGAAGGCTCAGATGGAAAGTATGACTACACTGTTGAAATATTTTTGCCGAGAGGTGTAGGATCGACTATCATTTTATTGAATTCTGACACTATCGAAATGTGGGCCTCTGGGAATATTTTAGATTCATCAAAGATGCTTCTCCACGGGGAATCTAGAAATATGAAACTCAAAACAGAAACCTAATCTCACGATTGATATCATTGCAAAATTTCGAGAAGAGTGAGTATAAGGTTGACCTCATTCTGACACCAGCGAATATCGGCCTCCAAGGAATCTAAAAGATTCCCTCAAGATCCCTAAAGATTCTCCTCCACAGGGAATCTGCAAAAACATTGCTCAAAAAGAAAATCTAGGCGTAACATCACGCTCCCTGTGAAATTCTAGTTAAAATTGATATAAAGTTTAGTACATTTTGACACAGAATTTTTTTACCTCAAAATATTCTCCAAGCATCAAAAGGATTTTGTCTCAAACTGCATGCCATCCTTTGCCTCCACATTTGTGCCTGCAATGCACTTGTCTGGCCTAGGCGCACTGGTGAAATTCAATTTTATGTAAAATATGTGGGCGAAAATTATGATGTGACTCATTGTGGCTCGTTGGAAAATTCCAAAAATGGTTAGAGGGAGATCGAGAGATCAAATCCTGCCTCCCAAAAATTTGCATGCATTAGGCGCATTTTTAAATTTTGGAGGGGCCGTTGGAGTTTTGTTTTAATTTTGGTGTGGGTCGGGCCTACATTGGGTGGCCTGCACAAAAAACCCGTGCTCGGTGGCATGGTTGGTAACATTAACATATATATAATATATGTTGTTACATACATGTTGTTTTTAACATATAACCATATGGCTTTTTTTTAAAGATTCATGTTGATTTCATTTAGCCAACCATAATTCACTTTGTTTTTATATGTGAGTTGTTATATATATATATGTATGTATATATATATATATATATATATATACATACATATATATATATATATATATATATATATATATATATATATATATATATATATGTCTATATATATATATATATATATATATATATATATATATATATATATATATATATATATATATATATATATATATGTATGTATATATATATATATATATATATATACATATATATATATATGTGGTTCATCTATTTCCTTGTATTTTTGTGCAGGTTGAGGACCAATGGAGGAGCACCATGTGTCAACAACTGAGGGGCTTCCATGTGTGTCCCACGTGCTTACTTGGATATCATGTGGCATGTTGTGGGCCCCACTTCCTTATCTTAACAAAACATTGTTGGGTGTGGAGCCTGATTATCTTGTTTATTTTTTATCACAGCGTTGGATCCTTGTACCTTGATGGGGTGGAAACACCGCCCATAATTAAACGCTGCCTACGGGGTCCACTGGGGGTGGCTGCGACTTTATGGAGCCCCCCCTGGTGGGGGGTTTCAGGCCCAACGCCCCCAAAGCTAAAAAATGATGTAAAATTTCCTTGTAAAAGTATAGTAAGTTCTAGTCAATCTGGGTCGTTCATGAGGCGGATGATCTAATGGTAGAAGTTATGTTTAGCTTAGGATTTTTTTCCCTAGAAGGAAACTCCTCGCTTATATGAAGGAATTGTATTGTAGCTGTGTATTGTGTGTGTATTCTCAGAGCGAGAAATAGATAGTGAGACTGTGAGAGAGAACACAGGATATTACAACGGATCTGCTGTAGGTTGTGTCTCTTAATCTTGCTAGATAATAGAAAGGAAGGACTGGTTGTTAGGGGTGGATGTAGCCCAAACTGGGTGAACCACGTATATCCGTGTCTCTCTGGTTTTATGTATTTTTTGTGCTTGTGTTTTCCGCATATTTTATGTGTTGCATTTGATCTGTAATATATAATTTTTTAACAACTGGTATCCGAGCTAAAGGTCTATTTGGCTGATCAACTCGCAAGAAAGAAGGGTTCCTGGTTCGAGTGGGAGCAATGGAGGAAGATGGTAAGTTTAGGGTCGAGAAATTTAACGACCAAAACTTCTCGCTGTGGAAGATGAAGATGGAAGACTATCTATATCTGAAAGATATGTACCTACCATTGAGCAGAAAAACAAAGAAGCCAATGGCTATGACAGACATAAAATGGGATATTCTCGATAGAAAGGAACTCAAAACTATACGGTTACACCTCGCAATGTCCGTAGCCTTCAATATATCGAAGGAAACAATTGAGGGTTTGATTAAGGCATTGGTGAAATTATATGAAAAACCCTCAGCCTCAAATAAGGTATTTCTTATGAAATGTTTATTTAATATGAAGATGTCAGAAGGTGGATCTGCTGCAGACCATTTAAATGATTTTAATATGGTTACCAATCAGTTAAGTTCTATAGGGGTAAAATTTGATGATTAAGTTAGGGCTATTTTATTTTTGTGTTCATTGCCAAAAAGCTGGAATGGTTTAGTTATGGCCATTAGTAACCCTGTCTCTGGATCTAGTACTTTAAAGTTTGATGATGTTTTCGGTGCTATCCTTAGTAAGGAAATGCGATGGAAAAGCTCCGGTGAGACATCAGGTAATGCTTTGAGTGCAGAGTCTAGGGGAGGAAGAATGGAAAGAGGAAAGAGCTCAGGATATCGCATTAAATCAAGGAAAGGAAGATCCAAGTCCAGATTGGGGATCGTGTGCTGGAAATGCGGAAAGAAAGGACACCTAAAGAAAGACTGTAGATCTGAGAAGGGAAAAGAAGGAGACACACAGCAAGAAAAAAATCATGAAGCAAATGTGAGAGGTGATGTGTTACAAGATGCTTTGATTCTTTCTTTAGAAAATGTTACTGATTCTTGGGTTGTAGATTCAGGGGCCTCATTCCATGCCACACCTGATAAGAAATATTTTCATGACTATGTTCAAGGAGATTTTGGAAAAGTTTGTTTGGGTGATGATAAACCCTATAAAATTGTTGGAATGGGTAAAGTTCTTGTAAAACAATAGAATGGAAACCAATGTGTATTAAAGGAGGCAAGGCATGTTCCAGACCTGAAGAAAATTTTTATTTCAACAGGGCAGTTAGGTGGTGAAAGTTGTGTGACAACTTTCATAGATAAAACTTGGAAGGTCACCAAAAGAGCCTTGGTAACAGAAAAATGTGAAAAGGTTGGTACATTGTATTTATGAAATTGTATTTATAACTCTTTTAATGCTTTAACTTCTAAAGGAGCAGACGCAAGATTATGGCATCATAGGCTCAGACACATGAGTAAGAAGGGGATGAAGAGTCTTCACTCAAGAAATTTGTTGCCGAGTTTGAATAATGTTGATTTGAATTTCTGTGAGAGTTGCATTTATTGAAAACAGAAGAGAGTCAGATTTCTCAGAGTTGGGAAATAAAAGAAGACTGAAAAATTAGAGTTTGTGCATACAGATGTATGGGGGCCTGCTCAGGTATCAACTCTCGGTGGCTCTCATTATTATGTTACTTTTATTGATGATGCAACTAGAAAAACTTAGATTTATTGTATTCAGAATAAATCTGATGTATTTGATACTTTCAAGAAATGGAAAGTTTTGGTTGAGATTGAGACAAGAAAGAAGTTGAAGTGTCTTAGATCATAAAATGGAGGTGAATATTGTAGCAAAGAGTTTGATAGGTATTGCTCAAAGCATGGAATTCAAAGAGAGAAGACGGTTCCAAGAACACCACAGGAAAATGGTGTGTTGGAAAGGATGAACAAAACAATTGTGGAGCGTGCAAGGTGCATGAGATTGCATGCAGGATTGCATTTATAATTTTGGGCAGATGCTGTAGATATTTTTGCTTATCTAATAAATAGAGGGCCTTCAAGTTCCTTGGATGGTGGTATTCCAGAGGAAGCATGGAAAGGTAAAAAGTTAAACTACTCCTTTCTAAAGCCTTTTGGTTGTGAGGTCTTTGTCCGCATTAATAAAGAAAATAGAGCAAAGCTTGAGGCAAAATCGAAGAAATGTACCTTTATTGGATATGGTGTTAATGATTTTGGTTATCGCTTATATGATTATGAAAATCACAAAATCATTAGGAGTAGAGATGTAATATTCAATGAAAAGGTCTTGTATAAGAATCAGTTGCAGGAAAAGAAATAGGAAAAAGAAAAAAAAGAATAAACAATTCTTGATGAGATCACAAAAAAATTAAAGGTGCCCGAAAAAAATAATAATCAACAGCCACAAAAAAAAAAACACCACAACAACAACAGGAACCTCAAATACTTGAAAATGGTGTTAGAAGATCTACCAGGATAAATAAACCCCTTGATTGAACGATACTCTCCTTCATTATATTATTTATTGTTGACTGATTCTGGTGAACCCAAATTTTATGAAGAAGCAATGCAGGTTGAAACCAAGAAGAAGTGGGAGCTAGCCATGGAAGAAGAGATAGACTCCTTAATGCATAACCAGACTTAGGACTTAGTCAGGTTAACTGCAGGTAAAACTACATTGCAAAATAAATGGGTTTACAGGCTAAAGGAAGAAGATAGAGGAAAACATAGGTACAAAGCTAGACTTTTAGTGAAGGGGTTTGCACAGAAGAAAGGTATTAATTTTGATGAAAAATTTTCTCCTGTCGTTAAGATGACTTCGATTAGAACTATTTTAAGTCTTGTAGCAGCAGAAGATTTACATCTTGAACAGTTAGATGTAAAGACAACATTTATCCACGGAGATTTGGAGGAAGAGATCTATATGAAGCAACTAGAAGGATATAAGTTCAAAGGGAAACGAAAATTAGTGTGCAGGTTAAAGAAGAGCTTGTATGGCTTAAAATAGGGTCCAAGGCAGTGGTATCTAAAATTTGACAAGTTTATGTCTGAACAAGGTTATACTAGATGTCACTCTGATCATTGTGTTTATTTGAAAAAGAAAAATGATGGTAGCTATATTATATTGTTATTGTATGTAGATGACATGCTTGTTACAAGGTCTAACATGCATGAAATAAATGTGCTCAGAAGAAAATTGGCAAATTAATTCGCAATGAAGCATTTGGGAGCTTCAAAACAAATCCTTGGTATGAGAATAACCATAGATAGGAAAAATAAAAAATTAACACTATCTCAGAATGAGTAGATACAAAAGGTGTTGAATAGATTTAATATGCAGAATGCAAAACCAGTTAGTACACCTTTTTCTAGCCATTTCAAGCTTAGTAAGGAGATGTGCCCCAGTACCCAAGAAGAAATGGATTATATGTCTAAAGTTCCATATGCATCACTAGTTGGAAGCTTAATGTATGCAATGGTCTGCACAAGGCCTGATTTTTCACATGTAGTGGGAGTTGTAAGTAGGTACATGAACAATCTAGGAAAATAACATTGGATGGCAGTAAAATGGATTCTCAGATTTGATAGGTACCACAAATCAAGCATTATACTTTGGTGGTTCAAACATTGCTCTACAGGGATATGTTGATGGAGATATGGCAGGTGATAGAGATAACAGGAGGAGAACTGCAGGATATATATTTATTGTAGGTGGAAAAACTGTCAGTTGGGTTTCAAAAATCTAAAGTGTTGTTGCACTTTCAACAACAAAAGCAGAGTATGTTGCTGCTACAGAAGCTAGTAAAGAAATGATTTGGTTACGAAGGCTTATGGATGAATTGGGTAAGAAGCATGATATCGGCATGTTATACAACGATAGCCAAAGTTCCATTCATATTTCAAAGAACTCAACATTTCATTCCAAGACTAAACACATAAAACTCAAGTACCATTTCATACGGTCAGTATTGGGAGATGGACAGTTGAAGTTGGAAAATATACACACTAGCCAGAATCCTGCAGATATGCTAACAAAAGTTGTAACTAGGGAGAAAATTAGATTATGCTCAATTTCAATTGGTCTTCAAGGATGACGATGAAGATGAGGAACAACCAGATCTAAGGAGGAGTAATTGTCCAGCAAATGAAGCAGCGGTGGAGTTGCTACAATCAGTCTCCAAGTGGGAGATTGTTGGGTGTGGAGCCTGATTATCTTGTTTATTTTGTATCACAGCTTTGGACCCCTGTACCTTAATGGGGGTGGAAACTCTGCCCGTAATTAAATGTTTCCTAGGGGATCTAGGGGGGGTAGTTGCAACATTATGTAGCCCCACCCCTGATGGGGGGTTTCGAGGGCAGTGCCCCCGAAGCTAAAAACAGATGTAAAATTGCCTTGTAAAAGTATAGTAATTTCTAGTCAATTTGGGCCGTTCATTAGGCGGATGATCTATCGGTAGAAGTTATGTTTAGCTTAGGGTTTTTCTCCCTAGAAGGCAACCCCTCGCTTATCTGAGGGCATTATATTGTGGCTATGTATTGTTTCTGTATTCTTAGAGCGAGAAACATATAGGGAGACTATGAGAGAGAATAGAGGATATTACAGTGGATCTGATGTATGTTGTGTCTCTTCATTTTGTTGGATAATAGAAAGGAAGGACTGGTTGTTCGGGGTGGACATAGCCCAAACTGGGTGAACCACGTATATCTGTGTCTCTTTGGTTTTATGTGTTTTGTGTGCTTGTGTTTTCCGCATATTTATGTGTTGCATTGCTCTATAATATATAATTTTTTAACAAACATCAAACTTCTCTAACTTTCTTATACGAACTTAGATTGATGCATCATTTGTACCATTGAGATCAGGACGACAAGATATTCAACTTGATTCTGGTTCGAGAGTAATTTGAACACTTCGATTTTTGAGCTTCCATAAGCCCTTTTTGTCCTGTGTGTGTCTCTAGAGCCACCTAGATCATTCCTAAGGTATTTATCCATGGTTGAATATATCACTAAGTTTGTCCGCTGACATAATACACCACAAATCCATGGACTAAAATGAAATATAATTGCCATGAAAGAGTATATGATGGATCCTTTTCATATAAAATATCATATCTACAAGAAAATACAAAGTGTATATATGACATAATATACATATGGAAGATATTTATCATGGATGACAGTGCAATTCAATCTTCAAAGTACCTATTAATTACTAACATAATATTGTACAAAATATAATGGTAGCATTGATAGAGGATGTCCCTTTCCTAAATCATTTAATCCAAACTTAAGGATTATACAAATCTACATCATGTGAATAAATGAGTTGATTTTGAACATGGTAGGAACTATGTGATTACTCGTCATTTATGAATATTATTAACAGACATGAGGGGACCCTCCAATGATGAGAATGGACCCCAAATAATATAGTATAATATAGAGAGTGTGAATAAATAATCTAATGTTGAACACATAAAATGAATCAATTAGTGGTCGATAATGATCCAAGCTACCATCCAAGTTTCTAGATCTAATTCCTAGATAAATGATCTATTGTTAATAGAAAGAAGACCACAAAAAAAAATGGTTTTCATGTATCACACATTGATTAATAAAAAACCATAAGAAATATTTTTTTGACATTGGAAATCACCAAGTATGAATTCAACCAGGGATGGATAACATGAAAGATAAAATCTTATGTAGAATGGGGAAGTCACGTTCAACTACTGTTGAAGACATGAAATGACACAATATTTACTTGGGAAACTATAACATAACTAACCCCTTAATATATGGTTAATTATGAAGGGTACCCAAACCTAATGTCTAAGGTTACTTTATGGATATGGGGATTATCAAAATTCCTCTTCTATCAGCCACCTTGAATCTTATTTTGGTGGTCGTCATCATCTTATGCTCATCAAGAGCTTTCGAACGATATAAATTTCATCAGAAGCTTAGATTTTGATCAAAATTCATGGCGACTAGAATATCTACCCTTCAAGAGTCATGTCAATATACCACATGGTAGTCCTTATCCAAGTGTAACCAAATTGCAGGCCCACATCTATAGACATACCACATTAGATGCCACTCTATTATTACCTCTCACTTTAACGCATCTAATTCCATACCACAACATCACACCACATCATCAACCACCTCAACATATCATGTCACCCAAACTTGCATCATGCCACATCATAACATATACGTTTCAAACAATATCAGGAGTAAACAAAGATAGTGGGTGTCTCAACCTCCCGATACTTGATATACCAAGATCAAAGTGTTAACTACATGACAACTAGATAGCTTAAAGTCATGATATTTTATGGGCCTATTGGTATCTGGGGTTTGCATGTATGTGACTTGATGTGTTAGAAAAAAACCCGATCACAAAATAGTCAATAGTCTCATATCCTGTAAATTTTTATATCGTATAACTTTGTTTATGTTAGGTGATAGAGATATTGGGATATAATTGTATTATGGATTTGTGATGTTGATTTCTTAGTATTTTTCCTAAAAAATTAAACCCATTATCTTCATAGACTCTAATCCTAAATCCCATTGCTTGACAAATAAGGAAGCTTTTGTCTCTCTTAACTGATAGATTTACGTGCTTTGTTAGTATTAGGGTCTAGAACTTGCTATTAATTGAAGTGGCATATTTATTTTGATACCTCAATACCCTAACAATCAATATTCCATCATCCAATACCATGAAGGTCAATGCACCACAGTTTCATGACAAAATATTTCTCCATTAGACAATAGATACAGCTTGGTGTGTTATTATTGAGATATCACAATAAATACTATTTGGAGTATTTACAATCCTCATATCCCAATGGCCCTATTTTCAATCGCCTAACCTCTTCGGCTTAAGCCCCCTTTGTCTAAGCTCGCAAACTAGTTTCTGAGGACCAAAACTAATTCTATCAAGGAAAAAATCCTTTCTAAAGACTTCTAAAAGCTCATGAGTATTTTGTACCTGACGAAGGAATCCCAAAAATTTTATTCATTAATAAATATACATAAAAAAATGGCATAAGATGGCTAATGGAAATATCTTCTCAATTTCCCTCATCTAAATTAGAAGCCTCCTCATTGCTATTAAGATGAACACTTAAAACATCAATTCCAACACTCACATTAAAGGATAATAGATTTTCTTAACTCTTTAAGAAATTAGTCTTCTTAACTCTTAATGGTAAATCACTCAAATACATATAATAATATGTATATATATAATTAGTAAATTTAAGGCATCACAAGGCTTCTATCGACTCTACAATGGATTTGAGGATTATTTCTCAATGTTTTTTCAACTAGGGATTTTATCACACCCCTTTCAACGTCTGCAATGAAGGAAAACCTTCAAATATATTTTTTCAAAATAGGTATACAACAAATGAATCAATCTTCAAGTAGGCTTGTAAATCTAGGCACATGAACAAATATAAGAGAAGATGCTTAGGCTCAAATCAACCTTTGGATTATTTTCCATAAAATAATAATTCAAGGCTATTATAATGATCCATAAAGTGCCATGGATATTCCACTCGACAATTTGTCACAAAAAATATGATAATATTATATTAAAAGTATGAGATTCTACACTATTACAGTTTTATTAAACTTTAGCATGTGTAGATTTAACTATAATTAGTGTATGAATTCGATTGAAAATTATGAAAAAAATATAGGGAATGAAAAAATAAGCTCACACACCACACATAAGACACAAAATATTTTATGGGAAACCCTTTCGGGAGAAAATCCAACTGGAAGGTGGGGTCACTTCGTTCTCTTTCTCTATCTAGAAATATGGCTATAGGTATAAAGAATTAATGCCCGAGGCCCATGGGATTCTAAAGTGCACAAATCCTCCCTATGTTCTCTAACACCTATCCATCTTGTCTATATTTTCTTATCTATGGAACAAAATACTAATGAATGGAATGCCTCTTCCTCCTACTGACCCAGTTATAACAAAACCTAATAGCCTACTATTGGTTAAGTTTGACTATATCAAATATTATGTAGAGTTACAATATATAATCCTCTAGAGTATTTTACATCAAAAAAATGTGGATATCCCATTTTCCATGAATAATGGGGGTTGACGTGACATTCTCCCAAATTATAGGTGTGAAAATAGGAAGGTCAACTTTTGAGTGTCATAACTTTTGCATACAGACTCTGTTTGACACGCTTTTTGTGTTGTTAGAAATATATACATGTGTAGAATATCATGAAAAGGTGTTATGATAAAGCGAAAATTTGTTATCCCTAAAAAAAATTGTTTGATGCCTCAAAATTCTCTTGAAAGGTTTCAGACCCCGTTTTTCCACTCTAGGTCATGCCTGTAAAAATGGTCAAGTGATCTAATTCCTCCACTTTATCCACTCATAATGCATCAATATAGATGAAATACAATATAAGGATCCAATATGATTCATACAAGAAACATAATTTAAAGAACAACTCTTTATGTAGAGTTCCTTATTAATTTTTTCATAGCTATTGTTCAAGCACATTTAGGAAACACTTCTTGATAGATATTTGGTAAACTATCATAACAAATTTTAAATCATCAATACAAACATACACATTAATTTAGTAGAGAAATAACCATGAAAAAATGAGCAAGAAATTTTAATTTCATTAGTAATTAAATAGATATAGTTATATCCTTAACTTAAATATGGTGGAAACATAGGCTTAGCCACACTGCAACCTTTCATCTAGTTTTGCACCTCACATCTAATTATGATGACGTGAGAGGAACTCTCAATCGGGGTTTAAGAAGATTCAAATAAATATAGAGATCATGAATGATACTCTCCCTCATACAAAAGGATTCAGTTTGCTTTCATTCAGTCATTGAACCAAGGCTTCTATCTTTCACAATATGGCCTCATTGGGTCTATAGATCCCAAAAGGATTCCATGGTTAAGTAAATTACCCCCAGTGCTTCCATTTTTTAGTGATTTTTGTTTTTACAAAGCATGAAAGGAGCCCTTCGCTAAGCCCATATCACCTTTGTAACACACCCTCCAACCCCCATGGGTTATTCTTGACAACTAGATGCTGTTACTTCTAAAGTTAATTCAATCTGGAAGGTTTATAAATAAGATGAGGTCACAAAAATCCTCTTTTTTCCAACGTCATTATAACTTAAAAACAAAATCCACCATTGTGTTCGGTGTATTTTTAAACCTTGCATATAAATTACTTACAAACAAATTCTTAAAAAATAAAATATACAATGGTAAACACATAAAACATAAAACATAAAACAAATATACATAGAGATTTTCCCTCGGATCCCAGAACCGGGACTACTAGATTTATTTTTCATTATATTCCTTTCAATTTTACAATACATATATATACATGCCGAAGAATTCATAAACCCCAATACACTAACCCTGGATTAGAAAATAACTGTAGTTCCCTTAACTGGATCTACAAAATACCATGGGCAGAAAACCATCATTCCCAAAACAATGTGCAAAACCTATGCACAAAACCATATGTAGGTTCGCCCACCTATTATACGGTCCAAAATAATTTCCCAAGGCATTGCGTCAGACCATGTGTAGGGGGCATACCACCCCCCTAAAAACCACCAAAGAAGGGGGTGTGCTCCCCCTACTATGCCCAACAAATGAACACGGGGGTTGTCACCCCCTTCCCCCTCGTGCGTGCGACTAGTTGTGGGAAGACTATAACACACCCCTAACATTCTCCCAATTCTTGTTTTCTTTTAAAAATAGGGGGTCACATGAGAGATTAGACATTGTTTGAGCCTCGCAATGCCCATTATTTCTCTCCAAGAAGAAAAATTCTTAGTTCTCACAGAATTTATCAATGTATCTCTAATATTATTTAAAGTGTCTGCCTTTACAACAACACCTTTGTTTCCTCAACCATATCCCTCACAAATTGATATTGAACACCAATGTGCTTTGTATTTGAATGATATGAAGGGTTGTTTTCTAAGAAAATTGCACTTTGGCTGTAACAGTATCTCCTTATATCTTGATGTACTGACCCCATACTTGAACACAATCTCTGCAACCAAATGGATTCCTTTCTTGCATGAGTGGCTACCATGTATTCATCCCTTTTAGTTGAAAGAGACACTACAAACTGTATTTTACTCATATAACTAACTTCTCATCCAAATAAGTTAAACTCATACCCACTTGTAGATCTTATCTGATCTAGATCTCCAACCCAGTCTACATCCACAGAGACATGAATGTCCCTCTCTGGGATAGGTTGTGTTGCAGGATAATTCTATTTATCTGAGAGGCTCTTAATAATCCTCTCCTTTTCTTGCATTAATCGTTCAATGTCGCTTCTTACTCGAGTCATCTCTGTCTGGACCTGTTGTATAGTATCTAACAATCTGCTGGTCTAACGTTGTTGTTATTCTAGTAATTTATTGGTTTGTTGATGTTGATATCTGCTCAATTTTACCCACATATTTGGGTTAATCTCTGTATTAGGCAGGGGATAGGTTTCCCCTATAGTTCTTGGTGTCTGATGACTAGATCCTCTCGTCATTGAATCTTATCAGTAATTATTGTTATTGTGAATGAAATAAAAAAAAGCAAACATCCAAAGTTATTCAATCAGCCCATCTGGCCCTACCGTGTAACCATGTTTTGATACCACTTGTCACCACTATCACATTCAAAACATAGTAAAAATAATAAATAAAAGAAATTTATTGCTCTACCCATAAATTTTATTACTCCGCTATACATTATATTACTCTACCCATACATTAACATTCTGGGCTTAATTGCGTGCCATCTATGGATTTTTTGAAGTATTGATGTATGTAAACATAATTTAAAACTGTGAAATGGATTCATATGAGTTTGATAGCTTTCCTTTTCGTACTATATTTATAACACAATAGTTTTTTGTATTAATTCAACTATCCTTCGGGCTAAGGACTCATTATAACGACAATCAATTAAACTCTATAAACTATGCTTTGGGTGATTGACTGTACATGCGTCATATCAATTTGATTTTTGGAAATTAATAAAATAATGAAAGGGGTAACAATATGTCGATTTATCCAGGCATTTGTTTTGTCATGTGACTGGAAGCTGTCGTTACATTGTTATGTTGATAATTTTTCTAGACTTAGATCTAGTTTAATCTAGATACTATGATGGAGATTACAGCGAGACAGTTTAGGGTAAATACCCGACCCTAAGCACTAATCTCATTTCATTTACCTCCTGCAATGGTTATGACTCTGCTCTACAACTCTTCGCCCTCCAGGTCATGTCTTCTGCGACTAAGGTAACAACTGTTCTTCCCATGATTTACTCAGTCATGGTTGAGCTGGTCTCAAAATTTATAAATATATGCTCTAAATGCTCTTGTTCTCCATTTTCAGCTGGTAATTTGGTTAGTCATAAAACAATGTCTTATTTTCTTTTGTATACTCTCTGTTCTAGTTTTCTCATAGAGTAATCTCTGATTTTGGCATAGTTTTCTTCATTGTTCACATTTACTCAATTTCTTCTGTGATATGAGAGATAAGTTGATTTTATTTGGTGGGGGTTCATTTTTCTTAATCCTCTTATTTTCGGTTGTACATCCTCAGGAATTTATGGCCAAGGGCATCTCTGAGCCTGCTAAGTATGGAACAGGTGTGGTCAAGGTCTTTCTATGATTCTCTGATTCTTACAATGAATTTCCTTTTTTCTTAAGAAATTTTCGGTTGATGCATTTACTCATGGTAATCTTCTCACTGTTATGGTTACAAGCTCGAGGTTGATGTTTTGGTTCCAGTGAAAAGGGAAAAACCCACTCAAGGTCTACACCGCACTCACATGGGTGGCTAAGACAAGTAAGTAAAATCCATCATGTGTTTTTCATGTTTTCTTAATTGTGTCCAGTGCGTTACTAAGGGTTAATCCCTCTGCTTGTACATGTTTCAACTATCAGCTTAAACCTCTTGCATGACTGAACACCGAGTTTTCTCTTCAAGCATGAAGGATTTTCGGCCTAGTTTAATTTCATCACAGTTTTGGGTTTAACTTATATTTTCTCTTTGCAATTATTCCACTCGAAATAAGAGGGAAAATATGTATTTGTCCACAATTTGGCTTCTGTGGAAATTTTTCGGTTTATGAATTTCTCCTTTAAACTCTTATTAGGAACCCTACGAGATTTTCTTAGGTTTATTTCATTTTATTTATAAAATGTTTAAATAGTGACTGTTATAAATTTCTTTCGTCCATATCTCAGAAAAATGGTTTAAGAAATGTTGTACTGTGGGTTTTGCGTTTTGTACATTTATGGCCTCAGGACTATCATTGAATTCATAGGTTATATGCTCAAGTTTTCTGAGTTATTGGTTTCATTTCCATGTTTAAAGTTGATATTGTTTGTGCATTCAAGATTTAAATGCTAGAGGACTATGAACCCTGCCCTATCTATCACGGAGCTTTGCTTCTAAACCTCTGTGCTTCATAGCTCTTTAAAAAAAATTCTAAAATTTATGTGTAATTACATTCTACAACATGATCAAATCCTTCTCATGTTTTTACTTCAGATATATTTCCTGGGAATTTATTCTATGTCTTGCTCATAGAACTTATTCAAATAACATATGGAAACTTGACAATGTTTTGTCAATGTATTATCTAATCATCTTTCTCCACTGCTTGTTCACACAGAGTTTATAGTTTTATTATTTTGCAGTGGTTTTTACAATACAGTAACTATTTTGTATTTATCCTTTAGCCCTGTCATGTTCTTTACTGTTCTCTTATCTAGTTCCAAATTTATTTATTTTTCAAATTAATTAGACAATTTAGTAATAATTGTATCTAACAGAGAAAAGATAAACATAAATACCAGAGCACATAATTTCTTTCATTATAATACTATTATCATCATCCATAACTGAATGAGTAAACTTAATACTTATCTCTGTAATCTCGGTTCATTTATGGTGCCACCCAACCATGAGAGAGGCGATTACGTCTTCTGTTCCCCGTGCTCCACACTAGAGTCTAGGTAGCATTTCTTTGCCAAAAGTTAGACCTCAGAACGTCCATCCAGCCTACACTCCCTTAGGGGTTAGAAAGCTCCATTGATCATAATCCAGATCTCCAAAACACTTTTCTTTCTGTTGTAAAATCATTTTATTCTCTCTTTAATAGAACCCGTTCCCCTTTCCAGGATTTCCTTTTTGTCCTATGCTACTATTTTAATGAGTTTTGTCTTGTGTAACTTTATGTATTGCTATTATTAAATTTGAAACTGATTTTTTTTAGGGATTTCCCATTATTATTACAATATTGATTATGATTAATGTGTCACTTAAAATAAAATAATTACTATTTGAAAAGTATACATACTATTTGAAAGGTATTACAAAATGTATACATACTATTTTAAAGGTATTAAAAAATGTGTGATTATGGTAATTCGATCAAATCAATCATAATGATATCGAAAACCATGTTTTAGCTCTACCCAATAACATAAAGACTCTAAACCATACCAATATTGTGGTAGACTAATGATATTTATGAGGTTACAGAATTATTATAATGCCCTAATTTTTTAATATCTTAATATAAAAATAAATTAATATATAATATGAATTCTATTGTTTAAAATTTATCAATATATAAAATATATTTATTTTAATATATTAATATAATAATAAATTAATATATATAATATGATTTTTATTGTTCAAATTTTATCAATATATAAAATATATTTATATTAAAAAATTAATGAAAACCAAAAAATATATATATTAATAATAATATAAAATATATAAAATATTATATAATTAATTACTTATGAAATTTTCGTGAAATATATTGAACATTATATTATTTTTATCTAACTACACAAAGAGGCTTTGGACGGAAGAGGAGTTACTGAGCATGAATGAAATGGGAACCTATGCTCCAATATTATGTGTGGTAAATATGATAATTTCTTTATATTGAGAGTAAATCAATATATACAAATGTGAGACTAGGGATTCACATTCTAAGGTTTCTTCGTATTCCAATTTTGTATTTACATATTTATTATATATTAGGTGTCAACAAATCTAATATATTATATATGGTTTAAAATAATAAAATAATTTGGGAAAAAATAGGTATATTATTGTAACATACACTGATAAATTCACATGGAAATGAAGGAGTTAAATTTTTTTATACAACTTACCCACGGGTAACTATCCAAATCACTATTAAATATTCCTTACTCATTATTACATAGAGTGCTCCCCCGTTCATAGTGAAACCTTAGTACAAGAAGAGTAAGTTGCTTAACCACTAACAAATCTATTATGGTACATTAACATAAAACTATATGAGATACCTTGCATTCATTTCATTTTTCATGTAGTCATCACATACTTGACATTATGAACATCACAACAAGAAAGGAATCAAAGTCATCAATTTGACAGAATAATCAATCGCATCATTGAGAACCAATATACCCTGGAAACCTCGTAGGGTGAAAATCAACAACATTTAATTTTATTATTAAATGCTCGTGAGGGTGTTTAGCCCTCACTCAATGGCTTATAAGGGATACCATCCCTTAACCATTTTTATAAATATTACAAATAAATATACAAATATTTAGCTTAAAGCCATTACAATAACTAAGATAGCATTTACGCACTAATCTTCATATTTTCATATCTAGGTGGCATGGTTGTACCTACAATGGACCATTGTACATTGGATCATCCTGCAGCTGACACTCATCTGCATGAACCATAATCACTTACCTACAATGGAGCATCGTACATTGGATCATCCTGCAACTCACACTCATGTGCATGAACAATAATAATTTACCTTCCACCATGTTAAGCATAATATTTCCATTGTACAAGTCACCATCATTCCCTACTAATGTTGCCTTCAACATACATTGATGTCAAGATTCATAAAGTATTAATCAATAATTTCATAAATCTATACTAGAGAATATTCTTCCTCTACTCATGTATATTCATGACATTAAAGTAAAATACCTTGACATTCTCCCTTTAACAACACATATTGCATATGTGCTAGTTCTAAGTCATCACACTAACTAACGCATAAGCACACATTACTGCAAGACAATGGCTATATCTCCCAATCTTGTCTTTAAAAGAAACTGATACATCAGTTACGATATTCGTGCATGCAATTTATATAAATTTAATCAAAATAACTAACCCTTAAGCTATTACTTTTTGGGGCATGGAAGGAAAGGTAACATAAAAAATGTTGCTCCCATGCATGCAAATTCATATAGATTCCAAAAGAGTATTCCCAAAGGAATTCGTACAAAACGAAGCACATAGCTTCCTTCACGAGTCTTCCCAAAGGAATGCTAAACACAAGAGAACATGCAAGCACATATATCCTTTTCTTGAAAATATAACATAATAGGCATGCAAAGACATGGTTTATTTTCCATAAAACTAATGGAATAAAGCATAAGAACACATGTCTTATTTTCCAAATGTTATACCAACATTACCCATATATATATATTTCAAGGAATCAAAACATTACTTTAGTTTTTGTACATGTAATTCATCTTCTGCTAAAGAAACTTTTCCAATGTAGGATAACAAAACTTGTTATCATTTCCCATATACAAATTTTTATTCTTTCCAATGAAATCTAATACAAATATTGCATGAATATACATGATCTTATTCAAAAGAAACTAACATAAACTAACATAATAGTTTTGTTAGCATAAAAGTACTCACATATAATTCTTCCTTAATAAACATTATAACTCAATATTTCTTCTATCCTTACAAAGAAGATATCTCCTACACAATCACTATTATTTGTGCATGAAATAGATTATCATAATATCCCTTCTTTAATGTAGGCAACATATTATTCCCTTCTTAAAACTCTACCATCATTAACTATTCCTCTCATGTAACAAATGCATACTTCATTTGCATCAGGAAGATATCAACCTAGTTTTGTTGTATTTATACTTGAAAGCTTCTTATGTTACCCTTTCAAGAAATTATCACATATAACCTTCTCTTATGCATAACACTAGGAAAAAATACGAAGGTTAGCTTAACCTTGTATACATCCAAATCAAGAAGTCCACATGCACTCCTTTCAAGAAGTTATTTTTTTCAAGTAAGAGCAACATATATAAAACAACATAATATTTATTATTCTTTTCACACAAGCTTCAACATGATCTTTCCCAAAGAAACAATTATGAGAAAACTATTATGGGTTCTTCATGACTTTCTTCCAAGAAACTCATGAAATTATCTCCCAACCCATGAAATATATTCAAGAATCACCTCTTTAATCTATATTGATTTTCAAGAAAATATCTTGGATTTCTTTATCATTCCATACACTTGTACAAAATCGCTTCAAGAAAAATAAGAAGCATCCTACCTTTTCTTACATAAGATGCATATATATATATATACATATTTCTAAAATGTTAACATAATGCCAATCTTTATCTACAGGCAGTAATATATTTTATTTACTAAGAAAACTAGCATAAGTTCTCCATATGCACGATATTTCAATATTTCTTTTGGTAAAAACTCCTTATCTTATCTTTGAACCCGTTAAATATTTTCAAGTGTTAAACTACTTAACTCTTCCCAAAACATCGTAATAGTGATTATCCACTATCTAGATAACTTTGTAAATTTTTAAGTAGATTAATGTTATAACTTATCTTTCTAGAATTAGAAGAATATTAATCTCTCTTTCAATGCACAAGAATCAAGTAAACATTTCCAAAAGAACAAACTTGATTCTTATAGTTTTTCACACACAAGTAATTTTTTTAGAAAGATAACAAACATAACTTTTCATATTTCCTCTTGTGTAAATAAACTCTGAAATTATTTTTAAAAAATAAAGATAATTATATTTTTAAGCAAATCCTCCATTTGAACAACATAATCTTGGTTCTCTTTCACGTTTTCCTTTCACAGGTTTCCACGATGGCATATTTTCTCCAAAGAAAAAGGCATTTTAGAGCTTAAAACAAATATAGTTAATCCAGAGCAATGAGGAAGCTCAATGGTCCATTTGATGATTTTGAATCATCACTCTATCACCTATGTGAACCATACTAATGAAGCACATACACTCTTTATGGCAGTAGAACTCCTCACGAAAAAGTAAAACCTGCAAACCTTCTTTGCAACCACCTACCTTCCTCAAGATTGTCTCTTCATGTAAAAGAAAACAATTACTCTTTGGTAGTTTCACCATACCAAACCATAACTATCTTATTTATAGAAAATCACGCATTTATTTCATGTTAATAATATTTTAACAATGAAAGAGGTAAATGTGTGCGTCCATAAATTTTACATACTCCCCCCTTAAGAGAAAATCGTCCTTGGTGTTCATCCTTTACTAGGACTTAACTTTTATTCATGATATAGCATTCTAAACAACCCTAAAATTGGGTCCTTCCCCTTAACAATGAAATACTTCCATTTCCTTAAATGACATTAATTGAAACAACAATATTTTTATGCATAGTCATAAGCATGTATAGCTAAAAAAAAATCCATTTCTATTTTAACCACTTATCCATTATTCAAATTCATACAAATATAGAAAATTACTATACCAACTTACCATTACTTGCTAATTACTATTGGAAGTAATGATGGCTTTTACACAAGCTCTCTGAGAATGGTTGAATACCCATCAACACTCCCCGAAAAGAGCCTGTAATGTATGACTAACAAATTCAATCACATTAGTCACATAGTTTCAATCAAATGAAATACTTGAAACTATCAAACATTCATGCAATATCAAGAGATGGTTTAATCAGAGTACTTCCATAAGTATTCAGAGAGAACCAACTCTCTAATCAATGCATCATGTGCACATTGTCTTAGCTCCTGCTAAAGACATCCACACGGTACTTCAAAAAGTACTCAGAGAGCACGTAGCTCTCTAATCGTATGTAATATTCCTAATTAGCGACATCTAATCAGAATATTCGACTTTGTATAGATTTTCCATCTATGGTTTGTAAATAAATAAAAAGTGAGTAAAGAGGGTCTAACTCACTTTAGTAGAATAAGACATCTGCCTAGTAGCACAGCGTTGTGACTCAAGGGGGGTCAAGGGGGCCAAACACCATGTAGAGGAGGGGGGCCTACGTGCACTCTAGAAGCTTCTGCGCAGATAAGGATGAGGATGTGGAGGAGAGAGAGGCTACGATGGGTTTTGGAGGGAAACCAATGTTATAAAAGATGGAGGAGCCTCCTCATTTGGATCATTCTTGAGTTGATGATTTTGGAGTGAGACTTATGTCTTCCTGAGCACGCTGGTTGTTTAGCCTATCTGCAGCACTGTTTAGTGCATTGAGTGTCTCCAGCCGGAGATATCGCCCTTATCCCCGGGGGACTTTGAATGCCTGCTCAGGCAAGGTTAGTTTTTCAACATTTTTTGTGTCGTTTCATTGTTTGGGTTTGTTGCGGAACTAGAGCTTATTGAGACTGCACAATCACTGGGAGAGAGGATGCAGTCCATTGTGGAGGAGCTTCAGATTGGGGTTTCTGCAGGCGATTTCGCCAGGATTTTGAGCAGAGGGTCAGCCTTTGCCTGCCGGAGGTTTTTGGCAAAGTTTGTGGCAGTATTTCAGCTGTTTCTATCTAGCCATTGCGTTGTACCTTGGAGGCTAGCGTAATTCACTGGGGAGGCAGTTTTTGGTGGTTTTGGGGGTTGGCCATTCTTGGAATGGTTTTTGGATCTTGTTATGGTTTTCGAGGAGAGAAGATTTGTTGATTTTCATCTCATTCCGGAAAGGGGATCAGCCCCTAATCTGTAGTCGATTCTAGTAGTAGCAGCTACACAGAATTTTTCCAGCAGCTGGGACACAATTCATAGAGTAGCCATTTCCTGTCTTTTTTGCGAGTGTTTTCTCACTTGCCTTGCACAAGATCGCCTCTTGTACTTCATTACATTTCCCAGATTAATAAAATGGCTCAACATTTTCTCTCTATGTTTTTTGGTTGAGTTGTCATAGTTGCCGTAGTTGCTGTTGTTGTCGTTGTTGCTGTAGTTGCTATATTCTATTTCTATTTCTATTTTTGTTTTGAGAACTCTAGTTCTATACCACTTGGTGTGTTTATCTTTCACTCCTAGACAGAGTCTAGAAAGGGCCAGGTAGCCTCTGGATCTCGTCCTCTTTCAGAGGTGGAATATCCAGTAAATGCCCTCCCAGTCTATCTCTGGTCGGAGTTTGTCGTGGTTTGGAGATATCCCTAAAACAAGATATTACAGAGGTATCAAAGCATAGTTCTAGCTCAGCCTATGGTATATGACATCAGGAAAGAGACTGTACAGAGGTAGGAAGTATAGAAACCGTGAGCGTATGTTGGAGGCCACCTACGAAGAGGAAGACTGTGCCCAAGTAGAAAACGCAGATCAGAAGAGAGAGCCCATGGAAGACACAGATTAGGTTGAGCTTGTAGTAGATTTAAGAGAGAAAGAACCAATGACAGATGACACAGAGGCCAAGCAGTTTGGAGAGGCACTCCTCAAGTCTGTGTAGGATTTAGCTAAACAGATTGAGGTGATGGGACAGAGGTTCACAGCTGTGGAGGCTAGGCAGCATGAGACTCCACGGGTTTTCCAGGTCAGAGAGGGATCAGGTACATCCTATCACTTGCCAGAGCAGGGTACTGCTCAGCATGATATTCCTCAGCCAATGGATTCTTGTGCACCTACCTGTTCTACTATGCCCACTTTCTTGGGAGCAGATACAGGGGCAGGAGCCTAGCATGCCTAGACACTTAGATGAGTATTCTGCAGAGTATGAGTCCTACGGGTAGGAGTTCAGGGATGCTCTCACATTTAGAGATTTTGTGCAGCTCCATCGGGATAGTAAACCCCGTGACCATAATAGAGGGCGCCGAAATTACCATGATGGAGATTCCCACCGAGCCTCTAGTAGATTTCATCTGCCTACGTTTGATGGATCATCAAACAGTTCGGTAAAGTCTTGGGGGGAGAAGCTGGACATCTATTTCCAGCTTAACCAGATGTCGGAGACAGAGGCCATCAAGGTGGCAACGTTACATTTGGATGGTGAGGCCCAGGACTGGTGGTTCCATGGGATGGTGACACTTAGGGATTCCACAGTGATGACATATGCCGAGTTTATCAGGAGATTGATAGAGCGTTTTGACTGGAGGGATCTGGAGCAGCATTTTGTTGAGCCGACGAAGCTCAAACAGACAGGGAGCCCCGAGACATACATTGCCAATTTCTTGAGGGTCTCGGTGATGGTGCCAGATCTATCTACGACACAGATGATCTATATTTTTGTGGAGGTATTGGCAGAGCCACTTCAAGATCTAGTCATATCCACTAGACCAACTACACTCTAAGATGCTATCAGCAGGACCAGGGATTTGTAGGATGCATTACCTAGGAAACAGACACCTTACCCACAGAGACAGGGTTCCCATCCCAAGGGGAAGGATGTGAGGGTTCCACCTCCCAAGGGGAATCCAGGATGGGCACATGTAGATGATGAGGCTAGGAGGGAGTTGAGGAAGAAGCGGTTGTGCTTCACTTGTTAGAAGCTGTGGGCACTAGGGCATAGGTGTGCTACTGGAAAAACAAACTTCATTGAGGTTTTGTCTAATGATAGCGGGGAAGAGGATGAGGAGGATGATGAGGAGGCAGAAGATAGTCAGATGGCCCAGGATCAGTTGCTGCCTCCACCTCCAGGGATAGGAGGTGCAACTTTTGCACCCACTGGAGGGGCCCTTGTAGCTTTGCGAAGAGTTCCTAAATATTTGACGTTGCACGTATGTGGGACAATACGTGGACAACAAGTATCAGTCTTGGTTGACAGTGGGGAAACCCACAACTTCATTGATGCACAGATGGTTGAGCGGAGGGGTATACCGACCGAGAGTTTTGACGGGTTTTCAGTCTTGGTCTTAGGAGCCCAGACGATGCCGTGTGCCCAGTATGTTCCAGAGTTAGTACTAACGATGGGTACTTACACCGTGACTGATCACTTTTTCGTGGTCAACATACCAGATACCAATGTGGTATTGGGTGTTTAGTGGTTGATTACGCTGGGGAAGGTCACCACGGATTTGGAGGCCTTAGAGATGGAGTGGGATGACAAGAAGACTAGGAAGCATGAGAAGATCCGCGGGATCCATACTTACCCACCTCAGACAATTTCGGCACACTAGATGGAGGTAGACTTCCGGAAGGGAAACATAGAGTGGGTGGTTGAGTTGCGGGCATCAGAGGTAGAGACCACTGGTCGAGCAATTCATCGAGAGATACAGGTTATCCTTGACAAGCATGAGGTAGTGTTTGGGGCTATACCACTAGTCGGCCACCAGATAGAGGGTTTGAGCATACCATCGGCTAGAGCAGGGTATCCAGGCGGTGATCACTACACCCTATAGGCATCCCAAAGCCTATCGGGATGAGATTGATCAGGCCATCCAGGAGTTTTTGGCTCTTGGACACATCAGACCGAGCATGAGTCTGTTTGCTTCTTCTGTAGTGCTAGTGAAGAAGAAGGACGACACTTTGAGGATGTGCATTAACTACAAGGCCCTGAACAAGAAGACTCTAAAGAAATGTACCCTATACCCACGATCGATGAGCTGATGGATGAGTTGAGAGGAGCTAAGTTCTTCTCAATTATTGATTTGAGATCAGGGTACCATCAGATTTGCATGAGGGAACATGACATTTCCAAGACCGCCTTCAGGTGTCATTATGGGTATTTTGAGGTTTTGGTTATGTCTTTTGGGTTGACCAATGCACCAGCCACCTTTTAGTCTTGCTTGAACCATATCTTCTGCAATCATCTGAGGAAGTTTGTATTGGTTTTCTTTGATGGCATACTTGTATATAGCAGGACGTGGGAGGAGCATCTCCAACATATAGAGACAGTGCTACGCATATTAGAAGAGCAACAGTTCTATGCGAATCTCTCCAAGTGTGAGTTTGGGATGACATAGATGTTGTATTTGGGTCACATCATTGGAGTGGATGGAGTGAGGTTCCACGAGGAGAATATTAGAACAGTCAGAGATTTCCCGGAGCTGAAGAATGTGACGAAACTTCGAGGATTCATTTGGATATGTGCCTATTACAAGAAGTTTGTCAAAGGGTTCTCACAGCTTGCTGCACCCATTATAGATTTGAAAAAGAAAGGGGCATTTGGTTGGATAGATACAACGCAAAAATCCTTTTATAGACTCAAGGAGGTGATGAGTAGTTTCCCAGTGCTTGTGTTGCCGGATTTTACACAGCAATTTTTCTTGGAGTGTGATGCGCCGGGAGAGGGGATTGGCAAAGCATTGATGTAGGGGGGACACCCTATATGAGAGGTTGTATTCCATATATGACAAGGATATGTTGGCCATCATGCATGCATTGGCCAAATTATGGAAGTATCTGGTAGGGAATAGATTCAGAGTGAGAACTGACCACAACAGCCTCAGGTTCTTTTTGGAGCAGAAGAAGCTATAGGAGAGGCAGCAGAAGTGGATCAGTAAGATCCAAGCATACAAATTTGACATTGAGTATGTCAAGGGTAAGAATAACGTGGTAGCAGATGCCCTTTCACGTAGACTAGCCACGTTATCTCTTATGATATTGGATGCAGATTAGAGGGCTCGACTCTTAGTTGAGTACTCCAAGGACATATTTGCATGTGAGGTGCTGGATGGACATGTGGCAGATGACCAGTACAGGGTGGTCAATGAGATCATCTATTACAGGGACAGGATCTTCTCGACTGAGGGATCTCAGCTGAAGAAGAAGATACTCCAGGCATCACATGATTCTCCATTGGCGGGCCATCAGGGGTTTACCAAAACCTACAGGGCCATTAGAGAGAGGTTCCCATGGAGGGGCCTCAAGGAGGACATACTCCAGCACATCACGGAGTGCGATGTTTGTCAGAGGAACAAGGGTGAGATGAGCCATCCCGCAGGACTGTTGCAGCCTCTTCCCATTCTGGAGGGAAAATGGGAGAGCATATCGATGGAATTCATCATAGGGTTGCCCATGGTGCAGGGCAATGATTGTATCTTTGTCATCGTTGATCGACTGACAAAGTATGCACACTTTTTCGCTATATCTGGGCATTATACAGCAGCACAGGTGGCTGAGTTGTTCTTTCGGGAGGTTTTCAGGTTGCATGGTCTTCCTAAGACCATCATCAGTGACAAGGACAACCACTTCATGGGCGGATTTTGGCAGGAGCTTTTCTGGCTAGTGGGACCGGAGTTGACACCCAGTACTAGTTACCACCCACAGACAGATGGACAGATAGAGATAGTTGACAAGTGGCTGGAGGGGCTTCTTGCATAACTATGTCAGTGGGAAGCAGCAAGCATGATTGAGATGGTTGCATTTGGGGGAGTACTGATACAACTTAACACATCACATGTCGATTGGTATGTCACTGTTTTATGCTTTGTATGGGTACCATCCTTTATCATTTGCTGATGTGATGTTTGGTGAGAGTAAGGCTCCTAGAGCCAATATGTGGATCCAAGAGAGTCAGGATATCCTCCGAGCTCTCAAGGAAAATATGGCTACAACCCAGAACCAGTAGAAGCTATATGCTGACAAAGGTTAGGAGGAGCGACAATTTGAAGTAGGGGACTTGGTCTACCTATGCTTGTAGCCATATCGACAGTCATCGCTGAAGTAGAAGGGAGCTGAGAAGCTCAAGCCTTGTTTCTACGGGCCATATAGGGTGATACGCAGGATTGGGCAGGTTGCATATGAGTTGGAGCTGCCCCAAGGCAGCAAGATCCACAACATTTTCCATGTATCATGACTGAAGAAGGCGCTGGGACAGCAGGTGACAGTGACAGAGGAGCTACCGCTGACAGATGAGGAGGGGCAGTTGGTGTTGTAGCCAGAGGCCATTACTGATACTAGAGAGAGGCGGTTACAGAGTAGGATAGTCCGAGAATTCTTGGTGCGGTGGAAGAATTTGCTGGATGAGGATGCCACTTGGGAGAGCGAGAAGATTTTGCAGCATCCATCACTTCAGTTTCTTGAGGGCAAGCAACATTTTGCCGAGGGGGGGGGGGGGGATTGTAATATTCCTAATTAGTGATAGCTAATTGAAATATTCAACTTTGTATAGTTTTTCCATCGATGGTTTGTAAATAAATAAAAAGTGAGTAAAGATGGTCTAACTCACTTTAGTAGAATAAGACATCTGCCTAGTAGCACAACATTGTGACTCAAGGGTGGTTAAGGGGGCCAAACACCATGTAGAGGAGGGGGGCCTACGTGCACTCTAGAAGCTTCTGTGCAGATAAGGATGAGAATGTGGAGGAGAGAGAGGCTACGACAGGTTTTGGAGGGAAACCAATGTTATACAAGATGGAGGAGCCTCCTCATTTGGATCATTCTTGAGTTGATTATTTTGGAGTGAGACTTATGTCTTCTTGAGCACGCTAGCTATTTAGCATGTCTGCAACACTGTTTAGTGCATTGAGTGTCTCCAGTCAGAGATCTCGCCCTTAGCCCCGGGGGACTTTGAGTGTCTACTTGGGCAAGGTTATTTTTTCAGTATTTTGTGCGTCATTTCATTGTTTGGGTTTGTTGCGGAACTGGAGCTTATTGAGACTGCGTAGTCACTGGGAGAGAGGACGCAGTCCATTGTGTAGGAGCTTCAGATTGGGGTTTTTATAGGCGATTTTGCCGAGATTTTGAGCAGAGGGTCAGCCTTTGCCCGCTGGAGGTTTTTGGCAGAGTTTGTGGCAGTATTTCAGCTGTTTCTATCTAGCCACTGTGTTGTACCTCGGAGGCCAGCATAATTCACTGGGGAGGCAGTTTTTGGTGGTTTCGGGGGTTGGCCATTCTTGGAATGGTTTGTGGATTTTGTCGGGGTTGTCGAGGAGAGGAGATTTGCTGATTTTCATCTCATTCTGGCAAGGGGATCAACCCCTAATCTTCAGTCGATTCTAGCAGTAGCAGCTACACGGCATTTTTACAGCAGTTGGGATGCATTTCATAGAGCATCCATTTCCTGTCTTTTCTGAGAGTATTTTCTCACTTTCCTTACGCAAGATCGCCTCTTGTACTTCATTACATTTCTCAGATTAATAAAATGGCTCAGAATTTTCTCTCTATGTTTTCTAGTTGAGTTGTCATAGTTGCCATAGTTGCCGTTGTTGCCGTAGTTGCTATATTCTCTTTTTCTTTCTATTATTGTTTTGAGTGCTCTAGCTCTATACCAATTGGTGTGTTTATCTTTCACTCCTAGACAGAGTCTGGAAAGGGCCAGGTAGTCTCCGGATCTTGTCCTCTTTCAGAGGAAAAATATCTGGTAAATACCCTCCCGGTCTATCTCTGGTCGGAGTTTGCCGTGTTTTTGAGATATCCTTAAAACGGGATATTACATCATACCAATGGTCAATCAGTGCACCATAGGCATATCCTAGCCTCTGCTAAGACATTCAAAAACATTAGTAATAAAACAAATGAACTTATACATTCAATAATTCATTTTCCGAGTGCTAAGGTCGTTTCCTCTTAATATATACATAAAATATTTGCATAATCATATAAAAATTCATTTTAGTATAACACATGACTTATTACTTAACTTGTTCTGCTATGAGAACCACAATGGTAAACAAAATGATCCTCCCAACCCATGGGAGTTGGTTTCCACAACCAAATCGAGTCATTTTCACATCTAGATAGTTATTTGACAAAATACCATTCCAGGTCCAGTATGGATTCCTCTTGGAAATATCATGCCTATTCCTCTGACAGCATCCCATCTATGAAAAATTTGTGACCTCCTCCAACAGGCTCCAAAATCGATAGAGTTCCCTCAGGTTTTTTCCCCTTCACCATCTTAGCCAACTCTCTTCCCTAATGAGATCATATATCTCTAGGGAGAGGAAATCCGGGCAGGTAAGCACTATCAACCCCTCTGGGTAGGCAGCCACTATCAACCCAAGGCCTTCTAGCCTTTCACAATTGTTGTTAACTGTCTGGCATGTTAAATTTCTCTTTTAGCATTCTTTCCCATAGTAAATTACATAATGAAATTTATGCACATTATACATAAAGAAAAAAAAACTTTGTGTACATCATACATCATACTTTCCCTTAAGATGGGTCCAATGATATTTTGATTAAAAGGAAACATGACTAACATACATGTTTTGTACATTATTATTTCCCAAATAACAAAATCATGCACATTAAAACATGATACCATGTGTTTATACATTATTATCTCCCAAATAATACAATCATGTACATTATAACATGATACTTTAACATTTACTATTGAAATTCGCATTGCAATGTTTGTAATTTTTTATTTTCACAGGTTTTTTTTGTTACCATTAAGCTACCCATGCTTACTATAAGCAACAATGCTAATCATAAATATGCATTTCTTAAGAACGTATTATCTTATGAAATCATTTTAATTTCCTACATAAAATATTTTCATGGATACAATTATATACAAATACTCATTAATGCGTATGTGTCAATAACGATTAGGGTATGAGTGTAAACATTTCCAATTCCCACAATGTTTTGTTACCAACAGACTGACACATGAAGTAATTACCATAATCACTTGTTCACAACCTTCAAATAGCTTTAATCAAAACAAATTCATGCATATAGGTTTTATTAATTAGTTATACAACACTGACTAATTAATGCCACTAATAATATTAATGAATGCATGAGACGACTCATTCAAAAACTAGACATTCAATAATAGTCATTATAGTAAAGTCTCACTACTTGACCCATTGTGTATTTTTAACATCTGAAAGGGTTCATTCAATTTCATTTTAAAACACTCTCATCTTCTTTGAGGACTTTCTTTGTATTTTGCATTGATGAATTAGTTTCACACACCATCACTATACATATTCATATTTTTCGAGTAGTGCATGGTAGCTTTAATTATGTTTATTAAATGTATGAGTAATATGTCATATACCCAAATGTTAATAGTCAACTCTCACTTTCACTAGTGAGGACTTAGGTTGTTCATAAGTACAACAAAGGTTTTATTGTCTTCTCACTTTCACTAGTGAGTACTTATATTGTTCATAAATACAACAAATGATTTATTGTCTTTTATCCTCAACAGGATTCCAATGTTATGAAAACCGTTTTGCAACAACATTTGTTACTTATTACTCTTCAATGTATTTATAAACATGAATCACACATCTCATGTCAAGAGTAGACTACTGCATATATCATTCAATATGTAGATTGATAGAATCATATATCAATCAATATGTAGATTTCCAGAATCATAATTTAATTGAAGTTCATTAGTAACATACCTCAATTTCTTTTCGTTTAACAAATCCCAAAGGCGCTAGTGCTACAACCTTTAGCTCTGATACCACTTGTAACATACACCGATAAATTTACATGGACATGCAATAGTTAAATTTTTTTATACAAGTTATCCACGGGTAACTATCCAAATCACTATCAAATATTCCTTACTCATCATTACATAGAATGCTGACCCGTTCATAGTGAAACCTTAGTACAAGAATAGTAAGTTGCTTAACCATTAACAACCTTTATTATGGTACATTAACATAAAAATATATGAGATACCTTGCATTCATTTCATTTTTCATGTAGTCATCACATACTTGACATTATGAACATCACAACAAGAAAGGAATCAACATCATCAAATTGACACAATAATCAATCACATCATTAAACACCAATATACCCTCGAAACCTCGTAGGGTGAAAACGAATAACATTTAATTTTATTATTAAATACTCGTGAGGGTGTTCAGCCCTCACTCAATGGCTTATATGGGAGACCACCCTTTAACCATTGTTATAAATTTTACAAAGAAATATACAAATATCTAGCTTAAGGCCATTACAATAAATAAGATAGCATTTAGTCACTAATCTTCATATATTCATATCTTGGTGGCATGGATGTACCTACAATGGACTATCGTATATTGGATCATCATGCAGCTCACATTCATCTCCATGAACCATACTAATTTACCTACAATGGACCATCATACATTGGATCATCCTACAGCTCACACTTATTTGCATGAACCATAATCATTTACCTACCACCCTGTTAAGCATAATATTTCCTTTGTACAAGTCACCATAATTCCCTATTAATTTTGCCTTCAACATACATTCATGTCAAGATTCATAAAGTATTAATCAATCATTTCATAAATCTATACTAGAGAAGCTTCTTCCTCTACCCATGTATATTCATGACATGAAAGTAAAATACCTTGACATTCTCCCTTTAACAAGACATACTGCATATGTGCTAGTCATAAGTCATCACATTAACTAATGTTTCCTTCGCATAAGCACACATTCTTGCAGGAAAATAGCTACATCTCCCAATCTTGTCTTTAAAAGAAATTGATATATAAATTACAATATTCGTACATACAATTTACATAAATTTAATCAAAATAACTAACCCTTAAGCTATTACATCTTGGTGCATGGAAGGAAATTTAATCTAACAAATGTTGCTCCCACACATGCAAATGCATATAGATTCCAAAAGAGCCTTCCCAAAGGAATGCTTACACAACGGAGCACATAGCTTCCATCACGAGTCTTCCCAAAGGAATGCTTAAAACAAGAGAACATGCAAAAAAATATTTCCTTTTCCAGGAAATATAACATAATAGGCATGCAAAGACATGGTTTATTTTTCATATAACTAATGGAATAAAGCATAATAATACATATATTATTCTCCAAATGTTGTACCAACATTACCCATATATATATTTCAAGGAATCAAAACAATACTTTAGTTTTTGTATATGTAATTCATCTTCTTTGCAAAGAATCTTTTCTAATGTAGGAAAACAAAATTTGTTATCATTCCCACATACAAATGTACACAACACATTATTCTCTTCTTAGAAATCTACCATCGTTAACTATTCCTTTCATGTAACAAATGCATATTTCACTTGCATCAGGAAATTAACATAACCTAGTTTTGTTGTCTTTATACTTAAAAGCTTCTTATGTTTCCCTTTCAATAAGTTATCATTGTTAACATCCTTTTATGCATGACACTAGGAAAAAATACGAAGGTTAGCTTAACTTTGTATACATCCAAATCAAGAAGTCCACTTGCACTCCTTTCAAGAAGTTGTTCTTTTCAAGTAAGAGAAACATATATAAAACAACATAATATTTATTATTCTTTTCACACAAGCTTCAACATGATATTTCCAAAAAAAAAACAATTATGAGAAAACTATTATGGATTCTTCATGACTTTCTTCCAAGAAACTCATTAACTTATCTCCCAACCAATGAAATATCTTCAAGAATTACACTCTTTAATCTATATTGATTTTTAGGAAAATAACTTGGATTTCCTTATCATTTCATACACCTGTACAAAATCCCTTTTAGAAAAATAAAAAGCATCCTACCTTTTCTTACATAAGATGCATATATACATACATCTTTCTAAAATGTTAACATAATGCCAATATTTATCTACAGATAGTAATATATTTTATTTACTAAGAAAACTAGCATAAGTTCTCCATATGCACAAAATTTCAAGAGTTTTTTTGGTAAAAACTCCTTATTCTTACATAAGATGCATATATACATACATCTTTCTGAAATGTTAACATAATGCCAATATTTATATACAGGCAGTAATATATTTTATTTACTAAGAAAACTAGCATAAGTTTTTCATATGCACAAAATTTCAGAATTTCTTTAAGTAAAAACTCCTTATCTTATCTTTGAACCTGTTAAATATTTAGTGATTATCCACTATCTAAATAACTGTGTTAATTTCTAATTCTAACTTATCTTTCTAGAATTAGAAGATAATTAATCTGTCTTTCAATGCACAAGAATCAAGTAAATCTTTCCAAAAGAACAATCTCGATTCTTATAGTTTTTCACATACAAATAATATTTTTAGGAAGATAACAAACATAACTTTTCATATTTCCTCTTGGGTAAATAAACTCTGAAATTATTTTTAATAAAAAAAATACTTATCTTTTTAAGCAAATACTCCATTTGAACCACATAAGCTTGGTTCTTTTTCACGTTTTCCTTTCGCAGGTTTCCATGATGCTATATTTTCTCCAGGAAAAAAAGGGTTTCAAAGCTTAAAACAAATCTAGCTACTCCACAGCAATGAGGAAGCTCGATGGTCGATTTGATGATTTTGAATCATCACTCCATCACCTAAGTGAACCATATTAATGAAGCACATAACCTCTTTATGGCAATAGAACTCCTCACGAAAAAGAAAAACCCGCAAACCTTTCTCAAGATTCTCTGTTCATGTAAAAAAAAAAGTTACTTTCTGGTAGTTTGACCATACCCAACCATAACTACCTCATTTATAGAAAATCATGAATTTATTTTATCTTAATAATATTTAAAGAACGAAAGAGGTAAATGTGTGGGTTCACGGATTTTACAATTATATCATTTAATATATATTTTTGCCCCTTTTAAGAATTAGCTTTAAATCTAGTAAATATTTATTAGAATTGCATGACTTAATTGTATTGTTTACACAATCTAAATATCCTAGAATAAATTATAGATAAAGAAAGACTCATGATGTATATATTTTGAAGAAATATACTTTTTTAGGTTCTACATTGTAAAAAAGATTTCATTCAATTTTTAAATAATCCTTAACTAAGATACATTTATATTGAATTTAACAATTTAATATATATTATCAAAAATATATTTGGATATTAATTAAAAATTGATCTTTATCAACATTCACTAGTTATTTATCTCATTTACCTAAATCATGTTAATGTGGGTGAATGAATAATAATAATGCTTACTATTAATTAATTATTAATTTTAATATTAATATATAATAAATTAAATTTTTTTTTTTAATTCTTTGGGTATACAATATAATTATCATTTAAATAAAGAGCATGTATTATGTATTTTTTTGGTTTATTTACTTCTATAAAATATGTACCTTGAAAGTGGATTACAGTGTTGTTTATTGAGATTTTTTTTTTCATTATATTTCTACTCATTTTATTTAAATGTGATTGAAAATTTTTAAATAATAAATTTTAATTTTTAAAATGGCATGATTATAATTTAAAAAATATAAATCAATTTATATAAAATTAATTCCAAGATAATCCTGAAAAATATAATTATAATTAAAAATAGATGAAAACAAATCAATCTAACTGTTATATCATTGTTCAACTATCTGGCATATGATACTTGTGTAAAATTATAGAACATAGGACCCCCAAAGTTTTTAGGTTTTCACGTGCGGTGCCATAGTTCACTTGCCTGTCCTCGCATGAGCAATGAGGAGGAGTCAGGACCTTATGTTTCCGAGACAGTCGAGTTATTGATCTCTGACAAGCTGACGTATTTCTCTGGGATTTGTAGCTCAAGGCGTGGTGGCAGCCACATATCATCAAAAATTTCTGGCAGGAATGAACAAAACTTTCGGGTTAACATTACAAAGGGTGAAAATTTGTACCACACAAACTAATACTGTGGAGTGATGCTATATGTCACTGACTGAATGCAGTGACCTAATAAATAAGCACATCATTAATTTATTATATAGTAAAAATAGGTTAATAATAATAATAATAATAATAATAGATTTTATATTATTTTTTCATATTATAAATATTATATTATGTTATTCTTATTTAATAATAAAAATATATAGTAAATAAATTATTAATTTATTATAGAGTGAAAATATGTTAATAATAATACAAGTATTATACACTTTATATCTAGTTATTTATGGCTCTATGTTAATAATAATATGATCAATATTAAATACTATATAAAGAGTAAATTTTTATTATATAAATTGAATATTTTATTATTCTTCTTCAACAAATAAGACAAATAAAAATTTAAAAAATCAAACTACATTCTCAACTAAAAGGATTACTTGTTGACTATTAGTTTCATCAATGAGATGAAGGATTGGGGTTGTCTATTCTATAAAATGAAATGATATTTAAAAGTTCATGAGACTAAAAATAGTCTATGAGACCATTAGTTCCTTGTTTTTGGCTTTTTGCAATTCACTCTTTTTTGATTCAAATTAATGATGTGCTCACCCAACCTTCCTACAATCGCGCTAAAAAAACAATGCCAAGTAATCGATGCTAACATATTCTCATAACTTTATCTGGTGTTTTTGAACGCAAAAAATTCCAAAATGAAATGTTTTCCAATTATACAACACCATACTTGAAAAATGTACACATCAGTTCTTCCCAAGCTTCTTTAGGCCTTTTCCACCGTCCTATTTCATGGCGAAATTTATGCAAGTTGGTTGTTAATGGTCAGAATTTCTGGTTATTCCTAACAATAGAGAGGAAATAAAATTCCTCTTATAACACAGAGAAATCAATGAAACAATGTGGATAGAGAGTTGGATTAAAAACACTATTTCATTAAAAACTTGGACTCTTACAAAATGAAGTTTTCCTCAGAACTGTTGTTCTGGCTTACAAAAAAAGTTTTGGCTACTACAAAGCACAACGCTCTTTCTCTCATTGCCTTCATTGCTCTCTGTTCTTCACTGTTCAACACAAAATCATTGCTCTAACTGTATATTTTTCTCTCTGCATACTCCACAATCTTATATATTTTTCACTTACTGCCTTCAGGCATACATACATAGTCGCAGCGCATAAAAAAAGAAAACATTAAATCCTAACCTAAGGTCTTAAACCTTATACATTCTGTGGATTTCAAACATTATGCAAAACCTTTTAAAGACTTATCGCAACCATTTGAGCGCCTACTGACTATGCACTCAAACAATGCCATAAGAGCATTATTGGTCGGAGGCTCGGTGACTTGGCGATGGCAGGCCAGACCTTATCATAAGGTTTCAAGCCTCTGGTGACGTAGGCACCAAACTATGCGATACACATATGATTGGTTGAGAGTTGTAGACATGGATTGGTGGATTCTTCGTTTATCGTGCGAGTTGGGATGTGGTGATGAGGCTTCGGGCCTTTGCAAAAAAACCTGTGATTGGCAATGTAGATGTTATGTGGAGTCGTGGGCTCCACTCAGGTTTACGTGGGGGCATTCAAACTTAAAACAAAGTGCGAAATAATGTATGGTTGGCTCATGGTTTATGGTGGTAGGTGCTGTGTGTTAAAGGCGCAGTTGCGTGGTTTAAACCATGGATTTCATTGCAGGAAAGGGCTACAACCATATAAACAAAAACTTGGTTTTGCAGGGTTTAAACCCATAATTTGAGTGCACGATTGCATGCCAAACAAAACTAGACATTTTTGTTGTTGCAGTATCCTTCGGGATCAAATCAAAAATTGAATTTATGTCCTCCTGCTCAGATTGCAGTTGGAATTAATTTCCAATGCTCCCCCTTAATTACCACTGTTGTTATCTTGCATACCCAAACATTTTCTGAGATAATTAAAACTCTTTTTCCCCAATGGTTTTGTTAATATATCAGCAAACTGCTCTTATGTTCTACAATGATGTAAAACGATTTCTCCATTGTTCACTAAATCTCTAATGTAGTGATACTTGGCATAAATGTATTTGTTCTCTTATGAAACACTGAATTCTTGGATAAAGCTATAGCTAAGTTGTTATCACAATAAATTGTTGTGCCTTTTACCTTTTCATGACTCAAACTTCTCAACATTCTCTTCATCCATACTGCTTGACATGCTGCTATTGTAGCTACCACATACTTTGCCTCTATTAGTGATAAATCTAGAATTGGTTGTTTCTTTGAAAACCATGAGATTGCTCTTGATTTCATATGAAAAACATATCCAGAGGTGTTTTTCCTGTCATATATAGTTCTAGACCAATCACTGTCAGTATATCCAATCAATTCAAAATTTTCTGAAGTGGTGTGTAAGATTCCATACCTCTTTGTTCCTTTCACATACCTCAGAATTATCTTTGCTCGTTGCCAATGTGCCTCCTTTGGCCTTTCCATAAATCTTGAAATTAAACTTACAACATGCATAATATTAGGCCTAGTTCTATTCAAATACATAAGGGTCCCAACTATGCTCTTATACAAACTTCGATTAAAATCCTTGCTGTTGTCTTCTTTGCTTAAATTTATTCCCATAACTGTAGGAGTAATTGTTGTTTTGCAATCCTGCATGTTAAATCTTTCCAAAAATTATTTCACATATTTAGCTTGAGAAATAAAAATCTTATTTTCATTTTTCTCTACTTCTATTCCTAAAAATTATCTCAACAATCCCATATTAGTCATCTCAAATTCTTCTTTCATGACTGTCTTAAAATTCTCAATGAGGTAAGCACCATTGCCTATGAATATCACATTATAAACATATAAAATAATAATGAGCATATTACCATATTTCTCCTTGATGTATAATGTCGGTTATCCTTCACATTTTTCAAATCCATTTTCCAGTAGATAGGCATCTATCCTACTATACCATGCTCTTGGAGCTTGTTTCAGCCCATACAAAGCTTTCTTCAATCTGCATAATTTTTTCTCTTGGCCTTCTTTCTCATATACTAGAGGTTGTTCAACATATACCTCTTCTATCAATACTCCATTCAGGAATGTTGATTTCACATCCATTTGGTAAACTTTCCACTTGTGTTGTGCTTCTATAGACATCACTGCTCTTACTGTTTCCATTCTTGCAACTAGTGCAAAAGTTTCCTCATAGTCTCTTCCTTGTTGCTGCTTATAGCCTTTGAAAACAAGTCTATCCTTGTGCCTTTCAACCTTACCTTTAGCATTGCTATTGGTTTTATAAACCCATTTCCCTCCAATTACTTGTTTGCATTTTGGGAGATCAACCATTTCCCATGTCTTATTTTTCTCTATTGCTTTTATTTCTTCATCCATAGCATCTATCCAATTCTTGTCTTTTGATGCTTCTTGAAAATGAATAGGATCTTCTACATGACAATATACTGCAAATAAAGAGTTCATACCTTATTCTTACTCATAAATTTCATTCAGATTTCTGAATCTGGTTCCTCTTTCACTTGTTGAACTTGTTCTTGTACAAGCACTCAAATCTTCTACTTGTGAAGTGCTTGAAGAAGCACTATCATCACCTCTCAATGGTGTTCTCATACCTGCTTGTGGTGTCCCTTGTTTACCTTGTATTGGTGGAGGTGGTTCTGCTAATGAGGTGTTTCTTTCATCCATTTCTTCCTCATCTTCATCATGAGACAAACAACTTTTTACATTAACTGTTTTCTCAATGCTTCCATCCCAAGCTTCTTCTTCAATAAACTGCACTTCTCTGATTATTATAAACTTCTTTGTGGATGGGTTATACAATTTGAATGGCTTTGATTCTTCACTGTAACCAGTAAATATGCACTTCTCCCCCTTACTATCCAACTTCTTTATCAGCTGATCTAGAATGTATGTATAAGCCACACAACCAAAAATTCCCATGTGGGTGAGAGTCTGTTTTATGCCACTCCATGCTTCTTCCAGAACTCTATTCATTACACTCTTTGTTGGGCATCTATTCAAGAAATATGTTGCAGAATGTACAACTTCAGCCCAATATTCATTTGGAAAATATTTTTCCTTCAACATGCTTCTTAGCATATCCATGATGATTCTATTTTTCCTTTCAACAACTCCATTTTTCTTTGGTGTATACCTTGCTCTAAATTTCTTGTGAATTCCATTTTCTCTTGAAAAACACAGAAATTATTTGGAGATATATTATCCTCCTTTATCAATTCTTAAAATTTTTATATGCTACTCACTTTGATTCTCAACAAGAGCTTTAAAGTGGTAGAACTTCTCAAACACTTTACTCTTCAACTTCAAGAAATATATCCATGTTTTTCTTGTTTAATCATCAATAAAGGTCACCATATAGTGGCTTCCTACTAATGATGGTGTTTGCATTGGTCCACACAAATCAGAATGGATATTTCTAACGATGCTTTTGCCCTTATGCTATTTCCTCATGGAAAGCTTTCTCTGTGTTGTTTTTCAAATATGAAGCATTCACATAGGCTATCTGGATTTTCAATCAATGGTAATCCCTTTACCATTCCTTCCTATGTAACAAATTCAAACCTCCAAAGTTGATATTTCCAAATCTCAAATGCCATAACCAGTTTTCATCATTTGCTTCTCTTTGGTAAGCCTCTTGTGTCACTGCTGTCATTATAGCTCCTTTCATCAAATCTCCTCCCATCTTGAGATGAAATATTTTGTTTCTTGTTATCTTCACTTGTGCAATCCTTTGCTTTCTTGGTGGCATGTCTATGATGGTACATACATCATCCTCAAAGAATACATTGTAGCCTTTCTGAATGAGTTGTCCAATGCTCAAAAGGTTACAATTCATACTAGGCACATAGTAAGCCTCTGATATGGTTTTTATTTCTCCTTTCTTTGTTAAAACACTCACTCCTCCTTTTCCCATAAGAAAGACTTTAGTGTCTATCCCCAATGTTACTTGAGACTTTACATTTTCATCTAACATGGAAAACATAGAAATGTTTCCAGTCATATGGCTGCTACATCATGAATCTAGAAACCATATATCTTCAATTTTCTCTTCATCCATTTTACATGCTAAAAATAAATTTTCTTGACTGAGATTTTCACTACAACATAAAGGGGGGTTTTAAGAAAATATTTAAGACAATTTTTGGGTAAATCGTCTTAATTTGAGACAAAAGAAAACTTGTGTATTGTCCTAAATATTGTCTTTAAGAGGGTGTCTCAAATTAAATTGTCTTAAAATATTGTCTCTATAAAGACAATATATAACACAAACATTTTTGTCTCTCTAGAGACAATTTCATTTTAGTCTCTCCAGAGACAATAGTTGCACTACAACACAAAGGGGGGTTTTAAGAAAATTTCTGGGTAAATTGTCTTAACTTGAGACAATTTCATTTTTGTCTCTCCAAAGACAATAGTTGGAATTAAAGACATATTGCATTTATGGAGACAATGTCTTTAATCTTATCTATTGTCACTGTAGAGACAATATAAAACAATGAATCCATAAAAATATCTCACCATTAAAATAAATCAATATAAAAAATTTAATTAAAAAAATCAACAATATCATTGAATAATTCATGTTAGGGTACAGTTGAATCGAACCACCAACCTATTGCATGGCAAGTGCTCTTCCAATGAGCTAGCAACATTTAAAGAATTATGTGAGGAGTTATAAGTCATGAAAAGTATAGGACCAGGAGGCAAAGAATCTGTTGTCAATAAGATCTCTAACATATTTACAGCCACATAGGATTTCCCTATTTATTCCATGGCCAGGCACACATATGCAGAAAAAATAGGTCTAGAAAACTCAATAGAGATTGTCAATTTCTGCACTTTTTATGCACCTAATTAGGTAATTTCAATATGGGTATAATAGAATAATGATCATAAGAGAAATATAAAATTCTGCTAGGAGAACTTATGAATCTTGGAGCAACATGCACAGAGCACAAAAAATTGGAAATACTTCAAAATGACAACCTAACATCTAGATTGGGTAACCAAGGAACCCTAAATTAGTAGAACTAAAGATAAAACATTTGAGCAAACAATATTTAGGCATATAAAATTGGAAATTAAAAAGGCAAAACCAAGAAACACATAAATGAAGAGTTGATATGCAAGTGACCGTTAAAGTGACAAACTTAATCTTGCTTAAATTAATACACATCCAAATCTTATCATGGTTTATCTTTGGATTTTAATAGTTTGCATATGGACAAGAAGAAAAAGGTTGATAACACCTTCCATAAAATAAGTTCGACTTTGTATAGGGCTTAAAATATTAGGGCTGATGTGTAGATTGATTATACCACTTAAAAATGAACTTCCGAGGAAATTAACATTTTTTTGCATCTATCAAATATATCTCCAACTATAAATGAAAACTGATAGGTTTCTCAGTTTTGAGCTCAACATTTTATTAGAAGGAAATGTAGGAATGCCTTACACTTGCCATAAGCTAAGCGCACAAGTTTGAAAAATCATAATACCTAAGCATTCAAGTACTAAAATGAAAGGAATAAATGAAGCCCAGTGATCTGTAAATGTTCCAAAATCATAACCAAAAAATAAGCATCAACCTGTATATTGCATTTCTACTCCAACCATTGCCCATGCCAAATAAAAAATATGAGATGCCATCTATTACTTTTATCATAATTTTGTCAAACCACATCAAAAGAGCAGGCCAACAGATCAGAGGATAACATTGTATTTGTCTTGTAATCAAGAAACATAACAAGTCAGCTCACTTTACTCCCCAACAATAAGACCACATCGTGTGCAGTATGTATAGTTGAAAGATTATCTCAATAAACTACAAATGCATGATATCAGTAGTTAGGCATAACAATAGGTCATGCTGTACAGTCATGTTAATGAGAAAAGGGACATACAATAAAAAGCTTTGCCAAAAAGTGATACTTTTAACTGAATTCTCTCCAAGTTAGTTGCTTGTGAAAAAAAAGGCTTATTCTTCATACGCTAACAAAATAATTTAACTGGAAACCCACCCATTTGTATGGTTGTATTTCTCTTTTTCTTCCTCTACAAAACAATCAGATTCTTGGATCACATTCAGTTCTTCATATCTGGATAGAAGGAATGATTATAAAGGTCAAACATATGAGTTAGATTTAAATTTGAAAATCCCGCATACATTTCAAGGATGCTTCTTTGTACCAAAATATAATACAAAATTGTCTGTGTTGATGATTGTGCTACTATCTGAAGCAGGTGGAACTTTCCAATTCAGTTTCATTTCCTTTCATTCTGCACACAATAATTTTAGTTTCTTCTCCTCTACCAACTTACAGTTAATTTCTATATTACATATTTTGAGTTTTGTACAATTCACTAATCGATTTTGTTTCCCTGCATTTAATTTCTCCATAGGGAAATAAAAAATGAACAGAGTAAATATAACATTGTACAGCAACAAAATGACAAGATAGATATCGAGTATGTGTAAATGCTGGTTACCAGTACATCTTTTGTACCCCACTGGATAGAGAAAAAAATATTGAAGACTGTATGGCATGGAAGAATTAACAATGCCCAATTGAGCTAGAAAAAGGACTAAGCATGAAGAATTAGTCAACCCGTCATTATTTATAAAACATTGATGGGTATCTGCACAAAAAGGGAAATAGTTCAATTAATGCTCATATATAATTAGATGGGCACTATAGCACGCACCTCAATGCACTTCAATGGTTCAAACCCAGTGTGAGTGACTTTTCCCGTGACTGAAATTGTCTTGACTATGTAGAAAATTGTTGTTTCCCAATAATATGGCCTTTGATGTGCATCAACTTTCATTATTGCAAAGGAAAGGTAAATTATTGCGGAACAGGTAAGAACTCAACAATCAATTTTGTTAATATACGATCTTATTTTGATGAATTTCTCTGCATCCTTTTACTTGTAAGTTTAGCCATTACAAGACACAGATGGTCAGTCATGCACCTCAGCATTGCCTTGCCTTCTTAAATATATTCTTTTCCTCAGCCACTGATTTAGAGATTTCTTTGATATCCACAACCTCTCAATGGTTGGAGGCTTTTGTAGAGCAATTGCAGAGATTTCAAATCTACTACCAATTTTTTTGTCCTCTTCATGAGTTGAAATCCTATCACTAGCTGTTTGATGATCATTGGTATGGTTAGGTAGTCCATCTTTGACAATTATGTGTCTTCTAGGTACAAGGTCGTTTTTATTACCATAGATAACTGGAAGGCCCAACTCATTTTGATGAACTTCTACAATAGCATTAGATAGTGTGTTCTGTTTGTCAATATCTTTCGCAGTTCCAGTAATGATTACCAACTCATCTTTAATTGGGTATTCTGCACTTTCAAATACACTAGAATCAGGTTGTCATTTTAACATACAAATTTAAAATATATTAAAAATGAGTATAAAAAAAGAGATGGTATACACTAAGTCACTAAAAATAATATGCCATAAGAGGATGTGAGTAAGTGCAACAGTTGACAAAACCATCTGAATACTATATGCCTATTGCTATATGCATGTCAAATCTCTCATACTGAGTTAATTCGTCTTGGACAACCTTAGGTTTTGTTGAGTAGTATAGTGAAATTAAGCAGCCGCACATTAAAATTTCATCCATAGGACTTCCAGTTTTCTGTTTCGTGGAATGGATAAGAAAGGCTTGTTATCTATAATCACTAACAGTAACAACTTATTTTTTTTGAGTTAGTATTTTCCAAATATTTTTGGCATGGGCAATGGAAACCACCTGAATAGATGAGATATTATTATATATATAGAGAGAGAGATGTGGGGCCATTTCTCATACTTTTCATTGATTCTGTGAATAATTTGACCCTTTGGTTCCACTAAATAGTGATTTTGAACCAAGATAAAAAGAAAGATATGAAATATTTTTTTTATTAATGACCGCCTCAATGGATCAAAACTAGAAAATTAAAGCAGAATTTCCAATAGATGTAGCCAAAAAGCCTTAATGAATGTATACACTTCTAGGATTTGAAACTAGCATATGATATAGACGCTATAGCCTGTCAACCAATTCCATTAATTTTACCAAACTAGGTATATGCATCATCTAAAATCAACTTACCATATCAAACTAAAACATTGATATTTGTGTCATCCACAAGGTCAATATCAGGGATCACTCGTATCAGTAAATGGAACATTAGTCAGGAGTTGATCTCATAAGAGAAATAAGAGAAAAAAAATTATTTTGGAAGTTGCTTTGAAATACATGCAATGAAGACATTCTTCAGATCCAGATCCAATGGTTGGACTAAAGGGTATCTATTTTTCAAAATCACCCTGATCCAATGGTAATACTAAAGGCTATCTATTTGGCAAAATCACCCAAAGACTTGCACCCATCTCATCCCTTTTTTTCCATCACATTCAGGTGAGGCAAACAAGGAAAACTATAGAGGGAATGGAAACATGATGGATGACATAATATTCCGTTAACCTCACTTCTGAAGCAAGGCCCCAGTGGTGAATTAGTGAGAAACTGTAGTATATAAGAGATTATTGTAGTTCTCACTCAAATAAATTAACGTTTTTAAGTCCTGAAAAGGAAATATACAAGAATGAAACCTTTTCAACTAGGAATAAGATCCCCACAGACTACTGTGATGAAAATATAATTAACATTAAAACACCTGAGGCCAGTTCCTTGAGAAATTTATCAATGTTAGAGGAATTCATGAGTATTGAAGTTGAAGAGAGTTGTTTTGATAGGCTTCCTTATCATCTTCTTATTGAAGTGTTTGTGAGGCTGCCTACCTCCAATTGGGTTGCTGCATCATGTGTCCATAAGCATTGTGCTAATTTATTTCAGGGTGAATCCTTGTGGAAAGTTGCACTAAGTAAGAGATGCCCTTTATTGGACAGGAAAAATCAATGGCCAAGACCAATTGAATGAGGCTCAAGCTAACGGTGAGATTTTCTTATATCCCTGTTTTGCTATCCCTGTTTTCTTTTCTTTTCTCATTGCATTCTTGTGTTCATCTTTCAAACAACTCTGGCCTGTAGTAATCAATGTGTAACAAGACTACATAAATAGCAGATGGGATCATCCATTGTAAAGATTTAAATTAAAATTTTTCAAAGACTAAATATAGAGAAAGGGTATTTTAACTGGCCATATGTGTCTAGAGTTTAGACTCTATATGCTATTGTGGATATTTTTCCATTTTATATATATACCTATCCATTGACACCAATAGGTGTGGGCTTTAAGGGAATACTAAATCAAATATCTGTGGTAATTAAGCTTATGCATCATTGATATTTAGTCACAAAAGTTCATACCTCAGTTTGCAGAGGGAGGGGATTCACACATTCATGTGTTTAGTTCATGTTTTCCCTTTTTTGTCAGAAAAGTGCATATGTTTACTATCTAGTACTCTACTATAGAATGGAAAAATTTGCAAGGTGATTTATAAGTAGCTGGTGATTAAGCTTTAAGCTCTTGCTAAGATTGATACAAAAGCTTTTTTACTCATCGCACTTACTGCAGCTCTCTTAGCCTACTTTAGGTTTTGTTTTCTACCCCTAACCAACTTATCTTACTACAATTATATAAGAACTCTTATATTAAATGTAAAAGCTTTGTACACTCTTTGGACGAGGTGCATAATTTCATTGTGCGGACCTAGAGCAAAATAGAAATAATTAATATTAGCTTGTAGTGTGCATCTATAGAAATAAACTGTAGTTGTATATATACAAGCATTTAGGGATGATTTTCAAAGGGTTTTTTCCAGCATATCCTTCTGCTCAATATGACAATCTGAATGTTTAAATAATAAATACAAAAGAGGTTTATGTCTATTTTTCACTGTAAGCTAACTAATTTATTAGTTTACCTGTTGATTTTTTTCTTAATATGTGATATTTTGGATTTTTTTTAGGTTTCTCAAATTTACGTATCAAAACAAATGGATTTAAATGATTGTCTTGCAATCGTCTTAGGTGTCATACTGATCTATTTACCATAATCTGTGGTCACTAAAGAAGAATTTGTATTTTCATGATTTTATTTTCTTTTATACATATATTCAAAAGTAATCAGGTGATAATGTAGGGCATTCTTGTGGTTTTTGAATTCACCTTCTTAGACATTCTTGCGTACTTATCTTGTGAAAATAAATTGACACGTGCATCTCCGTTTCAGGAGATATACATATTTGTATATCAGTAAGAATATATTTTCATTCAGTGGATTGGATGGGGACACTCATGAGCTTGTTGGTCCTGTTTTTCTGTTTCTAAAGGAGCAGCTTGAGCTATCAGTTACACCATTGTCATATGATTTACTTCACAGAACTATAATTGGTACATTTTTGAGAAAAACGACAATGGAAATGTAAGGCCTGAGCTTGTAATGAGCCTTTATCTCCTGGATGCAACTAAGTGTAGGTTTGGGCAATATGAATAAGGAATTTCAATATTGAAAAAGGCACTGGCTATGTACATCCCTGAGATGGGTTCTGAGATGGCTTTTGGAGCATTTGCACGGCATATGCAGCTTGGGGATACTTATTCTATGTTGGGTCAATATGAGAATGCCTTGATATCTTACCATGAAGGCCTCAGAATTCAGAAGCAGGATCTGGGAGATAAGTATCGTCGAGTTGCTGATACTTGATAGTATATAGCAGAGTCTCATCTGCAGGTGAGAATTCCCTTGAAAGAATGAATGATATTTAAAGCTTCAAGTATAATTTCTTATACCTATTAGGAACCATATGTGTAGTGATATTTCTTGATAAATTTCTTATTATTCAGTAGATATCTGAGGATTATCAGGTAATATTTTTCAGGATCAAGTTCAAGAGGGTGAGGTAATTTCCCTTAACTACCCTGCTTGTGCCATGAGGCATTTGTAGTGTATGGAAGGACGTAAACTGTAGCAAGTCAGGGGTATCGCTCATAGCTCTACTCAGGTCATAGGGATGATAAAACCCTTACTGTGTTGGTCGTGCAAGACCAAGCTCATGTAGAGCTAACTTCATGTAAGGTAGGACCTTATCTGAGCAGAGCTTTATCTACCATTTATTCTGCAGTGCGTACCTATTAAGATCTTTGTTATCATTGTGTCTTATGGTTTAATCAGCTTCTGCTCTTTTTATCTTTTTCCTCAAAAATTGTGGTATTGTTTATACTTAGGAGATGATCAAATTTTACTTCTAACTATGAAAGTTGGAAAGATATATTGGAGGTTGAGGGTTATTACGATGGTTCCTTTTTCATGAATCCACAATATCCCATGGGGTTTTCGGGTTTCCGAATTGACCCAAAACCTCATAAAATCCCTAAACACACATATCGTTTGGAACAGTGAAACTATATTTTGCTGAATTTTTGGTAATGGTTACTGGAAAAGGCGTATATAGTGAGATACCTATATAGGTATGGCAGGGCACGCATAGGCGGACTAGTGAATTATTGGCATTCAACTTAAGACCCTAGATTTGTTGGCTCCTTTCGGGGAGGTAGTTTGGAAAGAAGACTAGTGAATTATTACCTTAAGCCCCTAGATTTGTTGGCTCCTTTTGGGGAGGTAGTTTGGAGAGTGCCCCGGGTCATTGATATCACTGTAAACAAAATTGTGAATGGGTAGACCTAATCGTGGAAAATTTGTAAGCTGCCAATTTACAACTTCCAAACCACAATGAGAGAGTACGTGACTAATAAAAATGAAGTTATATTTGAGCTCTCGTCATTTATTTGAGAAATAAATCCCCTGCTTTACCAAATCAAAACCAAATTTATTTGTTGTCGTGATGTATTGCTACATAATATTTGGGTAATGGCCAACTATACAGCATGGAACAAGAATAGAAAGTTAACCTATTTTTAAAGAGCTATACTCCATCCTTAACAAGGTCAGGATTGCTTTCATAGTAATTAATAGATGCATCATGAAGTTTGTTGGCACCCAAAAATTATCTAACAAAATATTTATGGCCCATTGCACCATTTATGGCCACTTGCAAGAATTATGGACTTCCCCTTGCACCATGAGCAAAGAATCTCTTGTCAACTCTCCAACAATTCAACTCATCCCAAATAGGCTATACAAGAATGAAAATAGTCTTTGTACAACAGGCCTCCACCATGCCAGAGTGATAAATATCCACATCTTCCTTTTGAAATATCTAGACAAAGAAACCTTAAGAAGAATCTAATCAAGGAAATGATTGTTATGGCCTATGGACTAGTCATTCCAAATCCTAAACCAACTAATGATCAAGATGGGCTCACCCCTAAGACCATAATCATCCCTCGCTAGATGGGGGGCTTATACCAGCCCCATTTAAAATAGAAAGCTCATTTGTAACCCAGACTATTAAGAATTGCAATATGACAACAAACCACTGGAAAAGAACTTGCAGTTCATCAGCCTGCCTTTTTCTCAAAAGGATAAATAGAATGCTAAAGGAAATTTATCCCCTGAGAGAACAAATTAAATTGAAAGGCCACAACTTAAGGAAAAATTTCACCTAAAACATTCAGTTAAGTTTACTTTTGAAAAATGACAAAAATATTATTTCCAATACTGTCTCTTCCAAGATCAGTATCAATCCTCTCCATAATTGGTATAAGTATAGTGTGTAAAATAGTAAAAAAATCCTTTGTCAAGAATTGATGGGTACAAAAAGGTTCAATCAGAAACCAAATTTAGATGCAAAAATACAATTATAAATGAAGTTTTGGGACTTTATAGAATTTATATTTGATTATACAACCCTTGAAAAAAATCTAGAATATCCCTCTAGAGCCAAAGGTCATTTTTGTATGGTCTTTGTTGCATGGTAGCCTTTCTCTTTCCCAACCCATGTGATATCTAATAATAGCCTTCGCACGTGTGCTTTCTACGGCCAGGTTGTAACTAATATTTTTTTTTATTTTCTAGGAAGGAGAAAGATAAAAAGTGGCTTGGAATTGAGCTATGGATCTCTATGGTCACTTTTCACTAGGTTCACTTACTTGGAAGGCCACACTGTTGGGAAATAAAATAATATACACTATTAAGTGTGGAAAATTATTTTATTCATTGGAAATATTGTAGCAATATTAAATTCAAGAGTTGAGATATTGATCAAATTTTTCTTGAGCTGATGATGAGAAAATCATGTATAATTTATGTCTGCAAAATGAGGAGTTGAGATATTCACCAAATTTTTTCTTGGGCTGATGAAATGGTTGTCATGTGTAATTTGTGTTCACAAACGGAGGCTCAATTTCACTAGGTGACCATGGATTTAAACATCTTTGCCAAATGGATTCGACAAAAACTTGGGAAATACTCACAATTACAAAATATAAAGTTATAAATATAATTTGACACATGCCCAACAGAGGTCAAATGGATTAAGTATAACTTGATCAAACTTGGTCAAACCAAGTTCGACTCAAGAATATGATGAAAAAAATCATTTAGGATCTTATTAGATTCAAAATCAATAACTCACAAGTTTGACTCACAATCCTAGTAACTATACTTCCATGCTCTTTAGTGGGTGGGCTTCTCCTTAGTCACCCCCCCTTTCAAGTAGTCATTAGATGCTCCAAATCAATTCCTACTATCTAATTATGATATGAACAAGGTGATTAGACAATATTTACAGGAAATACATCTAGGTCAGTTGAATCACATCCCCTGAGTGTCTTATACCCAAGATGGATTTATATTTGAGCACTTCATGCAACTAAAATAGGTGAATGTTAAACCTAAATATACATGGAAGAACTTGTTGCAGACCTTCAAGATCCCTTTTGGAAATTTTTGAGTAGGCTCTCACTCAATTTGGGTTGAAACCAATCACCAAATTCAATGCCTTGATGGGACTTTCCAGCTATAACACTTGGAAAAAACAAGTTCAAAGGAGATTATCCTATGTAGATGTCCTATTTGTGAGAACTAGAATTTTTAATGCATTACCAAGAATCAGGTGGCTCCCTCTCTACTTTCATCTATTATCCATACCAGGAAGGCATAACTAATATTCATGAGGAAATTTTTCAAGACTAGATCACCATTCTTACAGGGACCCCCAAACAGTCTCCTTTGATTGTGCTATAATTTCAAGATGCCATGGAAGTCCTGGAATAGTGATTCCTCAACTTCTTGGTGAGTAGTGTTCGATCTTTGTACAAGCAGATGAAAGTTGCTACTGTTTTTCCCAATATTATCACATTGAATTTACCTATCAAAGCTTCTCCATAGTTTTAGAAATCAAATAAGTTGTTAGTATTTTTTGAAAAATGGGTTTGTAAGTATGCAGCTCAAATCCATATACCTTTAACTACATCATTCAAGGGTTGTGTGATAAAGGTAGGACAAAATAAGCTTCAGATTTTTATAAATATATTCTCTACAAATGATTGTTATGTAGCCTCTCTTCTAAAATACAAAACAAAACACGTGCATTGTTGCATAATATAGGTTGAGGAGACTAAAATAACCGACATTACAGTACAAGAGCTTAGGCTTACGCTTACCTCCATATCGTTACACATGGGAATCTGAACTAGAACCATTGGATACTCTGCTGATGCACCTTTCTCCAAATTCGTTGCTGAACTTGGGAATTCAAATTGGGGCACAAGTTTAATCTTCTTGATGTGGATCCACAGGCATCCCATCACCAACACCAGTCTATCTACTGACTGGATAAGAAACAACAGAATGAAGATGTTGGCCAATGCCTGAAGAGGAGGGGCGAGTTAAGTGGCCCTAACAAATACCCATTCAGAATAAATGGAATGCAAAACGCCCTACAAGTCCAGCATTGGAGAAAAATTTAAATGAGGGTGGCTAAAGTGCCAACCTTTCATATAAGCCGCAATCTAAAACCCTAGCATCAAGATGGAAAATAAGAGAAACCCTCTAATGACTCTATACAGTTTACTTTTCCCTAGCTTGTCCTCATCTGTCACACAATTTTGATTCTTTCCCAAACTGACTCTTCTTTTTACGGTGGAGAGAAGGCTCCATATCCCCTGTGTGAGCCATGCGACACAGCCCGCGGTGCGATGGGATTTTAGAAGTCATACATAGGTAAGTTGTCTGGCATTTTTTCCCTGGCCCTGCTTATCTGACTATTGGAAATCGCCTTTAGGGCTTTGCAATTCCACCATGGACCAATTTGGATTCTCCATTTTCACTACCACAGAATTTCCCCTGTGGATCTTCTTCTCCTTGTTCCACCATTCCTGAAACTCAAAATTGGGAGCCATACATAAGAACCAAATGACGCCCCACCCCCCAGAGAGTCACATGAACAAAAAAAAGGAAAAAGCACTGTGCCCAAACCTATACTAGCCAGAGTCTAAATGAGGGGACAAAAATTTACCTATACAGGGGGATTTGTCGTGAGCGCTGGAGATGGATGTGTCTGTAATTGTTTTGGCATACTATGTGGAGTATTGGACTATCTGGGTTGGAAGGATCCCATGTTGCGGTACTTGAGAGAGCTAGTAATAACACATGCGCATGTTGGGTACTTGACAGAGCTCTGTGAAGAAGGGTTTCATTTGAATATCGGCCCCTCAATTCTAAAAGCCAAAGATTATGGAATTCCATTCAATATCTAAATCGTTAGTTTCTCAGTTACATATCTTTCTAAGTCATTTAATTTCAATTGCAGCAAGTGCGTTGGCACCATAGCGTGTAAATGAAATTTTTGTAGTGAAAAAAATTAGAAGGTTGTAGCAAGTGTGTTGGAGCCATAGTGTGTAATGAATTTTTTGGAGTGAAAAAAAATTGGAAGTTCAGTTTTTATTAGGAATCAACTAAGATGTAAATGTTAGGGAAAAATGAGATTTTAAAGTAGAATAGTTGGATCGTTTTTTGGTCCAGCTCTCGCTCATGAATAATGAAAAAATATTTTCTTCTACCATCCCCTCTTTCTTTTTGGATTACAAATCCATTGAACTAATATTAAAGCTCAATTGAAACCCAAGACCCCCCTCCACTTCAGATGTAATCCTTTCTAGTTCTCAAATAGGCTAGAGAAATTGATCATATTTGAAATTAAAGAAGTAGTTGGCTCACTCTCTTTTTTTTAGAAACGAATATTGGAACATGTAAACCTTACTTTAAAGAGTTACTCTAAGCAAATTTTGTGGCTCCAATAATAAAGAGGGAAAAAGATGTTAGTGGAGATATATGAATAGAATGAAAAATAAAAAATACCATTCTTCATGGAAATACAAGGCTTGGAAATGAATCAATTTGTCCTCACAACTCAAAAGGAAGAACAATCTTAATGTCTCAAATACATAATTGTATGTTGAAGCATAATAAATCATAATAATAAATTATTTAAATAATCAATCAATTGTTCTCTACCCTTTGCCATGCATAGGGTTTCTGGTTCTGCGTGAAGTGCTTGCCTAGCTAGGGCTCGACCCAATGGTAGAATCTCAGGACCCTCCTCTGCCTCCACCTCCTCCTCCTCCTCATGAGGTTGGGGCGTTCAAGCTTCTGATCGCTTCCCAACCTAAGAAGAAGAAGCAACACGCCTCCAAATTTTTCGAGCGACTGGATGAGATTCCCTTGGTGACTCTCTCGCCTGAGGCTCCAATGAAAGTGGCCCTTACCCTTGCAGACCCCACTCTGGTCAGACAATTCATGGGCTTATGGCCCTCACCAAAAACTACGGAGGCCTGGATCACTCAAATCTGGAAGCCCCTTATTTCAAATAGCATTACCTCATACTTCCTGGGGCGGGGGTTTTTCCTGTTCAAATCCAAAACTAAGGAGGATAAGGACCTGAAAAAGACAGAGAAGAATGGAAAATCAAGTTGGAGGATGAGGAATTAAACAAATGGAGAAGTAGCACAGATATTCACACTATTTTTTTTGACGCCAAAGGAAAGGGGACTCCAGGGAAGGTCGGAGGCAAAGGAATTATCCGCTGCCCTTCAGACCAAATCATTTCCCACTTTGCTTGGGGTTTGGGGCTCACCTCGAATAATGAAGGGGAAGCCATGGCTCTTCTCCAAGGCTTGAAACAACTGAAAAAACATGGAATCAAGGAGGCCCACATTATTGGAGACTCACAAAACCTCATTGGCCTGATTGTGACAAAACTGGTCCCCAAAGATATCCACTTGCAATGGCTTTTCGATCGTATTAATAAGCTGACTGCATCTTTTGACAGACTTAAATTATTTCATGTCCTTTGGAAAAATAATATAGAAGTGGATCTTGAGTCCAACATCATTGTTTATTTACTTGCGGGATCTCTCCTCTATGATGAAAACATAGAGGCACAGGTAAAAGAGTTCAAAAGGTTTCAAAGTTGTCAAGAGAATACCAAACATTTGTTCAAATAGGGGGATTTAATAATTGGAAAGAGCTTGGAGAGAAGAATATGCGAGGATTTTGTACATGATAAACAAAATAAAGAGCGAGATTTTGGGCCAATGATTATGCTTCTAGAGAGTGTTCCATTTGTTGTTTGTGGGGATGTGAGTGGAGTTAGATAAGAGGCCATAGGGTTATTTTATGTTGAAGTGGCCAGCCACATTATAGCCTCATCTTAGCTTTTTCGGATCATCATCCCTTTGAATCTGCCTTTTCCTTAGCTCATCAGCTAGGTTAGTCCAATCCTGAGAGTGATTTTGTTGGACCCATTCTGGGGCCTCCAGTCATTCCCTCCATTCAGTGTTTTCTTTGTTTTTCCATAAATATTTAACAAGACTTTTGTTGTGGCTATCCATATGAGTTCAGATTTGTTGGAATTGGTCTTGATTGAGATGAGGGCATTGCTCCCATGCATCATCCCAAAATAGTGTTGTCCCGCCATTTCGAACTTCCTAAAAGAAATGTTTTTGGACCATTCCTTTGTTCTCCCAAGCTTGGTTCCAAACCGAGAAACCTTTGAGATTGCCAGAGAGCCTAATTAGAGACTTCGAGTTGTGAGATGGGGCATATTTTTCCTTTCAAAGTTCTACCCAAGAGGTGTTGGGGTTGGTGATCCATCTCCACGAGGTTTTGGTGCCCAAAACGTTTCGCAACAAGTCCGGGTCTCTAAGACCAAGCCCCCCATATTTTTTAGGTCTTCAGATTTTTCCCCAGGCTACTAGGGCCAATTTTCGCTTATTCTCTTTGTCTTTCCATAAGAAGTCTCCTTAAATGGTTTTGTTTTGGTTTGAAATAGATTTGGGAATAGCAATGATCGAGTACTATTATTGAGGAATGGCTTGCATGACTAAGCGGACCAATACTAATCTTCCCAAAAGATTTAAGGACCTGAAAGTCCAATTGGAAATATTTTTTGCTTTCAATTTGGTGACTAGAAATTCCCAGTTGGCTTTGGCCAGGGGTTTATCAGTCAATGGAACTTTGAGGTACTTTGAAGGGAAGGAGTTGAGCTGAAAGCCTATAATGCAAGCTATGTTGAGTTGAATGGTCTAGGAGGTATTGAGGAAGAAGATTTTTGATTTGGCTTTATTGATGGTGGTGCCAAAGGCCTGGGAAAAATAAACAAGAATATTCTGGAAGGAAAGGGCTTCTTTGACTGAGGGAGAGCCCATAAGAAGAGTGTCACCAACATATTGTTGGTGGGTTGAAGGGGTGTTAGAGGGGTAAGGATTTAAACCAAAGATGCTTCCATAATAAGGTGTTTTCCTATAATGGATTTAATAAATTACAAGTAAAGCTTATGCTAGTTGGAAGATCTATTTACAATTACAAGCATACATAACTTAACTAGTTGATTGAGAGGCAACGAGTAAACTTCTTAGCCCTATATGTCAAACAAGTATGGATTTAGTATGAAGTGATCATCTAACATGGTTTAGGTTGTTGTCTGTATGGATGAAATACAAAAATTTCCTAGAATGATCCTCCTTGAGCTCACCCTCTCCAAGGGCTTAGGTCTTAGAGGATTTAATAGTTAAGGATTTTAGGTGTTAGGGGTGAGGGATTAATGGGTTATGGGTTAAGCGTTAACATTTTAGGGGTTTATGGGTTAAGGGGTCATGGGTTTAAGTGTTAGTAGTTTAGTGGTTTAGAGTTTAGAGGTTTAGGGTTTTAGGGGGTTAAATGGGTTAGGGGTTGGGAATTAGGGTTTAAGGGGTTAGGGGTTAAGGGTTATAGGTTTAGGGTTTATGGGTTAAATAGGTTTAGGGTTTTAGAGGTTTAGGGGGTTGGGGGATTTAGCAGTTAAGGATTTTAGGGGTTAGGGGTTAAGGGGTTAGAGGTTTAGGGGGTTAAATGGTTTCGGCATTTAGAGGTTTAGGGGGTTGGAGGATTTAGCAGTTAAGGATTTTAGGGGTTAGGGTTTTTGGGGTTAAATGGGTTAGGGTTTTAGGGGTTTAGGGGGTTAAATGGGTTAGGGGTTGGGACTAAGGGTTTAAGGGGTTAGGGGTTAAGGGTTTAGAGGTTTAGGGTTTAAGGGGTTAAATGGGTTAGGGGTTTAGGGGTTTAGGGGTTTAATTGGGTTAGGGATTATAGTCATTTCTTAGGTGAACATGGCATAATATAGTTGTAGTAACTGTAACTTGGTCAAGTTTTTATAGTCAAGGCAAGACTTGGTTGGGTTCCCAAGTCCCAAAAAAGGTAAGGGTAATTGTGAGGGCATGATAGCTAAGGAGTGTTAGTGCATGCCAAGGATTGAAAAGGCATGCCAACACATGTGAGAAAATGTCAATGGATGTTGAGGAGTATTAGGGAGTGCCAGGACATCGCAAGGGAGAACTAGGTCAAAATGCATGGAAATGAATGAATAAGAGTGTGTGCCAAGTAGTGTCAATGAATTCCAAGTGTCTCAAGGATAAAGTGTGCTAGGAGAAGGCCAAAATAAGACTTGTAGGAGGTAAACCTAAGGTTACATAAAGGGTTGGAAAAATTAGTTTTGGACAAAGGGAAACTTTTGGTTGGGCACAACATTGATTTTCCATTCACTTGGTTGGGTTCCCAAGTCGCAAAAAAAGTAAGGCTATCTATGACGACATGAAATCTAAGGAATACCAAGGTGTGCCAGGGAATTCCTAGAAGTACTAACACATGCTAGGCAGTTCCAAGGCATGATAGGCATTCCAATATGTGCCAGGTGCCAGGGTGTGTCATGAACACGTGCTAGGGAGTGTGAAGGCCAAGTGTCAGGGAAACACAAGGGAGCACGAGTTTCAAATGCATGGAAATGAAGTATCATCCAATTCCAGGTGTGCTAAGAAGGGAGTGACATAGTATTCTAGGAAGTGAAAAGGCATGTTAGAGTGCTAGGGATGCATACAAAGATGTGCCAAGTGCCAAGGTGTGCTAATGTGTGCTAAGGAGTGTTAGGGAGTGCTAGGAAAACATAACAGAGCACTACGTCAAAATTCATAAATGAATGAATAAGAGTGTGTGACAGCGAGTGTTAGTGAGTTCTAGGTGTCTCGTGGAGGGAGTAACATAGTATGATAGGTAGTGCTAAGTCATGTTATAGTGTTAGGGTGACATGCATCCAAGATGTGCCAGGTGCCAGGGTGTGCTAACATGTGTTAGGAAGTATTAGGGACTGTCAGGGAAACACAAGCGAGCATTTACGTTGTAGCCAATGGAGAAGTATTTACGTTGTAGCCATTGGAGGACCCTGAGAAATTTTTTCCATGGAGAATTATTTATGTTGTAGCCATTGCATTAAAGCAATATGTCTGTCAATGCTTTTTTGTATGTGTTTATAAATTGGAAGAGAGAAATCATAAACAAGAAGGGCCTGAAAGAACTGAACAAAGAAATGGAGGTCACTGTGATAAATTTGATGGCATTGGAGTTGGTAGTTTCAGATTGTCATAAGGGCATCCAAGACAACCATGACTTGATTGAAGAAATGGAAAACAAGCTGGCGGTCCACATTAAGGAAGATATCAATCCATTTTCCACTAAACCAGATATATAACCGTGCCACTCTATACTCACAATATTTCATTGAGATTGTGTTAGGTATCTGTTATTAACCTATGCTTGTGTCTATTTAAATGGATACTATATTGATAGCCCAAAAATGAGGCATTTTGGATTGTCTATAGTTTGTACTAGTTCTGAAAAAGAACTAGAAACAATTAATCTCTTTGGCTGCAAAAATTATTCTACTTGTTGTGTTGGGAAGTTTCTCTCAGGAAATTGATGGATAACCCGACATATTTTTTATATACGTACTGTGTAGAATCTTTATAAATCTTCCTATCAAATCAGTGTCAATCCAATGCAATAACTTTTTCCCCAAAGCAAGCACAAGATCAAGCCAACATGTGCGTTGTGTGCATTTAAATAGATGGATAGGTAGTTTTACCCTTACGAGCACATGGTACCTTAAAATCTGACCACAATTAGTGAGTGAAAGCATTTGCGAAATGGAATCATGAGTGGAGCCTTTTCCAAAAGAGATTATTCATTTACATTACAATATATACAACACGTAGTTAGTGTTCCATCCATGTTAGTGCACACACCTGATGGTATCATTCCTTAAAATAGTACAAAAAAAATGATTTTATATATTCACATACAGGACAGTCACAAGATGTCAAAAAAATCACATACTTATCAAAATCCTCAACCATGAATATGCTAAATTGCTTCCAAATGTGCTTGCAACTAGGCATAAAAGACAATAATTGCAGTGAGTTAAGGGGATCTAAGAGAGAATTATGTAAGGAGTTACTTCTAGGTAAATGAAATTGGTATTACTATTGTTAAAGGGGGTGGTCTACAAGGATACATTGGTAGCTATTGATGCAAGAGCATAATTTCAACAATTTTTTTCAAAATTTGTATTTTTCCTCCAGATTGTCTTAGGGATTTATAGAAGAGGAAGTTAGTTTCCTTGTTTCCCTATAATTTTTTAGAATTTCTAATTTCATATTTGGGATAGGATATTTTAGTAATTTTAGGCATAAGTTAAGATTTTGTTTGATTTTTAAGGCCTCCTAGTCATTAGGAACGTTGAGTCTTATGATTAGGATTACTTGTGGCATCCTACGTATTTTTCAAACTCCAATACACCAAGGCAATTATGTGGAGGACATTTGGGGGAAGTGTGATTGTCCAGAGAATGTAGATCGGATTTGGGGAACTTGTAGCTCTTTTCCTTGGACCCTACTAGTTCTTAGAGGTTTTGTTTGGAGCGGTTAGCAGGAAAAATCATAATATGCCCAAGAATATTAGTGTTGGATCACCTATGATTTGGGAGAAAGGATAAGGGGTTCTAGGAGTTAAGGGGTTTAAGGTTTAGGAGCAAGGGGTAAAGGGTAAAGGGTAAAGGGTTAGGGCTTATGGGATTTAGAGGTTAGGGGGTTTAACAGTTAGAGGTTAATGGCTTAGTGGTTAAGGGATTCAGGGGTTAAATATTAACCATAAAGGGCTTACATATCATGGGATATAGGGGTTAAGTTTATATGGGTTATGGTATTTAAGTGTCAACGAGTTAAGGGGTTAGGGGTTAATGAGTTAAGGGGTTAGGGGTTATGGGTTAAGGGTCAAGGTTTAAGAGGACATGGTATTAGGGTTTATGGGGTTCAAGGATTCTAAGTTAGGGGTTAAGGGGTTAGTGGCCTTGGGTTTAAGGGATCAAGGGGTTAGTTTGTTATGAGTTATGGGTGTAGGGGTTAAGGGATTGTGGCTTTGGGGTTAAAGGGATAGGTATTTTAGTGGTTATGGGTTAAGAGCGTATGAGTTGTGATAATGTGGCCTCTAATCCCCTTATCAAAACTATTGCGGTTTCCCCTATCAATTTCTCTCATTTCCTTACCTATAGGTCCCCTGGCCCCTATGCCATAAGGCCCTAAGGCTCCTTATCATTCTCTAATGTTAGGATTATAGATCTCAATAAACCATTCTCAAACCTCTCACTTCTGCCATCCATGCTACCCTTATGTCCCCTTACCCCGTTCAATACACCAAAAGACCCCCGTCCCCCAAAATTCATGATAATTGAACATTTGGAGGTGATAATTTAACAACAACTTCACAACTAGTCCATTTATAATGGTGCCTTGGAGCTATTAGATGTCATTTCGTTGAGCTACAGTGATAGGTGAGAGCTATTCATATCTCACTAAAGGTGTATCAAGAGGCTACTAGTCTATTGGCTGTAGAATTTGACTCTTTTTATTTGTAACTTAGTGAAATGGAAAAGATGTGGAGACAATCTCCATTCTTCTTCTTTCATTGGGCCATGTAAAATAAATGAATCAAATAGTCTCAACCCCTTGGAGAAGGAAAGTTGAGAACAATAATTAGCATGAACAAACAAATAATCCAATGAGTTAAGTTTAGAGGTGTCTCCCTTTGTAAACAAGCATCCATAAGCTTGTTAGAGTTAGTATGAATCTTTACTAGAGGTTGAGTAGTCTTCACATCACCAACCACATCCAATTGAAAGGTACCAACCCCTACAATAAAAATTATGTCTCTAAATAAGATGTAGTTAATACCAATAATATCACCTTATGAATCTATTACAATATGATTTGGAAAGAACGTTTCCATACATGTGTGAAATAAACAATCCATTTGGTTAGCAAAAGGAAGTCTTTTTGAAGACCTTAAGAAACCCCCTTGAAGGAGAAAAGAAGGGTTTGAAACCATATAATTATACAAGTCGATCTATGAACCCTATTTTTGATGTGTTCTATGCATGTGTTTTTTCACTTGGTTTGACATGTGATAGACAATATATGAAGCCTTTTTCCCACGTATCATCTTCATTAGATATCATGTTGCTAAGAATGAAGTGTCTGGATTAGAGTTAAAGTTTCTATTTTCGTTTGTTGTCTTTTTTTGTCTTTTAGAGTACAAATCTTTCTGGTCTACTGTGCTAAGGAAGTTTTGCATTCAAATATTCAAGGAATATGTGAGCTAATATAAGACCATATTGTAATATTTGAAATAAAATGATGAACTATTTAGCACAATTTATGGTGTTGGATTGATTGAGATGTTTATTTTTGGATGGATCAATTTACATCTCTTTAGCCAATAGAAAAAAATCATTAAGCATTGTTGCAAGTATGTTATTGAAATGTTGAAGTGCCATTGAGACTTAGAGGTAGAAGATTTAGACTTGTATGTTGTCACCTATCCGGGTGTGATGATAGCTTGTGGAGGTAGGCAAAGTTTCCATTTTTTTAACTCTTGGATATATTATATACGCTCTTGAGAGGATTTCAACCTTTTAAATAAAATTACAAACAAATGTATATTCATGCAATAATTACTAATTGATTTGGGGGTGACTCAACAAATTGTAGCATGTTGGCTTGTTGAATTTGTTAGTAAGTTAATTAGGGCTTGATAAATTTGTAAGCTTCATTGGGATTTATTTCGGTTGTATGTGTTTTAGAGAAGCGATTTTGGAGTGGTGGTTGTGCTTCCTTTATTGAATTTTATTTCTTTGGTTCTTCTTCTTGTGCATTCCCACTGTTGTATCTTCTTGTTTGAAAATATTTTCTTATTATGTACAGAAAAAGTTCTTGTTGCATCCTTGAAAAGGTTGCACAAATGTCCTGATTTATCTCTATAATACCTTGAGTTTTCTCGCTTCTTTCAATTGGGTTGGAATTTTCCACCTCAAGAGGGTTGTTAGTTTTTTTCTAACTAAATTGTTAAAACAAATTTTCTTGTTTTATTTATTTATTTTTTATTCAAGGAGGTGTTTCCTTTAAAATCTAGAAGAAGCATTGCAAGTGGCTTGATTATAGTTGTCATTAGAAGTTGTCTGTGATCATTGGCAAGACAACCCTCAGAGGGTGAAAGTTGGTTATGTTATACCTATGGAAAACTTTGGCTAATATCCAATTAGATATGTTATACGTAGTTCACAATTAGGAGATTGAAAACCATACAGTTGCACATAAAAATGCACTACTCCTCAAATATCAGGGTAAGTGCAAGATTATTTATTGAATATAGTTTAGTCACATGATACAACTATCCCACAACTCTACAATAGAGAGTCCAACATGGAACAAAAAACTTAAAATCGATCAATTCACTCACTTTCATGGGAATTTCATGAAATTTTTTATTTTCTTATATAATGCACTTTTACCCACATCTTGAGATCACACGAAAATGGTATTCATAATAAAATTTACAGGGTGAAGTAATTCATTTTTCCTGCAAGATCAAGTTACGTAGCTATAATGTTTCAAGTTTTTTCGTACATCTGACCGAAAACATACCTTGCAGGAATTTTGAAGGAAATCCCACTCAAATTATTAGAGAATCTCCGAGTGATCTCATTAAAAAAGTGTGTTTCTTCTTATATCTTGATTATTCTTGCTCTTTACTGTGTTTTGTATATAAATTGATTTCAATTCATTCATATTAGATATACTCTGGCTCCTGGTTCCAATTTAAAGGTCGAGTTATCATCATTGTTTTTTTTTCTTTATTTGGAAAGTGCTTGTGGTAATTTGAAGAGTTTGCAAGAGACAGG